>CAJJDM010000108.1:64579-327195 GCA_905182975.1 Paramecium primaurelia
CATTAAAAAAGATGAACATGATAACATTAAGATAAGAAAACATTTTTGCTATTTAATTAATGAATACAATAACCAAAATTATTTTTGGGAAGTAATTAAGTTAATTAAAAAAACAATTATTATTCTAATATTAACATATTTTGAAACATATATTCTTTTAAAAGCATCATTATTAGGATTATGCTTACTTTTTTATTAGTTATTAGCTTTTAACAAGAAACCATATATTCTTTCCAATTTCAATAACATGGATTTATATTCAGCTCAAATTTGCTCTATTTCAATATTCCTTGCTGCTTCTAAATATGTATCAGAACAAGAAAACAATTAATTTTCATCAATAATCCTCTAGATTTTGATTGTTCTTCTTTGTATTAAACTTTGCTATTCATTTATTAAAAGCATATTAGAAGTTTACGTTAATAAGTACTCTAACTTAATATTAAATTATTTGTATATAATTTTGGAAAAGATTTCATCAGATTCAATATTTACAAAAAAATTAAAAACCCATTTATAAAAATCAAGTTAAAGAAATAGGAGATTGAAAAGTTTAGTAAAAAAACTTAGATAACATCTATTGATGATTTCTAAAGGCCAAATTCAATATCAAAAAAAAATGATAAACTCAAAGAGCATTAAAACTCAATTTTCAGGGCCTGATCAAAAATACTTCTTAAACATAGATACTGAGTGATTTAATGTCATATATATTGATCATTTTATCTTTTTATTATAATTCAGCTATAAATATGTAAATTATTATAGCTATTATTTTAATGAAGTTTCTATTTATAATTTACTTTTTGATAAAATATTATTCAAAGAAACAATATTATTATTCTAAAGAAAAAAATTGCTTATTTCAGATTTCAATATCTTTTTCTATTTTATACTATGCACATCCCAATTAAATTGGTTTCACCTTCATTGAAGTCTTTTTTTCATCTCTTCTTAACCTATATCAATTAAGAATTAAGTGGATTAAAATCAAAATATGAAGTTTTTTTTATTAAATAACGTTAGCTTATTATAAATATAATTAAGAGAATCTAAGATAAGCCTAAACATTCCCTTTAGTAGATAGAAATCACAAATACTATGATTGTAGAAGAATTTTTTTGTATGTTTTAATAATCAATTGACATAATATTTTATCTTATGATTAAGAATTTAAAAGTGTAGCTAAAAGTTATATATTCAATAATAATCAAGGAATCCTTTAGATGAATTCACTTTAAAAGGAAATGCAAGAGATCCTATAAATATTTAATTTATTTTGGATGTCACCTATAGAGTTGCAAGGATCATCGATGACAACACAACGGCCTATTTCATTAAAATATCACAAATCTAAAATGCTGTATGAGATGAAGGTTTAAGTGAGAATTAACTGATTTAAATGATAAAGTTCAGATGTGGCAAGTTTCGATGTTTAGACACAGTATCTTTTATAATTTCTGATTTTATTTTATTCAAAAATGCTGAAATAGTAATTAAAATAAATATTGAAAATAACAATATATATAAAAGGATAATTTGCAACAATAACTGATTTGCATTTTAATATAAATTTTCAACCAATTAATAGCATTAGTAAATTCATAATTATAGATATACAAAAAAAAAAAATTTATTAAATAATATGAAAAGTTTATGATAAAAAATTAATTGTAGAAATTAGATCATTAAGTCAAAAAAAATAGTTATGTGAAATTTATGATTGAAAAAAATATATCTCAATGAAAAATCACATTGATATTAGTAAACTAATCAACCTATATTATAGTTTAATTATAACTCTTAATTGAATATATGAAAATTCAAGAACTAAAATTACATTAAAAAAATTTTATATAAAAATAAATATAAATAAATAAGGACAAATTGGTGAATTGTAAAGTGTAGTTGATTAATTAGAAACGCCTTTATAGTAATTTAATTTTTGCAAAAGTAATTAGAAGAAGTAATAAATTAGAAATTTTCTATAGATTTTAAAAGAATAATCATCAAATTATATTATATTGATATTATTAATAAAAAATTGGAATGATACATTTATTTAAAATTAATAGTTTTAATGAATCAAATTCATGATCATTTATATCCTTTAATTACAAATAAATATAGGATTAGTCTGGACTTTATATACAGCTTTAGATTCAAAATTATAAAATTTAATAATTAATTTAGAAATGATAAACTAGCAATAGCATGGATAATTATATACAGCAATGAGCAGAGATAAAAATTTAGAAAAATTATTTTGTACTTGAACACAATAAATTTGGTAAAATAAAAATATTAAAGATGAAAGTTTTAGTAAATATTTAATTGATATAAAGGTAATCATATTAGCCAAAGTAGATAAATAAATACATTAACAACAATATCAACTTAAGATTAGAAAAATCATAATTGCCTCTAATTTATCCTTTAAAGTAGTAAATTATTTTCAGTAATTGTTTTTCAATTTAAATTTATCAATTTCTGACTTTAGAATTGTGAATACAAATTGTTTCTTAAGAATTTTTTTTCATTTTCAAATAAAAAATATTTAATATAATATAGAGCTTCAATTTTTCGTTTAAATATTTTAAGAATCCCTTTAAGTTAATAATAAAAGATATTTAAATGAGAACATATATGAATAAAGTTTCTTTATAATTGAGAAGAATTTATTAAAAATCAACAACATTATTCCATAAAACTATTTATCTCTCTTTATAAAAATATGAGCCTTCAAAAAATTAAAGTATTTTATCTTTACAAAGAATCTCATTTTTCAATTTTATATTTCATTACACTATAGAAGCTCAGGAATATAAGAAGTAAACTTTAAAGGAATTTTTTTTCCTAATTGATTGGTTCCTCTCTTTTCCTCATTTTCTTCCTTACCCATGGCGAATGAATTTCCAAGAAAAATTGATAATATTACCATATAAGGCTCTTAAATACAATAATATTAAATCTATAGTTGTCTTTAGACTATAAATATCAAAAATATCAAAAAGTGAGCTAGATTTTATTCAGATTTACTCCTTCCTAAAATAGGAATTAAATCAATGATAAAACAAAAACTTATATTAAATATAAAATAGCTTATTCAATTAAAAATTATTAATCAATGTTATAAAAGAATTAAGCTATTCAATTGTTGGATTAAATCCTGAATATCATATATTACCTAAATTATAATAAATTCAAAATCTATTAATTCTATTTTACAAAAATTCTTAAGATACTTTTATTGATTTATAGTNTATAAAAATAAATATAAATAAATAAGGACAAATTGGTGAATTGTAAAGTGTAGTTGATTAATTAGAAACGCCTTTATAGTAATTTAATTTTTGCAAAAGTAATTAGAAGAAGTAATAAATTAGAAATTTTCTATAGATTTTAAAAGAATAATCATCAAATTATATTATATTGATATTATTAATAAAAAATTGGAATGATACATTTATTTAAAATTAATAGTTTTAATGAATCAAATTCATGATCATTTATATCCTTTAATTACAAATAAATATAGGATTAGTCTGGACTTTATATACAGCTTTAGATTCAAAATTATAAAATTTAATAATTAATTTAGAAATGATAAACTAGCAATAGCATGGATAATTATATACTTGAACACAATAAATTTGGTAAAATAAAAATATTAAAGATGAAAGTTTTAGTAAATATTTAATTGATATAAAGGTAATCATATTAGCCAAAGTAGATAAATAAATACATTAACAACAATATCAACTTAAGATTAGAAAAATCATAATTGCCTCTAATTTATCCTTTAAAGTAGTAAATTATTTTCAGTAATTGTTTTTCAATTTAAATTTATCAATTTCTGACTTTAGAATTGTGAATACAAATTGTTTCTTAAGAATTTTTTTTCATTTTCAAATAAAAAATATTTAATATAATATAGAGCTTCAATTTTTCGTTTAAATATTTTAAGAATCCCTTTAAGTTAATAATAAAAGATATTTAAATGAGAACATATATGAATAAAGTTTCTTTATAATTGAGAAGAATTTATTAAAAATCAACAACATTATTCCATAAAACTATTTATCTCTCTTTATAAAAATATGAGCCTTCAAAAAATTAAAGTATTTTATCTTTACAAAGAATCTCATTTTTCAATTTTATATTTCATTACACTATAGAAGCTCAGGAATATAAGAAGTAAACTTTAAAGGAATTTTTTTTCCTAATTGATTGGTTCCTCTCTTTTCCTCATTTTCTTCCTTACCCATGGCGAATGAATTTCCAAGAAAAATTGATAATATTACCATATAAGGCTCTTAAATACAATAATATTAAATCTATAGTTGTCTTTAGACTATAAATATCAAAAATATCAAAAAGTGAGCTAGATTTTATTCAGATTTACTCCTTCCTAAAATAGGAATTAAATCAATGATAAAACAAAAACTTATATTAAATATAAAATAGCTTATTCAATTAAAAATTATTAATCAATGTTATAAAAGAATTAAGCTATTCAATTGTTGGATTAAATCCTGAATATCATATATTACCTAAATTATAATAAATTCAAAATCTATTAATTCTATTTTACAAAAATTCTTAAGATACTTTTATTGATTTATAGTATAAAGCTTAAAGAAAAGTAATAGAAAATCAATATTAAAAAAAAGAAAATGAATTGTAATCATCACATTCGCAATCCAATAACTATGATATGTCTAGCTCCTCATAGATGCTAATGCTAAAGAAAACTTTGCGCTGAATGCCAAGATGAACATAATGTTGATTTGAAATATATTGTATCAATACCAAGATTTAAAAAAAAGGTTACCAATAAGTTGAATTTATACACACTAAATGAGAATTCTGAAATAATAGAAAAAATGATAAAATATTAAAAATTGCTTAATCGATCTTAAGCAAAGTTAATCCACATTTTTGAAAATTTGTCTAATTATGTCACCTCAGTATATAAAATGATTGAATAGAAAAACCTATCATTTGTGAATCTAATCAACGAAGATACTAACCTCGCAGAATCCTCCTATAATGACTTAGAAAAATTAGTATAAATTGCAGAAGGAACAACATTAGAAGATTGGAATGAGGGGAAAATTTCTTTATTAAAAAAAATGGATAGGATGATGCATTGGTTTAATCAAGAAATAAATTCTTTATGCTCAAAGGAAGAAATGAATGAGATTTATTAAATAATAAATTCTATTAATTAAACAGAATAAGTAGTTGAAAGGAAAAAAGATTTTTATGAGGTTTTAATTCCCTTTAACAATATTGATATCTAAATATTCAAATCGATATTTGAAATTTTAAGTGAAGCAAAAATTTCAGATTTTTTAGGATTTCTTGATAATCAATAGCATTTGGAATAATATGTAGATAGATAAAGAGATTTAAATTTTGTAAGAAGTAATATTTTAAAAATAACTAATATAATCAGAGATATCAAAGAACATGACTTTAATAAATATGACTATTCCACTGCAAAATATTAGGAAACTAAGCAAGATCTCATTGAGAAAATCTCATAAGATAAAATGATCATTGAAATTTTACAATTTTTAGTTCGCCTGACAGCAATAGACAAGAGTTTCATCTAATGTGGATCAAATGCACTTAATTTATTAGTTGACATGAAAGTTGATCTTTAAAAACAAAGCTTTGAAAATATTAGGATAAAGAATACTTCTTTGATTGGAGCAAATTTTGTTAGATGTAATTTTAGTGGATCTGAATTTAATAATGTAGACTTAAGCGGAATAAATTTGAATGGAACTTAACTATTTAATTGTAAATGGAATAAAATAAGAATTCATGAATTAAATAATTTTGATGGTCATAGTAATTCTGTCCATTCTGTCTGCTTCTCTCCTGATGGAAATACATTAGCATCTGCAAGCGAAGATTATTCTATCCGTTTATGGGATATAAAAACAGGAAAATAAAAAGTCAAAATGGATGGCCATTCAAATTTGGTTCGATCTGTATGCTTCTCTCCTGATGGTACCACATTAGCATCAGGCAGCGATGATTGTTCAATCCGATTATGGGATGTTAAGACAGGATAATAAAAATTCAAATTAAATGTTCATACTAGTAGTGTTTTATCAGTATAGTTCACTTCTGACGGTACGACATTAGTATCTAGTAGTGCAGATAAGTCTATCCGTTTATTGGATGTTAAGACAGGATAAGAAAAATTTAAATTAGATGGTCATATTCATTATGTTTGGTCAGTTTGTCTCTCTCCTGATGGTGCTAATATAGCATCTGGTAGTTACGATAAGTCTATCCGTCTATGGGATGCCAAAACAAGATAATAAAAAGCCAAATTAGATGGCCATAGTGAATGGGTCTCATCTGTATGCTACTCTCCTGATAGTACTACATTAGCATCTGGTAGTGGAGATAAGTCTATCCGTCTATGGGATGCCAAAACAGGATAATAAAAAGCTAAATTAGATGGCCATAGTGAAGCTGTCCGGTCTGTATGTTTCTCTCCAGGTGGTACTACATTAGCATCTAGTAGTGATGATAAGTCAATACTTTTATGGGACATTAAATCAGGATAATAAAAAGCTAAATTAGATGGTCATAGTGAAACTGTCCGGTCTGTATGTTTCTCTCCAGATGGTACTACATTAGCATCTAGTAGTGATGATAAGTCTATACGTTTATGGGATGTTAAGACATAACAAGAGAAATTAGATGGTCATCCTAATAAATTCTTATCAGTATCCTTCTCTCCTGATTATTCAATATTAGCATCGAGTTATGATGATAACTCTACCCGCTTATGGGATGTTAAAACAGGAAAAGAAATTCAACTCTCAGATATGAGTTATTAAGAGTGTCTGGTATAATTTCCAAAGCATCTATTCTAAAATAACCCTCTTTCAAAAGGTGGTATTTATTTTCAATTCGTATTTAGTCAATTCAAATATTACTCTTCTCATTATATCATCAAAGCCCATATTTTAAGCATAAGGCGCTTTCATTTTTAAAGGAGAATTTGCGGATTAATTAGGCATTGATTTAAGAACATTTTTTAAACAAAGTGGAGGTTGCCTTTTGGAAAATTAAATCCAATTAGAATAAGAGTAAATTTGATTATCATATAATGTCACAAATATAAAAATGAGTATTAATCCTCTTCTGTTATGAAAATAATTTTTCATTTACTTTATACTTATTAGATGCATACAGAAGTATAAACGTTGAATTATTTTTGGATATAATATTCATGTAGGGCGAGATGATAATATGAACTGTTACAATAGACTTCTAAATATTTCTATAAAGGAAAGCTTTATCTTATGAATTAATTTATATATTCAAATGAAAGTTTCTTTGTTAGATATTGAACAAATAAACATTTATCTGAATAAAAATTAGGTGGGCTGTCGTAATTCCTTCTAATACAGTTAAAAGAAATACTAAAATCAACGATGAAATTCTTATAGCAAAAGTTAGAAGTAATTTTCCGAAATTTCAACTTTCACTTTTCCTCAGAGAATTATTACCTATCTCTACTCAAGAAAACATCAAAACCAATAATCCAAAATTAAAGGATTAAAAATATAAACCTTCTCATTTCAAACACCAAAATCATACAAAACAGAATAAAATTATGATATATGACACTATTATAGGATAAAACCTAGCTTGTTACATATCTTATTTAAATAGATGATCAATACGCCATAACCAAACTTGATTGAGTTCTAATTCACATAAATCAAGCCTGTTTAAAGAGTTTGAAAAATCAAAACATTATGAAATAAATATTAATAAAAATACATTTATTTACTCATTGTAAATTTAAAGGTTTCAACTTATTTGTAAGTAGACTCATATCATATTGATCACATTTCCAGAATTTTACTCCATAGTAATCCAAATTTGTCAAATATTTGCTATTTAAAATTTATAATAATTGACTGGTGGGTGCCATTTAATTTCTGAAATGGAGGTATAAAACTTGTTTTCCTATTATTGTTTCATAAACTTCTATATAATTTTCCGAAATAGCAGCCAATATTTTATCATATTTCAATAAATAAAGATCAGTCTATTTTGAATTTTGTTATTATTTAAATTTTCTTAAAATTTTTCTACATTATAAGCTGTATTAATATATAAAAGAGCGTTATATATCAATTTTCACCGTTTAATAGATTAATTTGTTTGTGTTATTAATACAACTTTCTTTTAAGTTTGTCATGGTTGTGAGATTCTTATTAATCTATAATAATTTTCCATTTTTAGAATAAATAACTTTTACCTTTTATTTAAAATAAATTATTAAGAAATCATTATATTATAACAATGAGTATGGCTACTAATCTGCATATATATTATTAATTTATTTAGAAATAATTTCTTCGTTATTATAATTAAGTTAATTTAAATAGTTATTGCTGTCTATTTGTAGTATTGTTGTTTGTTAGAAGATTGATAGATTTGGATTATTGTTCATCTCATACTTAATTAAAATTTACTTATTGACATCATAGAGACAAAGGACTTGATTTGTATAAATTGCAATTTAATTAAACTCATAGTTACAGATCAATTTTGCTGCGTACAATTTGTAGTTAATATTTTCCTCAAATCGTTTAAAAATTGTAAAATCTTATTAATTTAATACTAAAATTATTAATCTGCATCTTTAAAATTTATTATTGATTATTATTCCAGCCTATACGAGAATAAGAAATATAAAATCTTTGGTTCCTCCAATAAGTAGTTCTTTATATTTATCCTCTATTTTGTATTCATATTATGGATCTTAATATATTTAAAAAAAATATTTATTGATTTACCTTCTTAATATTTCAAATTAAGATAGCAAATAATTTAAAAAATCTTACTCTTATAATTTATCATTAATTTTTTTGATTTTATTGAATTCTAGATACTCATCATCTATTAAATCATATTAATCTTCATCAAAAATATAATGAACTATATCATCGATAATTTGCTAGTATTCTTAATTGTAGTTAATTGATGAATAATGTTAAATAAATTTGAAGTTTAAATTAAGATATTCAATATGATATTATTCTTAAATTCTATTGATTGATGTAATATATTCGTATTTCAAATCGTCATCAGATAAACTCATAAATATATATATAATTATTAAATAATAAATATTATTTTAATATTATTTCAAATATTTACATATAATTTTAATAAGCTTGAAGCTTCTTATTATTCTTAAATTATTTTTTTTAGTAAAATATTTAGTTAATTTTTTAAAGACATTATTCAAAATATCTAACAAAACTATTCTAAGTATTTTTCTCCATAAATTATAAATTTGATTATTATCAAAGGATTAATCTGGTATTTTTATAATAAAAATTCGAATAAAGTGATTTCTCAATTCATTAATCATTTCATCTTCTAATACTTAAGATTCAGACGAGAGAAAATATATATCATAATCAACCTTGTGTATATATCATCTTTTCTTTATTAAACAGTTTAGTTAAATAGATAAAAACATATTCAACTTTAACTTAAGTAAATATTTTCAATTACAAATATTTCTTTGATTATAATTATGTTAAAACGCTTATAAGATATTCATTATATTTATATATTATTTAGAATTTGATCATTTCGAATTCATTAGATTGTATATTTACGTTATAATAATAATAATAAAAGATCAAATTTAACTTCATTTATTTATTAAAATAAAAATCAATTTTATTTGATATTTAGATATTAAATGTAATTGTAATTCAATTTTTTCAATAAAAAAGTCTTAACTTTAAGGCTTTTAATTTCACATTATAATAAAAAGTGTACTTGTTCATAGTTTAGATATGCTTCAATATTTTTCTTTAATATTTTGAATTAGCTTTATCTAATTTTAAAATTACAAATTAGACATTCCCTGAAGGAAAATAATTCTAAAATGACTCACATTGATCACATTGAATTGATGGATGAAGAAATTTTGTACTGTTAAACAAAACATCAAGCATATTAAATTCTTTGACAACATTTTTTTATGGCTTTTAAGATTTACCTGAATTTAATACATCTTATTCTTAATTCAAAGATTACTCTTTTCTAAAGATTGCTCTACCTACAAAGCTTTTAGCCATAGGTAAATGAAATTTTTCAGGATCTCCATCATTTAATACAATTTTTTATGTCTTCTTAATATCATTGTTAAGCTGGGAAGAATGATTACTTTAAGAGCTATGATCTGCTAAAGCTAATTATAAGGAATTTGATAGTTAGAACCCAAAATTATCTTCTAAAAATTTAGTAACAGATTGAGAAAGTTATCGTTACTCTTTTATACTTTTAATTTTATTTCCCAACCTAGTTTTTGGTGATCTACAAAAAACAACAGATTATTAAGTTTTTTTTAATAATCTTTATTCTAAATCAGGATAATAATTGAGAACTGGACAATCGATCTCTTAATGATTGTATCGATCACAAAATTAACAGCATAAATCAAAAATTCTATAATTTTAATAGAAAATGATTTAGTCTTTTATGTGATGAAAAGTTTCAAAATCTTTTCTATTAAATTGTAATATTTCTAGAAAACATTTTCTACTTATTGTATAAATTTTTGAAAATCCAATACTTATTGCTGAAGTCTTGGGAGGAAAATCTGTAAAAAATTAATAAAAACCAAAAGTCTTATTCTATTTTAATTTGTTAAATTTCATTTTACTATTTTCCTCCAAAATTTCAATTTCACCTTCTTTAATAAAGTAGAGATTTTTCTCCATAATATCTCCTCTTTTGTAAATGAAATCTCCAGGAGAATATTTAACTAATTATAAACTTTTTGATAATAATTATTATGTTCTTTGTGAGAAATGACTGATTACTGATTTTACTTAATTAATAACTCTTATTTAAATATCATCTTTTAAATCTTATTGTAGATTTTATGGTAGTATTGATATTAGATTGTCAACATCATCTTAATTTTCATTTTGCTCTTAATTTATATAGTACTTTAAATAATTTCTTATTCTACTTTATATTTTAGGTTCTACTTAATTTTTATTCATAAATGTATTCATTTTTAAAATAGATCTTTTGTATTTTAATTTTGAGTCTTAAAGGTTTTTTAAAATAATTCCTATTTAATTCATTGAGTAAGCAAAAACACCACTAGATAAAAACATAATAATATCAACAAAAATTAGTTCCAATTAACTTTAAGCTGTAATATCACCATATCCTATTGTTGTCATAGTCATGGTTGCCCAATAGAATGCATAATTATATTATCTCCAGATTGGCTCATTCAATAATTCATATTTAATAAGCCATGATGTTTCCATAGATTTAATTCCTACATAATGCCAAAAGCATGCAACAATATGTGCTAATAAATAAATAGAAAGTATTAGGTTTAGTAAGTCCATTAGACTATTTGAAATCCCTTTGAAAAATACGAATTCAAAATAATCTGAAAAATATCTATTGATTTTTTTATAAGTAACAATCAGTTAAGCAAAAGTTAAAAATTCTCCAATAACTTAATATGTCATTAAGTTCTACTAAATTAGTGTCCATAATATTAAATTAAGAATATCATTTGTGAAATTGGTTTGAATATACTTTTCAATCAATATTTTTCTTTTTGATATCAATATTCCTTATATAATAATTCCTTTATTTAAGGAGATCAATATGTCACTAATTAAAAATATAATAATTGAGAGCTTTATGGAAGAAAGCTAAACTTCATTTTAATTCTATTAAAAAGACAATAAAAATGGGGTCAGCCATAATATCATAAAATTAAAAATGATTCCAATAGCATTCCAAATTAATATAAATCCACATGTTGGTTAAATTACTGGTATTCCTGATTAAGTATATGTATCTAATGTTTTATTTAATATTAAATACCTAATATAGGTTATTTATTACTTTCTTCAATATATTTATCATGAATTAGTTGTTTTTTATTTTACTTTAATATGTAAGAGTTCGTAAACAAATTATTTATAAATTATTATTTAATTTTCTCAGCCTTAATTACTTTAACAAAATTTGACTGAATCAATTTGCTTTTGAATTTTATTGTTTAAAAGGTGTTATTAATAGTATTATTATCTTCAGATATCTTAGAAAAGTTATTAGCCTATTCTTAAATAATCATTCTAGGCTAAATAGATATACTGCGGGAGGTTTATTTTCCTCTATCAAAATCAATAATTTATCTGCAAGCATCATCTGATATTTCTGATAATCTTGATGCTGATTCACTCTTGCTGCTAATTTGCTTAGTAAATTTTCTAGGGCTTGATCTTAATTCAATATTTACTTTTTACATATATTATTAAAAATAATATTAAGTTACCCATATTTGAAAATGAGAATGAATTTAATTCAAAATTATTAAGGTTGTATTTGATTATCATCATTTTTGTTACAAATTTAATGTTTAAAGTTATATTATACAAGTTAATTATGTGAGAGCTCATCAATAATAAAAATGGAATTGTTGAAACTCTTAAGAACTATAGAATCAATTATATTTAGCAAATTATATGTCTAATTGTTAATGAAATAAATATATTAAACCCAATGAGCCATAAATTCAAAACAATAAAGAAATTAAAATTTCTGATCATTTAATAGTCCATTCAACTGAATAATGAAAAAATAAAATAATTGGAAAATATCTCAAAATTGAAGTTATTTCTAAAAATGTAATCCTTGAAATTTAGACAAGAAAATAAATTCTCATTCCAACATCAATTAATTTTTTTCAAAGAATTATATGGTTTCTTCTAAATTAGATCGAAATTTCACTGTTAAAAATTGTCATTAAGATTCTTTTAACTGTCTAAATGGAACGATGGTTTAAATTATACAGTCATTTTGTAAAATAAGTTTATATAAAAAATTTTGTAAAGAATTTTTTGTAAATTACTTGCAAGTCTTTGTTTTATAGTTAATAAATACAATTTAAATTAAATAATTCTGAAGCGATTTTTTTTTTTCATTTTTCTAAATATTTTATGTTTAATTAATTGATTTTCAAATATCAAATTAAGTTCATTGCATATAAAATTTAAATTATTTTAAGATTTAATCATAAATTAATTGATATTGATGCTATCAATTTAGTGAGTCTAAAGAAAAAATTAAAAAAAATAAATTTTTTAAGTAAATATCATTTCTTAAATACAATAAACAATAATATTCTAGTTAATCTGATAATTTTGATTTGAATTTTACAAGTTGTTTTTACAAAGACTCAAATTAAAAACTTTAGTTTGGAAATCAAAGGGTTAATAAACTTTTAAAATTAATTAAAATACTGTAAGTAATATCTTTATAGAAATTAAAAGAGTGAATTTTAATTAATGCATTTAAATAGTATGTTAACATTTAACCCTACTTAAATTAAATAAATTTAGGTTTTAGATGTAAATAACCATAAATTCAAACACTAAGACTTGTTAATTTAATTGAATATAAAGTAAAACTATTTATAATATAATTAATGAATTTTTTCCTATGTTAAAAACAAAGGTTGTGTGCTTTTTTCATCTACTTTTAATCAATCATATAATTTTACTTAGAATTGTGCAATAATAAATGAATTCAAAATATTCTAACAAATTATTATATCGATTATATTCCAAAACAATTTCCTTATTTTAAATCATCAAAGATTGCAGTAAATTCATTAAAGTTAATTTTTTAAAATTATAGTAAAATGATCTAAATTTATTGAAAATATTTTTTGTATACAAATTTAATTAAATATATTGATTGGATTTTTTATTAAATCATAATGGTTCAATCATCAAGTAATTTAAAAAGAAATAATATTTAAAACTATAATCTATAATATCTCAATTTCATAATACGCCATAAAAGATGTAATCTAAACTTCAGTTTTTAAGGAAATTAATTAATACAACAATATACAATATATAATGATTGATTTACATTCAGATTCTAAACAAACTCTTTAGTAACAAGACATTGAAGTTTATCAATTGATTGAAAAAGAAAAGGATTTACAATAAAATAGCATAAATTTAATTCCTAGTGAAAATTATACATCTAGAGCTGTAGCTGAAGCATTATCTTGTGTATTTAGCTCCAGATATGCTCCAGGTAATGTCTAAATTTATTTTATAAAGGACCTCAAGGTAGTAAATATGCCCCATAGGTTGAAAATTATGATGAGATGGAGAAACTTTGTTAAGATAGAGCATTAGCAGTATTTTAATTAGACTCTTAATAATGGGGTGTAAATGCATAAATGGGGAGTGGATCATCAGCTAACTTAGCCATATTTTTAGGTTTGTTGGAACCAAAAGATAGAATAATGAGTATGGAATTTTAATAAGGTGGACATTTTTCTCATGGATATTAGATAGGAGAAAAGAAGTTATCAGCTATAAGCAAAATATTTGAAGTCCTATTTTATTAACTTAATGAAGTAAGAAACATGATATAATTTATATAGAAAACTTAAGAAATTGATTATGATAAAGTTGAATTATTAGCTAAGGCAT
Source organism: Paramecium primaurelia (assembly GCA_905182975.1). Lineage (NCBI taxonomy): Eukaryota > Ciliophora > Oligohymenophorea > Peniculida > Parameciidae > Paramecium > Paramecium primaurelia. The sequence continues at coordinate 79,144 of CAJJDM010000108.1, forward strand.
ATAAACCAAAGTTAATTGTTGCTGGTTGTTCAGCCTATAGTAAATTAATAAACTTTGGAAGATTCAGAAATATTTGTGATTAAGTTGGAGCTATTTTATTGGCTGATATAGCACATACAAGTGGTTTAATGTCAGCAGGAGTTATTCCTTCTCCATTTCCTTATGCAGATATAGTAATGACTACTACTCATAAATCGTATAATTCTATTTTTAAAATAGCTTACGAGGACCAAGAGGCAGTTTAATTTATTATAAATTATAATATAAAAATAGAATAGATGAATCTGTTGCCCCAGGATTAGTAGCTGGAGCACATTTTCATACAATTACTGCTATTACTGTTGCATTAAAAGAGGCTCTATCTCCATCATATAAATAACTATAGAAAGATGTTGTTGAAAACAATAAACATTTTGCAGATGAGTTTTAAAGATTAGGATTTGATTTGATTGCAGGGGGAACTGAAAATCATTTAATTTTGTTAGACTTAAGAAAGTTTAATGTTGATGCAATTAAAATGGAATATATTCTAAGTTAAATAAATATATAATGCAATAAATAATTTGTTCCATATGATACAGTTACTCAACCAAGAGCATTAAGAATTGGGTATTTATAATTATGAAATTATAGATCAATTCCATTATCTGTTAGATAAGCATCTAAAGAGCATTTCACTAGGATTGCTTAAATCATAAAAGAATCTGTTGAGTTGGTTTAACCTGTTACTGTTGACATCAAATTATGGGCTTCTCAAAATTAAGATAAATTAATACCTCTAAAATAAAAAGTTGTTGAGTTGGCAAATGAATTACCAATTCCTTGGATGTGAAATCTTATATTATATTGTATATGAAATCTTATATTATATTCAATTACAATAGATTCTTGTATATAATTTATAATATTATTGAAAAAAAATATGAAATTGTATTCAATTAAGTATGTAATAAAAAAATTTATTATATTTTCAAATTTATTTATTTATATTCAAATTTAATACAATCTATAAATGATAATCTGTTGATCAAATAAGTATCTTTACAAACTAATAGATATTTTTTATAAAATTGATAATTTGAATTAATAAATAATGTTGAATTTCCAATAATGATAATATTTTATAATAAATTCACTATTTCTTGCAAATGACTACTGTAACATCACACCAACTTCCAACAAATAAATTATTACCACTAATTAAGGCTCCTGATAATCCTTTCGATAATTCAGTATTTTATGCTAGATATATTAATTTATTTTATGTTAAGTCATATTCTCCAACAGTTCCATAATATTCAAATTTAGTTTATCTTTCCAATCGATCTACTCCTTTCAAAAATCCATCTAAAGAAAAATAATTACTCATTTTTGGAATGAGTCCAAGAATCAAAGAGTTCCTTTCAGAATCATATTCTAAATTATCTATTGAATTTTCAATATCAATATATCTCTTGAATACTAAACCTTAATTTGTTATTTCATATTCATTCAATTATTTGGCAATACTGTCAGCAGCCCAAACCAAATTCTTTTAATTCCAAGTGATCCCATTTAAAACTACTCCTGAAAGGGAAGGATCAAGTAATTCTATACATGTTGGTTGAATAATAGTAGAATTCTTTTCAAATTTACAATCAATAATAAAAGAAGTTCGTTATTGACTTATCCATATAAATAAAGTCTTAATAAAATGAGATGGAGCCATTTCAGATCTTCCTTATCTAGGATCTGCGTATGGTAAATACTTAGTAATTAAATATCTATTATCTTCAATAACTATTAGATCATTCAAAATTCCATTGTATTTATCATCCATAATGATAGAATGTTGATATTCTAAATTAAGATGCTCATCTAAGATTTTAAAGACTTCTATTCTTTCTCCACCATTCCAATATGCATGATTAAGTGCATAAATGTATTCCCCATCTTATTGTTTTCTAATATCTAATCCATGCACATATAGTGAAATGTTAGTTGGAAAATTCTAAATTCCTAATTTCACTACTTTTGGTTTCTCATCTTAAGAATTAACAATTGCATATAGTCCAAGCTATTCTAAAATTGGTTTTCCATGTGACCATAACTTATGGAAGTCTCCAGATCCTACAATAATTGTTGTCTAATTGTATTTTTGCATATCCTCTGGACCAATAATATTTGTATCCAAATATTCACAATTTGAATAAGTATTAACAACTGGGACACTCTTGAAGAAATCAAAGAATCCAATCATCACTTTTATTAAGAATGCTAAAGAAGCTCCAAAAATCAATGCTTTAATTTTCATAGAATAATTGGATAGTATCAATTTAATTTTGTTGTATTTAAATGTAATACGATGACTTCATTGTGTTTTAGTGATGATAAATTGTTATCAGTGATTCTTAATTCAAAACCAGATTGAGATCTTTATTAACATTATTTTCTATAATATATATATACAAATTTAAGTTTATCAATATAGAACTCTAAAAAGACTATCAGTTAGTTTAATATCCTATCTATTGATTTAGTATAAGATTAATAATAAAAATTAGTATTGATAAAGTATTAGTTAATTCAAACAAAGAAATTTGAGTTTATATTATCTTGTTCTCTTTTGATTTCTTGTTAATAGAGTGATATAATAAATATAGTATACTAAATGAACAATGATTTAATATTTGATTATAATCATTGATACTTGAATTATATTTACATTCAAGTAAGATTTCAACTGTTTGATTATATATTAATGATTTAAAATAAAAATAAAAATTAATATTTTTAAATCATAGTATTCAATATAATTTTTAGAATGTGCAAACTAATTTTAAAGTATATTCATTCTATTATATTAAAAAATGATTAAGCGTACAAAATTAAGACATCAAAATTTACATTGTGCTTACATCAAAAAGAAGAAGTTTTGGAAATTCATAAAAAGATTATAAAAAGCATAGTCTATTGATACAAGCTTCAAAAAGTGACTTTTGATTAAATTACCTTTTATTTGAACTAGCCCAATTTGCTGCCAATATTGAATATGAAGATGCAACTTTATTTATTCTTTTTAAAACAAATATTAAGTTCATTTCAATCATTGTATTTTTAGTTTAAAAAAATTCTATGTTAAAATTTGGTAAATAGTTTTCTATAAAATGAACAAATTTACAACAACATAAAATAATAGATATAAATATCTAAGCATTACATTTAAATTCAAATTGACAAAATATTTTAACCTTATTTCTGAATATGGATTATAATTATGCAATTAAATCTTAATTATTAATACTTGATTTGATATCATACTTGTATTCTTGAGTCAAAAAGGATAAATTAAATAAAGTCATTTATAAATATGCATAATTCAGTAGTCTTTTATCTAATTTATCTATTTATTTTTTTGTTGATTAAGATTTGTTTTAATTAAATTGTAGAGTAGAACAATAAAATTGATCTTTTATTAATTATGATACATTTTTAGATAATTCTTATAAAAATATAATGAGCATATCTTAACTTTTTTAATCTGAAATTTATATTTTATCTAAAATAAGTAAGCATTAAACTTCATTATTTAAAATACATTTAGTTAATTTAACCTTATAAAAGATTTTGTTAATTTAATCAATAAAATACTTTTATTTTTCTTATTTTTCAAGAAAATTAGTTCTTTTTTCAGTAAGCATATTTCTTACATATTATTCTAAATTATTTGCTTGATCACAAGATTGATGTTAATATGTTGAATTTGCACAAATTAACTATATATAGAGTAAAAATTATTTACATTTCTCAAAAATTATCTTAAATCATAACATCCATTAATACCATGAATTTATTAGGATCTGATACTTTGTTTGACTAATCTTATCTAATCTTATTTCTAATCATAACGCATTAAAATAATAGTATTTGAAATAGCCTTTCGAATAATCCATTCCCACTATTCTTATTGAAATGAATAAAAAAATTCTTCCTTCTTTTTCCTTTCATAATTGTACTTTACTGCTACCATACAAATCATCATAAAGAAGAAACTTAGAATATGTGCAATACTATATATCTCATCAAAAGGCATTAAAAGTACATGAATAGTTGTAGTAATTAAAAGAACAGATGTTGATACCATCATATCAGTACCTTATAAATATAAACAAAAGTGCATAAAACAAGTTTAATACCCATAACTCCAATTAAATAAGTCATTGGTTTTGTTTGAGCTATCCATAATTTTATTAATTTCAACTATGAATAATACATAAAACTAATAGAATGATATCACATAATTTATTAGATATGGCTTATGTGTTATCAATTTTTATAATCCAACTATTAAGAAACAACTAAATCCAGCTAATATGGAATAGTAAATACTCTAAGCCAATATAAATTAAACCATATTTAATATTGCAAATGTCTACAATTTTATTATACATTTATACCAATGCATATATTGTGAAGTTAAGATGCTCTTTTATGATTTTAGGTGAGTTTTGCTAAAGGTATTTATCTGATTGATCTTTATATAAGAAATTTAAAGTGTATTTATTCAACATATTTTAAGAAATTAAAATAAGGATTTAAAACAATGTTGCTAAAACAACTTTAATACTTAAGAGTACTATTAATAACTTATTTTCTTTCAATATGTTTTAGTATATTTTGTTATAAATAAAAAAAAAATTAATGATCATTAATAATAACAGAAACCAAATTTAATGATTATGTAAAGACCAATGAGTTTACTTGAGTATGCTTTATCTGAATCGAATTTGAGTATGAATATTAAAAAAAGGAATTTAACAATTGAAACTTAATCTATATAGACAAGTCCCAATTTATTTTAAAATAATCAAGCAGATTTAGAATTATTAGTGGATATGCATTCTTAAAATAAATAATGGGTAACAATGGAATTGTTTAGATTAATAATTTAAAAAATTGAGGAAAAATTTAATGAAATTGAATAAAGATTAGATAATAGAGAAGGATTTCAAAATTTAACCTAAAAATACATTTAGTAAAAGAAAATGTCTAAGAGTTATTAATAAGGTGATTTTAGTTAAATGGATTAAAGTTAAGATGAAGTAGAATCAAAATTATAAATAAGTTAAACAAAAAGACTTAATATTTCATAACTTAAGAAATCAGAAATTAAAGAAATAAGAAATGATGAACCATTAATAGGAAGATAAAATTTATTAGAAAAGAAATTAGTATAATTAGAGGAGAAATAAATAAAAATATAGAAGGAAATAAATAATTTTACTTTAGAAATAGAATCAAAAATATAAGTAATGATTAAAATATTCTACATTAATAGTAATGTATAAAATAGATTGATTGGAGTTTGGAAAAATTTAATAAATTTTCTTAAGAATTATTGGATAAAGTTAAAAATGTTACTGATAATCATACAGAGATATTTTAACATATACAAAAAAATAAAGAAGATATTAAGTAATATTATTATAATTATTATATTTAGTTATGTTAGAATAAGTGTTGAACATTTTAATTAAAATACATTAACATAACTTGAATAAATTTCAGCTTCTATTATAAATCTAAATAATTTTGTAGAAAAACATGATATGGAATTGAAATTCTATAAAGAAATAATTTAAATAACTGAAAGTGATATTTTAAAATTAATTTAATTTGAAAAGGATATATTAAAGATTGTATATACACGTTAAGAATAAAATGAGAAATAAGGAAAATGATTAAAAATAATATTTAATTATAGACAATAAAATTAAATTTTTAATGAAATTATTCATATCTAATTATAATCTCTTTCAATCATCATAATAATAAGAATGCATTATTAATTTCTATAATAAATTAATCCATAATGAATTCTGAATTATTCGCTTGTTAATTTTGCAAAGAATATTTCTCTATTCAAAGAGAGCCTTTTCTATTACCTGATTGTGGTCATAGTGTTTGTGCAGAATGTCTAAATGTAAAATTAAAAAATGGAAATTAATTTGTATGCAAAGAAGATGGGTATTATATTTGAATTATTATAAAAAGTGTATAAGTAACAAGAAATTAAATGAATGAATTTCCTAAAAATTTTGCTTTGTTATAGATAATCAAAAATAGACCAACCAATAGAAAAATTGTAATGAACAATTCTCCAAAATAATTAGAAAATGAATAAGATTCTGATAGATGCAAGAAACATGGTGAAAAAATGGATGTTGTTTGTGTTGATCATCGTGTTAGGATTTGTGCAAAATGTGCATTATTTGGAGATCATGCAGATCATAAAGTTGTTAATTTAGAAGATGCGTTAAAAAAGATTATTAGAAGAATTGATGAATTAAAGGATATGTCAGAAAGACTTGATAAAGTTACAAATGAAACCTTTGAAATGTCATAATATTTTAACAAAATTGAATTGCATTTTTAATCCAATTTAGATGTATAAATTAAGCAAGTCAATTCATTTTTTGATGAATTAACATTAGTATTAGATAATAAAAGAAATAAAATTATATCAGAATGCAAAGAGAAGATTATACATTCTTAAGAACTTTATAATAAATATATTACAGAAGCTTTTATTGATGTTCAAAGAAAAGTTGAATTATGGAGAATGACTAGTAAAGATAGAATTCATTATTATGAAGAATAATAAAAGGTAAATTCTATTCCATTTGAATTAATCTCTATTTCTTCAACTAATGAATTGATGTTAATAGGTTCACAATATTTAAAAGAATTAGAATCTACAAAATAGTAAATACTACTTAAGATAGATGAACCATCTTATAGAGAAGTTCATCTAGAACTTAAAAGTGATTTAGAATAATTCATAAATACATATTTGATTGTTTATTAAAAAGATCCTTAATTTAAATTAGAGAATTCATTATCAAGACTTGAATCAATTACTGAATGTTCACTTCTTAAAGATATAAATAGTTCTATAATTTAAGATCCTTTAAATTAAAATTAAATGGAATTATGGATCAAATAATATTAAGAGAATTAATAGTAAAAATAATTAAATCAATAATATTTATATTAATAATAATAATAAGAATAATAATAATAATTTTTATATACCTAATAATAATAATTGTAATAATAATAATAATCATAAAATTAACCTTATTAATAATAATTATCATATTCCAATCATTAACGTACAGATCAACCTTTAACATCATAAGAATTAGATGATTAATATTTAAATAATTTAAAGAAATCTCCTTCAGCAACTACTTTAGCAACTAGAAGAACTGTATCTCCTTCACCAATCAGAAGATCAATAAAATAAAAAAAAATAAATGAAAAATTTTAACCTTTAATTGTAAAATTAAAAGGAGATAGTTTAGATTAATGTGATTTTAGTCAAGCAGAATTAGGAGATGAAGGATTACTATCTTTAATAACAATTATTAAGAAGACAAAAAATCTAAGAGTATTAAAATTGGCAAAGAATAAGATATAAGATGGAGCAGCGTAATAATTGTTAATTGAATTGATAGAGAAACAAAATGAGAATGATTAAGAAAATAACTAAATATCAACTATAAATTTATCAAGTAACATGCTAACTGATAAAATTATAGATACTATTCTTGATTTATGTAAAATGATATAATAATTATATTTTTATTAGGTAAAAAATACTCTAAAAATATGCAGCATTAATGTTTGAATCAGATATATTTAAATTAAAACATCATAAACTTATCAAGAGTAAAGAAAAAAGTAGATGAAATTAAGAAATATGGATTGATAATAGCCATTTGACTTAGTTTTAATTTGATAATCTATTATATTTATATATTATTGTTTTTAAAGAGTAATTTGAATTATTATTATCATTATCATCTTTTTTTAGTTTTTGTTTATTATTATATTGTTGATCTAAGTTTTGTTATCTTAACTTTATCATCAACCTTTTATTCTTATAATTTTTTAATCTCTTCCATTTGAATATATTTATCCTATTCAAATTGTTGATATATTTCTCTTAATAAATTTTCAAATACAATAAACATTTTATTTTATTTCTTAATAAGTGATGTTTTTAACTATTAATTTTCTTATTTTAATTTTTGAATCCATTAAAGTACTATTTATTCAATTTACTAAGTTCTTGTTTTCCAATGCAATAATCCTTGTTTCATTACATGCAATCTTTTCTCATATATAGATTTAATTGATGGTGCATAACTAATAGTAAATTATTTATTTTAATAAGATTCTAATTAATTTTCTAAGTTATCAATTTTTGTTTCCTATTTTATTATAATAATTAATAAATACCAAAATCATTTTCTCATCTATTAAATCTTAATACATCTTGGATAAATTAGTTTATTAAGAAATTCTATTGACTTTCTTATCAATTTATTCAGTTAATAATTCTGAACTCAATGCTTAACACATGAATTACAATTCTTTGAATGCTTTTTCATAAAGCTTTTAAAATTCATTTTTAGCTTTAGTATGAATATTATTAATTTAATTCTAAAGTATTTCTTTATCAGATTATTCTTTGGATAATCGTTAAGTGAACAAATCTAATTCACCTTTTGTCATATGTAAGTCTGATTCTAATGATAAGATATATTATTTTATATCTTAAGTTAAATCTGTTGCTTAAACAAATTCTTCATGTTGTTATTTTAAATCTTAGATACTTTATTGTAATTGTGATTATTTCAAATTATATTCTTCTGTTAATGTTGTTAATTATTATCTTAAGAATCTTTCTTATTTTGATTTTAATTCTAATTCAATCTTTAAATAAACATTCTCTCTCTCAAGAAAACTAGCTTAATCTTAACCTTATGTAGGATCTAAAATAAATAATTAAATAATACAAATTTATTTTAGAGCTTCCAATTTATTTTATAAGAAGCTAATTTATTAAGGTAGTATATCATCTTTTGTACCTGATTATGATATCTAATATTGTTATTCTTCTTTTGCACTTTAACCTGAATATTAGTAATCATTATTATTATTATTATTATTCTTATGCTTAGAGCTTGTTATAAAATTGAGTTCTTGAACATCTTATAAATTATTTTTAGATTCTGTAGTTTTCTTTTCTCTTCCAAATGTATTATGCTCATTATTTCTACCTGATTATTCAGATTATGGAGTTTTTAGATTCTCTTGATCATAGATGTCTATTCCTAAGTTATTTCTAATCTTTGATAATTTCTAAGTTATTTATTCTATAAATTAGGAATCATCTGCATAAAGCATTTAATCATCAGCCTCAAATTAACTACTCATCTGTTAATATTATAAATATTATAATAAATTTTGTTTTGTTGATATGTGCAATACATTATAATGGCTCATCCTGGACCAACAGAAGCTTAAGCACCACTTTTGTCTTCAAAGTACATGTAATCCATCATAAGTGTGACAGCAAGCAATAAGGCTTTGTCTTCTTTTGAAGCTCCTTTAGGGAAAATCAAACTGAAATTGTCAGCATCTCCAATCATATTTTTACAACAGTCTTTTCCCTTCTTCATTAAATGAGCCACAACCTATTGATATATTTAAATTATACATCTCCAGTTGGTACTTTAATCACAAATTCAACTTTATTACAAGAGTTACAAGGACAACTGCACCAAAAATAAGTTTGGCAGCAACTGGCTTCAACAATGTATCTAAGATTATCATGTATATCCAAAACATGACATCCAATATTACAGAAATACCAAGGATTAACAATTGTTCCTAATTTTTTATTTTCATCATTTTCCACATATAAAACTTCAAGACGAGGTCTATTTGATAACATAATATAAAATACCTATTAAAGCACAAGCAAGTGCATTAATATTCCCTCTTGAATTTGAACACAACTCGTTTATCATCTTTCATGAACTATTTAGCCAAGGCAGGTTAGAAATCTTTACAACCGTAATTACTAATCTTCATTTCAAAAGGTCTTGCATTACCTCTAATAAATGAATAAAATAAATAATTACGGAAGACAGAGTCTAGCACAGGTGGATGACTTCTCCTTGCATTTGAATAAAGCCTTTTACTTTTTCTTTTTTCCTTAATCATCTGCAGCATAGACCTTATATACATTTGGAGTCTCAAAACCTAAAAATAAGTAAAATCATACCTGAGAGAGCTTCAAACAACTCGAATTTTTACTTAATAAAGATACCGTCTTGTTAACCCAAAATATCCAAACAACTACTGGATATAGCTTGGATTAGATTCTGTGCCTATTCATTCATCTAAACCAACACAGCCTATCCCATGTTTCCAATCTGATTGAAAGCAGCTTACATATTTGGAAGTCAAGTAAATGTTATGAATAAAAAGTTAATATTAATTTGTATACACAATTAACAGTTACATATAAATATGTGAATTAACATCACCAATCTTTAGATATTTCAAAATAATAATCAAACTGCATATGAACAATACCATCCCCATCAGCAAATAATAATTTACCTTTATAATGACCTCTTGCTAGAAATCCAGATGGAGCAATCTAAGATTCCATATCATATATTTGTATATGTTTTTTAGGAGCAAAAGAACCAATAATTTCTTCATATGAATCAACTAAAAAAATAAATAAAAAATAAAACCTTTTATTCCATGTCGTCTTGTAGTGTTATATAGCTTTAATCCAATAACACAATCATTTTTTACTTTGAAATGCAATCGAATATGATATTCTTCACCTTCTTTTATTTTAAATGGTGTTTTTTCATTTTCTTTCATTCCGAATTATAAATCTAATGCAATTGATCTTTCAGGTTTATTTGGAAAGAGTACTTCCATCAAAAAGAACTCTACTTCAGGAGCTATAAAACAAAAGATGAGAATTTTTACCTTCATCTTTAAGTTCATCAATATTTTCCAATATAGCCTTTTAATATTTAACTAAGGATTCATCTTATTAATTCTATGAACAAATCACAGCTAATGAAACTCTCTATTTATTAAAATTCAGATTGTCTAAATGAAAATCTTTGAGCTTATCCATCACATTAAAAATATTACATCATTTTCTGATAATTTATCTACTGTACAAGATTATTATCTTTATCTCACTTATGATTATGGCAACGGGTCATTCTATTTCATAGGGGGAATAAAAATTTATAAATCAAATAAATATTGAATATCAAAAGATTATACGATTTTATACTCCTTAGGATCCTTATTAGCCATTGTCATCATCATCCTCATCATTTCTTGAATTAAAATTTTGCTAATTTTAAAACATTTATTATTATTGTTATTGTTTCTATTGTTTAAAAATCAGATAGTTTTAATTGTCCTAATCAATAATATTCTTTAAGAATGTAGTCTTTATCTTAGCTACTTAATAAGGATAATCAGTTTTATAAAATAAAATGTAAGGAGTCTATTAAATATATAAATTCTATAAGGCAGTTTAAATGCTTGGATATCTGCATATTTATTCATCATTTAATAAAGTATATCTAGATAAGGTAAAATAATGTCCATAATTAATTTAAGCTCCTGAATGAACAATGACAGCCTACAAATATAGATTCTGTTAATTGATTTGTATTTTATTAGGTATTTCAACCTTAGTCAATATTTTAGCATTTCCTGAATGTTTAAAATCAAATCTATTGAGTGAAATTATGAAATTTTTAGCTGTTTTTTTGATAGTAAAATGTCTTTTAGCATTAGTTTTTGAATTACAATTATCACATTAATATTAATTATCTCCATCCATTATTTCAGGTTTACAATTCTCTTCAATCAATTCTTCTAGTCTTATTGAATTTGCATTTGGGATTGAAAGACTTAAATCCAAAATGTCTTCCTGAGTCTTTACTACCTTATTGCAATTTAAACACTCTATTGTCCATTCTATTTAACCCTAAAATGAATCCTTTATCAAATTCTAAATAGTGTAAATATTATACTTCATAGATTTTTAACTTTTTTAAACTTGTCTCAATCTCATCTAATAGGATTTTTCCAAATTCATTAGCATCATGCTAATTATAATTATTCTTAAATTAATCTGGTAAGGTCATCCTAAATTGAATTGGATTGATGCTGTCTCTACTAGAAAATGAAAGTAAAGCAAATAATTTTTATAATGACAACAATAAACCTATATTTGGCTTGTTTCCCACTTATTTAGTTTAAGTGTAATCTTTTAATTACACAACGATTCTGTTAATTTCAAAATCTAATACTTGTTGTCTAAAATCACTGCAAAGATGCAATGCTTAAATAAAACTATTCATATAGCAAGTATTTCCTAAATTCTCTAAACCTCGAAAATACATAATTTAATTATTGCTATTAGGAATACTAATATTAATCTATTATAAACAAAAATCATGAATAATTTATATCAAAATTGTCACTGATCGGAATCTTCCAGAAGTTTTAAGATTGATACTCTCCTTCATCAACAGGAGGAAAATAAAGATGAATATTTTTATTCATCTCCACATATGTAGTTATTTCATCAGTATTATATTTATGGATATTACTTTCAGGATCTATTATGAAAATTCGACTGATATCCACATTAACTGCTTAATATGCTGTAGAATCCTAATATATAAATTATTAAAATACTGTTATTCTATTTCCAAATCCACAATAAAATGGACTTTCTCCAATAAACAAATTCCTAATTTCTTTTAATGCTGTGATTTTGAATAATTCTGGTGTTCTATCAATGACTTCTCTTTTAAATGCAGGAAATAAACTATCAGGACTTAAAATTACAGGTCCTTTAGGTAATTTAGTATTTTGCTATTGTAGATTTTAAATAAAATCTTTAGTTTGATCTGCTTAACCTATTGCTCTTGCAGTTAAATAGATAATATTATATCCCATAGATTATATATTTTAATAAAGATTAGCTACTCCATCATGATTCCAATCAGTTCCTAATTTTGGCATTAATTAACCTAATATATCTGATTTAGTTATAGTTCCATCAATATCTGATATGACCAATTTAGTTTTTTAATCATACAAGTAAATAGTTCCATGTAATTCAACAATATCATTCTTTTTAGGTATACATAATCTGTATGTAATTTTATTAGCACCTTTTTATAATCCTAATTATTTTAAAATTGATGAATGAGGTTTAAGTATCGGTCTTTATGATTTTCTTCTTTTTTAGATTGAAGTTGTACTAAATGTATCAACAGAATCCTCACTCATTTTTCTAAGTCTATCTTAAGATTTAAATTATTGATGTTATTTTTAACTCTACTCATTATTATTTAATCTTTAAGTATTAGTATTTTATTCAATTTAATCTGATCCTTTTTTCTTACCAAAGAGAACACTATACCATTATTATTATTATTATGTATTCTACTTCTTCTATTGATCCAAACTATCAATAATCATATCTTAATTAAAAACTTGTTTAGCCAATAATTATATTATTCCAGCTTCTCTACTAAAGAACTTATCTCCTATCTTAAAAACGAGATCTTTATGATTTATTATTTTAATTGAATCTTTTTCAAATATTGAAAAGGAAACCTTATGTTATTCAAATAGTTGCAATTTTTACGTTTATGTTAAATTTTATTATTAAATTTAATATTAACCACAAAGAGATAGTTCCATAACTGATTAACGTGGAGATAAGGTCTCTTTATCACTATAATTAATATTGTCTTTCTCAAAATCATTCGTTTATATATGTTTTTCTGATTATTGCTACTGGAATTATTTTTGTAATTATATTTATGATAATCCCTAATATTATAATAATATGATTACTAAAGATGACGTATCTACTTATTAAAATTCTTTAAGGTTATTTGTTGTTTCAATCTTAACTCCATCATCTTTTTTTTAATTAGACCCTTTACCCCAAAATTTTAGAGTTTGAAGCCAATTACTATTTTTCTTATCACTATTGAATAAATCATCAGGCGTCTTATAATTATGGGATAATCTAAAGTTGGATGCTTCATCAAAGAGTCTAAATTGTTTATATTAACAATTATACGAATTCTTCTCAGAAAATGTATCATCAGATTAATAACCGGAAGAAAAGGAACTTTTTTCAAAATATGCCGAACCTTCTTTTCCCAATCTCATTTTCACATTTGTTAAATTTCCATTCACAATAATATCAACATAGTAATCTTAACCATCATATTTACCAAATCGAACGTGAAATGGATTAGATTTTAAGGATCCATTGTGTTATTAAACAACAATTATGTCAATACATCCACTTAGATAATACTAAAAAAGATTAGATTTAGATGGATTACTTGTCTTGGATCAAATTTGGATATAATCTTTTAAGTTATAGAGGTCATTATTATTAATAATATATATTAATCATTTTTAATCTTTTTTCTTTTTTTATTTTAAGAATTCTTTTCTTAAAGCTGCATCATTTCTTTATAATTATTCTAACCTTTCCTTCTCTACTTATGCCTTATTCATATCACCAGCAATCATACAAATTCTATCAGTTCTCTTTGTATGATCTGATTCCAAGTTCGATTTCAATATTTACATTGCAAATGGTTTAATCACTCTGGCATCCCAATATCTAATCCCATCAAAGTCAGCAAAACCCATATAACTTCCAAATAATTTACTAAGAACTGTCTTTCCTTATTTAATTTCCCCTTCAAAATAATCTGTTGGTTTGTTCTTCACTTTTCCTAATTAGACAATACAATTTAAATCTAAATATATAATATTTAATACTATTAGCTTCATCTATAAAAGAAAGAGCTCCTTAAGATTCATTCTTCATTGTTCCAAAGAATGTACCTGAATAATGTTCAGATGAAAAAGTACAAATTATTTTTTGATCTGGAAATTAAATTGTTCTTTTTCCATGATTTAAAATAGTCAATGAATTTAAACCTGCTTTTGCTTCATAAAGAGAATAACCGAAAAATTTATATGATTTTTTGGGGCCATATACTAAAAAATAAGATAGAGGTGGATGATGAGATATCTAAATATAATGAATTAATTATACTTATTCACAATAAAGTTATGTACCATCTTCATAACCACCTTCAAAAGTTTCACCTAAAATTGGATTGAGAGGTTTAAGAAATGAATTCGCTTAAATGTAATTAGAAATGAGAGCTACAATACTTAATTTCATTCTTTCTAATGGTTTTTATAGAGAAGCAGCCTTATTCATATACAAAGGAAAGAGAATTGTTTACATAAATGTTTTTTCTAAGGCTGATTTAGGTATCATAGCTTTAATCTAAAATATTAAAAGAAATCAAAATTACAGGAAAGGAAACTGTTGTTAAATTGAAATTTCCACTAAGTAATTTCTGACCTACTTATTTAATCATATTTTTTCCTACACTTCTTGCTAAATCAATTATCTTTTCATCTTAACAAGCTGTTCCTCCTTTTTTATGAGCCGAAGGAATTCTATATTCATCTTTATAATCAACTTTCTTAAAATTTAAAGCATAATTCATAATTGAATTAAAATCTCTATGATTACAATGTTCTCCTTCATCAAACACAATTGAAACCTTAACAAGATCAATTTCATCTGAATCTTCTTCTTGATTCTATTCAGTTTTACTAGGTTGATGCTAAAGTAATTATAATTCATTTTTAATTATAATTTATTATTATTCCTCTACTTATTTCTTATTGCTCAATTAATTGTCAGATGCTTCTTATTTATTATTATTATTATTTCTATGTCCATTCTCATTAATATCACTATTTTCATTTATATCATCTTCTCTTTATTTTTATTCATTCAATTCATTAGCATAATTTGCTGCAGATTCAAATCCACTTCCTTAAAAATCACTTACAAACTAAACTTTTGGACTAGTATCACTGGCACCATTGATTTATCTTCTCATATGAACTAAATAAAATTATTATCTAATATATTACCTTTAATACTCTTAGCTACTTGTACACCTGAACCTTGTCCTCCACTTTCATCACTAATATCATCAAATTTAAATGAATTTTATTTTTGAACACTTCCTTTATTGGGAGATGATAAATTATTAATCATAAAGACTTGTGTTTGTTATTTACTTACTATAATAAATTCTTTAGTCTCATCATATTAATTATTCTAACTTTTAAAATTCTTCTTATAAAATTCAAGAGCATTATTTGAAAGTAATTTGTCTCCATCCAAATCATTTTAATCATCAACATATTATGCTGAAAACATACTACCTTATATTAATGCATAATCAGCTACATTCAATTTTGATGTATGAATATATATTTTTACATTATCATTTTTAGCTATTTCAATGTAATCATTTTAATTGAATTCTGCTATATCAGTTTTTAACTTTAATAACTGTCCTTTACCTGATGGAATCACCTTCTTTTTTGAGAATTTAACCAATTTGAATATAGCTTAATGTAGAATTTTAGGATTTCTAAGTTAAATATAAATTATTTACTAAAAATTATCAAATAAAATTATGTCTATAGTTTGAGTTGATGGATTAAATATTATACCCAAGATTTCATGTTATTTATAAAATGATCCTATAATACCTCCCAATAATTCAATATTGCTTATTAATAAATTAAATCCATTATCATTTTTTAACAAATAATTATTATTGTTGTTTATTGACCAATCATTTAAAGAGACCACAACACCTGTAGTCAACTTAAATTCATTTCCATCTATTTTTACAAGTCCAATTCCCAAAAGAGCATAAAATGCTTTTACGTTTTGCATTTTTGAAGAAAAACAAATCTGTAAATATCCTAAAATCTTATCATAATTTTCATTCTCATCAATCATCAACTTAAATACTCGTCCTTTTGCTGTTCTCACATAAATCACTGACTTTAATTATAAACTTGTATATTACTTTCTAATCATTTGCTTACTAATAATTTTTTTTCTTTCTTAAAGATTATTCACATTTTTAGATATCAACTTCATCTCTAACAAAGTCTCCTTTATTCAAAGAATAATAATTATTATAACTATTAGATTATTAAGTTTTGTAACACAATAACCTACCCTTTCTTAAATCAAAAGAAAAGAAGTAATTGTAAAGAGTTCCCCATTTTAAATAAGACACTGCACCTAACTTTCTATCGATTTTTATCGCCTTTCATTACTACATAAATCTTATACTTAAGACTTTGGGAAAGGAGCCTACTTTATATCTTCATCGTCCTCTAACTCATAAATAACACGGTTATTTTATTGCATTTATTATTAATATTTATAAACGAGGTAATAATTTATATCTCATCTAGTACATTCTTTCATAATTTAATTTAATTCATCATCAACCTAACACTTTTAAGTTGTTATTACTTTATATTAATAACTATTCTATATTTACTTTATTTTATAACTATTCTATATTTGCTTTACATTCAAAATGATCAATTTTAACAATTAATTATATATAAATAGGCCATATAAATGAATACATTTAATATATTGATATATTATTATAAGTAATAGAAAATTACAATATCTTTTTTTATAGAAATAATAAATTTATTATAAATTACATAAACTCAAATTGATTAATGAAGTAATTATTATATTTATTTCCAAATCATTAAAAATCGTATTGTTTATTAGAAATTATCTATTAAAATATTTCAAATTATATTCCACTATTATTATTGAATATTGGTTTAAAATATTGTTTAGAAATAACAGATATCTTCTATTATCCATCCATTTTAATAGACTTCTCTTTTGCCCATTGAAAATCTAAAATCATATTTGTTGAATGATCCTGCTCATTCTATAGTGATAATTACTACTATTGTTTTATTTCCTTCTCGATGTGTTGTTTCAATTGTTATCTTGCTTTTTTTAATTGCTCATTATTATTATTTTAATGTTGTCTTTTGCCTGCACTTGTATTATTATTTTAATTTTATTTTTTATCATCTTCTTAATAATTTCTCTCCTAAAGCATTTTTATAAGTTGAAATCCTGTAATTTTATGACATAATTAATTTTTATTATTGATAATAATAACATTTTCTTTTTAGTTGAGATTGTAGAAGATTTCCAAATATTATGAAAAACGCATCTCATTAATTTGAGATGATATTGGAAACCAAAATTGAATGTTCTTTTGATAAATTCTTTTTTCAATTTTCTTCTTATTTATTAATTATTCAAAATTATCATTATCAAATTCTGAATTGCTTAAAATGATTAATTTAATATCCATTTACAAAGGAAGAGAAATAATTTAATCAAGTTAACTCATTCTTTGTGGATCCTAGTAATCCATTAAAAATATAATTAAATATTAATTCTTAATAATAGAGATTATTACATACCTCTTATGAGACAACTATTTTATCTAATTTCTCTTGATACTGTGAGGTTTCATCAACTGAAGTTGAATTAATAAATGATATCTAATAAACATCACAAATAGGAAAGTATTCCTCATTTACACTCCATTTATCAATCATTATTTAATTTATGATTTTATTTAATATTTCTAAATCAGATTTTCTGTTTAAACATTTTAATAATTATTGAGCCTAAAAGAAGATCTATTGTTTTTTTGGTTGAGCAAGATTTGTGATTTTGTAATTATCATAAAATTTGATCATTTTCCATTTGTACTTATAATTTTAGTAATTTTAATTTTGAATATTAAATTAACTATTAATTATTTCATCTCCAAGACTCCATTATATATGTAAAATGGAATTTATTATAATTTACACTTGACTAACATCTTAATCCTTAAAGATTAATTGCAAGATTTAATAAATTCTGACTTTACTAGGTAATTGAAATTTGGAGGATTATTTAATGATCAAAGTATCATGTGAAGCTTTTTTAATGATTGTTAATATTTCTTAAGTTTTATTATCAATTTCATTAACATTTTGCAATTTTAATTAGGAAGGCATATAAATTTTTTATTGTAATTTCAAATCCTTATAAATCTTCTAAGTTGATAATTTCAATTTGAAATATTAAGAGAATTATGAAGATTTTAATTACAGTGCTTAAATAAGTTCTTTTATCATAATCTGTTTAATAGACTTGTATATATATTAATAAATGGGTTTTTTATCTTACAGAGACTTTAATGATTGAAATTAGAGGTCTTTAATATTAAATTCATTGATAGATATGATTTTATGATTTTAAATTGTAATTATGGAAGTATTATTTGAAATGTGAGTTTGTGTTGAATTCAAAAAATTGAAAATAAGAGTTCCATCTTCCCAAAATTATTCTTAATCTTCTTAATTTAAAAATTAAGTAAGTATTCTGGAATGAGAATCAGAGTTTTAATTTTTCTTTTATTTTTTGATAACTTTCGTATAAAGATTTATAATAGTATTGTATCTATCTTCTTTGTCATCAACACCAATAATTACAGAGCAACTAAACATTATAAAAATAATACCTTTAAAATGAATTAGTTTCAATGAATAAATTAATATTTTAATTATCATTGTCATCTTAACGAAAGACAAGCAAAAAGTTTTGATTTAGTTCTCTAATAAATTGCAATAGAGTATAACCAATGTCTATATGATTGATGACAATGATAATAATGTTTGGATCAATTTGAATTTTAGAGATCTGATTATTATAAAATCTTAAATTTAATTATTTTGGAAATAGATCTCCAATTCTAAGAAGTGCTTAATATTTAAGTCCAACTTTATTTATTAATGTATTTAATTTGTAATCTTGAAATCTAATTAAGAATTCTGATGTTTTTATATAAATTTCTCTTAATTGATTAGTTAAGACAGGGACCAAATAGATATTGTTATTGAATGGTGAATGGATGTCTTATTAAATAGAGGTTTGTAATTCCTTAAGATATGGTCTATATAAAGATTAAAATAAATTAATACATGAATTTGATTTCTATAGTTTTTGAAATGTCAATTTAACTTTCTTGAAATCCTAGGAGTGTTAATTGTTCAATTAGAAATGCTTCAAAATTTGATTTATTGGATTAATAGAATGGTTCAATAGGTCCTGATATATATCCAGAAGCATTCATACATCCCATTAGTATTATATATTATAAATTATAAATTAATACTTATGTGACTTAATTTAAATATTATCTTTAAAAAAAATGAGTGGAAGCATGTATGATTTATCAGTAGCTACATATTCTTAGGAAGGACGTATCTATTAGGTAGAATATGCAACAAAAGCAGTTGAGAATTCAGAGTAATTTGAATAAATCTAATTAGGACTGTGATTGGAGTGAAATGTAAAGATGGAGTCATATTGGGAGCAGAGAAATAGAAGTTTTCTAGATTATTGGAAGACAATACAAATAAGAGAATTTATAATATCGATCTCTAAACTGGAATGGCTTTATGTGGAAAATTGCCAGATGGAAGAAACATTTTATAAAGAGCAAAAGCTGAGGCATCTTAATATTAAGATATGTATGCTATTCCAGCATCTGCCCATGTATTATCAGATAGAGTAGCATAATATGTTCATGCCTACACAATGTATTCTGGAGTAAGACCCTTTGGATCTGCAAGTATTAATATTCATCTAATTATTTCAGCATTTATTGCAAGTTACAATACTTTTGATGGTTATGAATTGTACATGATTGAACCATCAGGAAATAAATATGCTTATCATGCATGTACTCATGGAAAAGGTAGAGCTGTTTGTAAATCTGAATTTGAAAGAAGAAATTTCAAAGATCTTACATGTTAAGAAGCTTTAGTCTATATTGCTAAAATGTAATAAATATATATTAATATTATTAAAGGTTAATATTAGCACATGAAGAATTCAAAGAGAAGAAATATGAATATGAAATGACTTGGATTACTGATAATAATGGACGTAAACATCAAAGTGTTCCTCAAGATTTGATTAATAATGCTGTATAATAAGCTGAATAATTAATTGAACAAGATTAAATTGGAGAATGATCATATATATCTACATAAAGACAGCCATAAATTAGTATTCATAGTTTAATAGATTCTCTTCCACTTTATAAATTATTAGATTCATCAAATCCAGAATCATTCTTTTCTACAAAGTATCCATTTGTCTATCTATTTATTGACTTAAATTCTATCAATTTATTATGAATGAAATTAAATGTATCTGGATATTACGATTCTAATAATTATTTGGTCTCTTCTGATACTTAAACTCTTCCTCTCTCCCCATTAGATTCCATCTTATTTGAAATCATTACATCTGCACCATATACATCATACCTAACTATCTCAGTCCCTAGAATACCAGCTATCACTCTACCCTAATCATTTATTCAATATACTTACAGTATGTATTCCTATTCTCATATCTAATCCATCAAATCCTATTATCTATCTAACGTTTCTTATTATTTCAATCATACCAAATCCCAATTCAACAACATTTCTAGCTTCCTATGCAGGATTCCTTTGTCTGATATCTATAATTCCTAAAGCTACATAACAATCTCCTATTGTATATAATTTATATGTATTCTAGGTTAAACATTATTTATCAAATTCAGTAAAGAGATTTCTAAGCATATTTACTACTTATTCTGGTTCTACTTTACTTGAATATTCAGTAAATCCAGCTATATCTGCAAATAATAATGTAGCATCTTCCAATTATTCTACCAGAAAAGCTCTTTAATTATTTGATAAGAATTATTTTAATATATGATTAGGTAATAAATATTTAACTAAGTTTTCAGATTAACTTTTCTTTATTCCTAAAGATCTCTTATTATTAAAAGTATTCAAATCTTAATAAAACAAATTATAATGTACAGAAAACATTAAGATACCCTAAAATATAGTATAATAAGCTATTGGCCAACTATGAAATTTTATTAATACAATCATAATCTATGCAAAACAAAAAACCAATAGAAACATTAATTTATATGTAATTTCAATTATCTATAACGAGCAAAAAAAGCAAAGTAATAAAATACCTTCAGATGCCTATAATTCTATTAATTCTTCACTTTTTAACAAGATAAATTCAAATAAAATACTTAACAATAATATTATATAAGTGCCTAAAAAGTAATTACTCTTATAGAATCTATGTTTTAATTTCTTATTTTAAGACAAAGCTAACATCAATAGTATCAATGCAGCTACTAATCTTATTATGATTATCAAATTAGCAATAGCTATGATATCATATTACCATATAATGAACAATGTAAAAGTCTTAGCCAAATATTATAAAAAATGCAAATAAATTGTTATTAATACTATATTTCTACCTTCAGCTACCTATTCTGTAAATTCCATAGCTAATTAATATTAATGATCTTTAAATCCTAAATATAATTTCTTTCTTTCCAATTATAAACATTCACTTATAACATTACTATTATCATCTTCTAAATAACCTTTAATCTTATCAATTTCTATATCATAATCAGGAAAATCATCAATTAAATCTATCTATAATTCTCTTCTTAATTTTTAGGAAATATCAGAGAGTAAATTTGATTTTTCTAAATATGATTATTATAACTCTTTATCTTAACAACTATTATCTTACTCAAGATCATATTATATGTTCTGATTACTATTAATTTTTATTTATCCTGCAGTTTAGGCTGGTTAAGGTAACCCTCTCATTAATAAAGTCTACCTTTAATTAGTCTTTCTTCTAAATTACTTCACTTGTTCCTATGGTCTATTTGAATCTTATGAAGATTCTTATTAAACAGGTATCGATTACTTTGATGAGAATTATTGTAGAATATCTTATTATTGGTTTTAAAGAGATACATCATCTTATTTGTTGATAATAATACTATTTTATCTCTTCTATGAATTCTAAGCAAAAGAAGATGTTTATTTTGTTTGATTTTAATATCCTTAAGGTTACTATATTTGTAAAGATGATTAAGGAGAAAAAACCATTTAATTAGATTCTTCATTCTTTAATATGACACCTCTCTTTTTAATGCCTTTTTTATCATTATTTCTCTTTATATCTTTACTTACTTAATAAGTGATTAATTCTCCTTTTCCTTTAGCAGCCACCTTTCTTTAAGTAAATTATAAATCAGGCATATTGATCTCTTAATAAGCTTCATTAGATAATGTGACTTGTCCATCCTATCCAGTTGAACACACTCTACTAGTTGTGTTTACTGTATCTCCTATTAATGAAAATTAAGGTTTATGATGACCAATGACTCCAGCTATTACCCTACCATAATGTATCCCAATTTTTATTGTTAAATAACCAATTTACCCATACTTCACTTTCTTTGTATGTTCCATCATTTCCAATGATAATTACACTGCCTACCAGATATCAATTATAATATTACTCTTTTTACACAATTCTAATTGTTAAATTTAGTTCCTTAATCTACAGCTTTTAATCCACCAGCAGCCATATAAGTTTTACCTACAGTCTCAATCTTCTACATTCCATTTTAAGTACATAATTAATCAAAAGATCTGAATAGTCCATCCAATATCTTAACTACATTCTCTTTCTCTATTGATATCAAATCATCAAATCCACATATATCACAAAATACTATAGATACATTTCCTTAATTCTCAGCTATTTCAAACATTCCCTCTAATATATTATATCATTTTTACTTGCATTTATTCTATCCCTTATGAATTTTGGCAATAAAATAGACAATACATTAGTCATATTAGAAGTCTCCTAATTTAATGTCACATCTAACATAAAGTCTTCCCTTTCTAATCTTATCAATTTGTATTGCAATGTCATAAACAGTATACTTGTAGCTATAGCTATTATTTCACCATTGATCACTACAAAATATGTAACTTAAACTATTGAATAGTCAATTATTGAAAATTTTTTAAGAAATCCTACTATGGATATAAGTACTAAAATAAAATTTACAATAGGTAAATGAACTCTAGATTAAAGTATTATCACTATATAATTTTAAGTAATCAATATTTCATAGATTCCTTGTATTTCAGTTGTCCCAATATCACAAATAAATTTGATCAGACATCTAATACTAACTATTGCTAAATTTATAAAGAAAAAATGTTTTGGATATATGTTAGAACACACTAAAGACAACAAAGCAATTTCTAGTGCTATACCTAAAATATATGTCATGAAATATAATTTAGTTTGAAATGAATTCAAATTATATACTATATACAATATTATAGCAATTATTTCTAAAAAGAAAAGAGTAAATATAGATTTGTATTTTTCTAATTTTAACCATAAAATTTTAGATAATCTTTTGAATTTCATTTCAGTATCTTTATTCATAAACTTTAATGTAAGTGGATTCACTTTATCTTAATTTACCTTTAAATTAGATCCTGATACCATCTCCTAAATAGATATATCTAAATCATCATTATTTCTTTTAAATATTTTACCAGCTATAACTGCTATTCTTTTAATAAGATTATGATATTTCTTCTTACTAATATTATTTTTACCATTTATTTTTTATTAAATCTGAGATATCTCTTCATAACTTTATTCACTTTTTATTAAACTTTAACAAAACAATGGCTAAATCACTTCAATACATGTACTTAGACATAATTAAGCAAATATATAGAAAAAGAAAACAAACCATGAATTTGGATCAATAAATAATTCTTCAAAAGTTTCTATGTTTTCATCAAATGAATATTTAACAGATAATAATGACATTGTAAGCCAACAAACAATATATGTAAATAATAAAATTATCCATGCAACCATTTTTTAAACTGTTGAAACACATAATTTTACAATATCACTTCCAATTAATAAAAGTAGTAACATCTATCTGATGATACCTATTTAGGTATTATTATAATATAAGATATAGTATGATAACCATAATAAAACTGCATCAAGTAAGGCATTACCATTTATTTTAAATACAAATGATATAACTTTTTTCTTTTTAAAAGTTTTTATATTGATTTTGAATTGTTCTTGATACATTTTAGAATCAGCATGATAATTTTCATTGAGTTTTGATATTAAACTTGCTATTTATTATAGAATCAACATTAAACTCTAATAAACTGTTAACCAACCACCTTCAATTAATTAATAATTTTATGCACAATTTGTTGAATACATTAGAAATAAAGAATACAAAATTAATAATGATCTATAAAATGAGAATACTAGTAAATCGTCATAAACTTCAGCAAATATTCTACTCTCAAAGAACATCAATCCACAGAAATCTTCAAAATTATTTATACATATATCTGAAGTAGGCATTTTTTAAATATCCTTAATAGTATTAATTTTTTTTAGTGGATTTTCCATAATCTTGTTCATTGATAATCGTTAATTTATTTTCAATTTAGTACTCATTTTTTATATTTAATAGTTAATTGGAATGTGAAATAATTGAATCCCCATATTGGCTTTTCTAAACATTTAAATATCATTAAATGAATCTCCAATTGCTAAGACTTTTTTATTACCTTAAAATTAGGTTTAGATTATTTTAATAATTTCTGCTTTCTCTTTTGCATTAAATTTATATGCTATTAATGAATTACAAAAATATAAGAGAAATATTAAATGAGTAAATAATACATTATCTTCAGATATGATTTTAAATTATTCTCCACTTAATATTATTGAATATGCTTTAATCTCTGGATACATTTAAAATTACAT
This sequence comes from Paramecium primaurelia, assembly GCA_905182975.1. Classification (NCBI taxonomy): domain Eukaryota; phylum Ciliophora; class Oligohymenophorea; order Peniculida; family Parameciidae; genus Paramecium; species Paramecium primaurelia. Next base: position 104,765 of record CAJJDM010000108.1, read on the forward strand.
TTACTAACTTTTACCCATCAATTTATTTTAACTATCCTAATTTTAATTTTGGTCAACACTTTTGGATGGATACTTATCACTCAAAGTATTTAATCTAAGGGCTTTTGATTATTACATAGTGTTAATATTGGTATTGATATTATTAGAATCATTGGATTATAATTATTATGCCATTTAAGCCAATTAATTTTTAATTACTAATTTAGCATTATCTGAATCTATATATAGTAATTGATCTGTTGTTGATAATAGTTTTGATTTATATGCAACAGGTAAAACTCTATTCAAATCATCACCTGATAATAAAAATAAACTTAAATCTGCTTATCTCATTTATTAAATTAAAATCTTAGCATCTGGTCTTATTTTCTCTTTAATACCTAAAACATGCATAATTTACATATCCTTCTCTATGTCATGAAATAATTAGATTAGATCATTTTAAGATTAAGAAAACTTGATTCCTGAATATCTATCAAGAAAATTGGCTTTTTCATTTTCTCTTAAATAAATTTTAGAATATACTACTGTTCTCATACCAGCCATATGTAATTTTAGAAATATGCGATCCCAATATTCACGACTACTTTTATCAATATCTACATATGATGGAATTTGATTGAACTCTTCTCTTACAATGAGAACTGAATTGATGAGTTCATCTTCTTAATCATTATCAGAAGAAAATTTAAATTATTCAGCCAATTTATCTGGATATTATATTAATACTCCTAATCGAGGATGTAAATTGGAATATTAATTAATTGCCAGAATTTAGAATTCATGAATCTCTTTTAAGATTTCAATAATATAAGTAATTTTTCCACTTTATTCATTTGTACAAATAAATTTGATATCAAAAAAATTAGCAAATCTAATTAATTCTTAATCAAACAAATGAGATGTTGAATCATGAATAAATTAATCATCTGATTATGTAAATTTTGATATTACTTCTTAACATAATAATAAAGATAGTACTGCTTCTTAATAAAACATTTAAGATTATCCACATACTAACTTTTAATAAAATTCTTAATCTTTATAAAAAGCTATTTCAATTTATTCTTCATCAAACTAAAAAAATTAAGTTTAATATTTATTATTTTTCTAAACAAAAGATGATTACTTTTTTATTTAACGAGAATCTTCTTTTTTTGTTAATTCACTATCACTTCTTTGTTTTTTTTATTTTTCACTATTCATAGATAATTTCTCTTCTTAAGGTACTAATTGAATTTCTTCAAATGGACTTTAACCTGGAGACTATTAAATTGAGAGGGATTAATTAATAATAATTGATCTATTAAAAAATGGTTTAGGTTTATTCCCCTTCAATTCAGGTGTAATTTTACAATGAGTATCATCTAAATCTTCAGGTTTTAAATTTTCTACAATATTATGTCCAATTAATTCTGAAATATTACCATCAGAATTTTTAAAATTTGCACTATCCAATTCTGACTTACTCAATATTCCAGATTATTATAATGGTTAAAATGTTGATAATTTATTATTAAAGTTATTTTATGCATCTTCATCTTTTAATAATGTCTGATGTAAAAATGTAGATCTTTATTTCATATTCTACGATTTACTTATTGATTTTGTTAGTTATATTGTATTTTTACAACTACTATTTCTTATCTTTTATAATTAATCAATAGCAATTTATTCATCAGAGTATTCTTCTTGTTCAGGAATTCGAAAATTTGGATTTTATTTCAACTATTATGTTAAATTATCTTTATACAACTACCATCCATTTTGTATCTTTTTTTAACTGAATTTGTACATCATATCTTCTATTATTATTGATCTAACTCTAAAATCACCAGATGTTAATGTTCCAGTCTTATCAAAACAAACATATTCAGTCATGACTAAATCACCTATTGAAACAGAATTCAATTATTAATAATTGATCGATTATTGTTATTAATTTTCATTATTTATACCTCCAATGTTAGTACCAACTTTGATTCTCATATCAAATTAACTATTTTATTATGATCTCCTATATTTAAAATGAGCATATCCCATTTCGATTAAATCTATACAATTATAAAAGTATATTGGAGTTGTCTTTAAATACTGAATCATATAAAAAACCAATGTAATGCTATCAAACATGGCTCCTTCATATTCACTTCTACACATTTAAAATGAAGCAACTAACCAACTAATAAATGTTATTATTATGCTTATGGTCAAAGTCAGTGCAAAAAACATTCTAGATTTTTAAACAAAAAATGATTTCTTCTCTGCCATTTTTAAATTATCATAACACAAACATTTCTATCCTGCAAATAATACCAACCCAATTAAGTACTAACATGTTTTTAATTGTTCTTCTCTCCTTACTACATTTTGTCTATTGAAATTTTCTCCCTTAGGGTCCTTTTTTAATTTGATATAACCAAAAATATTCTCATTTGAGTCTTTATCAAATTAAATTTGACCTGTCAATATCTTTTTATAATCAAAACCCTAGGCTTTGTATTTACCATTTTTTAACATTGTTAATTATGTTGGTTACCTTCCATCTTCTTATGTCTAACCATCTAATTATTATGTAGAAATTCCAACAATATCATCTGACACATCAATAATTAATAAATCTGCAGGACATACTTCATTTCTTTTTAAATAAACTATATCACCTACTTCTAATTGTTACCATTGAACATTTTCATATAGTTATAATTTTTCTTTTTTTCTCCCAGACTAAACTGAATGAGGTTTTTTTTATATCTCAGCTTTTGATATTACACCTTATGGTTCTTTGGATATAAGTTAATTTTCATTTTGTTATACAATTATTTAAGACTTATTACCTTAATTAATTTCTTTCCTTAATCTTCTGTATCTTGTGACTTCTCGATTATTGATTTTCTTATCATATTCCATTTTTCGATAATCAAAATAAAATGCTTTTGTAATCTATAAAACATAGTGCATTGACAATGGTAAAATGTAAACAACTAAATCCTCTTAACTTTCAATATGTAATTATTAGTACTTAATTTAAAGAGTGCAAAAATGAACAATCATCACTACATAATAGATTAGAACCCCTATTCTTTCAAATTACTTTAAAAATAGATAGAAAAGTAAATTCTTTAAATCAAAATACCCTGTGTTGATTTTATTAATTAATTCGGTCTATTTCATTCCTTTTATATTTACAACCTCTCCACAATCAATTTCTATCTATTCCTCTCAAATTCAAATATATACTTAATAATGAAATCTCTTCTGGTTTTGCCGAGTTTTAGCATTATCATATTTATGTTTCAATTACTCATATATTAATTTTCCTAATGTTTTCATTATACTTTTATTAAATAATTAAGAATATCATTTTTATTCAATTTTATTAATTTGAATTTCCAAAGTACTCAAGTTTATACCTCTTTTAGTCTCTAGTATACTGAAAAATTAATCAAATGGAGATATCTAAAACTTATTTCATTTTAGTTATATTTACAATTATTTAATTTTATTCAGATTACTATTTTTATTAATTAGACTGAAAATAATTAATATGAGACTCAGAATTTTAATACTTGTATAAAAATTAATAAAACACTCATAAAATATAAAATAATGAATGAATCAGAGATATCAAATATGTTTATGTATTAATTCATACGATTATAATCATATCTAAAACAAGCAATCATTAAATATTTTACTATGAAGCAAATAAATAAGTGAATTAAACGATTATATTTTATAATTGATACATTGAAACTTTAGTAATTTTTATAAAATTGAAAATATAAAGATATATTATCATAAATATTCTCAAAAAATCTCTAATTTCATTTTTATGAAAAAATGGATTTTAGATAAAACTAAATTGAAATAAATTCAAAAAGTTTATGAATCAAAGATAAATAAAAATTATAAGAATATATTTCCAAAATTTAAATAAACCTTCTAATTATAATTATATTAACAAACCTTAATAAATGTAAAAATATCATATGACTTAAATATATTCTCATTTAAAAACTAATTATTTTATATTTTTATTCTTACAAAATTGATTTCGTATATAGTAACTAATTCTCTTTAATTCTATTATTATTATGACACTTAAAATTCAAATTTCTTGATTTCAACAATTCATATAATGATTTAACATAATTAATAACTAAAATAAAATTATTATTAGTAGATTATCTTTTAAATTAAAAGGAATGTTAAAATTGATATTTTTAATTCAAATTGTACATATAGAGATGACTCAATATATGTTTCTAGAATAATAATTTGAATTATAAATCTATTACATTTCATAATTGCCAATTTTATAATTTTGTAAATTATAAATAATAGTTTTGAATTATTTATTAATCATAAGATATTTAGAATCTATTTGATATTACCTTTATTACAGGTTTTATAATCTAAAATTAAACATATAAATAAATCAAACCATATTTATCTTTAATCTACATATTGTCTATAATTCAATTTTATTTTTATTTAACAATAAATTTAACAAAATTTAATAACTATTTGTATTCAACTTGTATTCTATCAATCTCTATTTTATAAATTAATCTAATACAAAAATAACTAATATACTTTTGTATTTTTTGATTATGAGCTATAATTTTTATTTAATATGAAGTTTTCATTTTTGAAACATAATTTAGCTGAGCTTATTGGTAAAGCAGAATAATTAGATTCACCAAGCTCAATTATAAAGAAATTTGGTCCATTCCTTATAACTAGTTTGTTTAATCAAAAGCTATAAGAGAGTCAAGAAGTCATTAATTATATGGAGAAATATATTGATAAAAGTAATTTCATTCGAAACATTACACAGGATCATAATGCTAAAAATTGGAGAACTAATTATAGAAAATCAGTTGAAAGTTTAGCTTGTTCAATCATAGTTGATAATTAAAATATTATTGATAAGCATTACACGAATACATTAAAAGAAGATTAAATTACTTTACCAGAAGCATTACCTTTAGTATATACTTTGGTTATTTAAAAAATAAAGAAGTGGAATATTATGTATGAATAGGAAGTTTTGTAAAGATTAAACTATTTACTCAATACATAAAAATAGGAACAATAGAAAATGAATCTAAACATTTTGTATTAAAAATATTTCTTATCTGATCTTGGATTATATTATCCAGAGTTATTAGTTTATTCATAAGGTAAGATCTATTGTACTGAATTACCCTTGGATTATTTTATCGGGGAATTGAAAGTAGAGTATAAAGATTTCTTTATTGAAGATAATAATTTAGTTGATTTATAGATAGGTGATTAAGTTTATGTATTTATGTACCCAGATGAATTTGAGTATTAAACTATCAAATCTTTTATGTTAAAATATGTGAGAATCAAGAGATTGCAAGAGTTGTATTCTAATGTTCATGTTGTTTGGTGTTATAAAGGAATGAAAAAAAAAGAGTTACTTGATGCTATTAGTATCTGAGAGCTTGTTTTATCATATATATTAATAATCAAGAAAAAAAAACATATATCAAAATAATGAATTATAGTAAATTGTTTTTGAGTTTGTTTTCTTCAATTAAAATAATAGTATCATATTTTATATATATATATAAGAATAAATGTATATATTAAAAAAAAATATACATTTATAAATTAATATTATTTATTTTATAATTTATTACAAGAAAGAAAAGATGAAGAAATTGATTGCAGCTTCACTATCATTTGTATCCATTTTGACTATGGGAATGGTATTCAAATCACCTTACTGAGCATTATTTATTGAAATAAATTATGATTATTATTAAAAAAATATAACACAATTATTATCATAAACTATTTATAAACAATAAATCAAACAGAATTCTTATTATTTATTAACATCAAATATATGTATCTATTTGATTATGTATAACCACATTTAATTTTTAAATAAATAATATATTTTATAATTTTGAGATTAATTTTATGAAAAATTTGTTATAATATATATATGAATATGAATAGATAAAATAATTCAAACAAAATGTATATCTTATTCTTAAACTCCTAAACCATTTAATATATTTGGAATAGTCTAATTCATTGATGGAGGTCCACAAATATAAAATTTATCATATTATGATACAAAGCCAATATGTTTTTAAAAGAATACTTTATTAAATCTTTCATTTACACAACATACATTTTCTGTCCATTCTTTCAATTTGAGTATCATTTTAAAACATTATTGGGATAATTATTTTTAAAAGTGTAATAATGGAAAATAGATATTGGAACCTATCAATTCTGATTTATTGGCTGCTGCAAATATAAGTGTAATATGTAAATTAGTATGGAATTAACATTCAAATGGATTTAATATATCAGCAATTTATTTACCATATTTTTTCTCTACAATTTAGTAAATCATTGATTATAAAAGAAAATCCAAAAAATCTAGAAATGGTAAAATTCCTGTTCCTCCACATATAATAACAATTTTGCCTTTATTTGGTAAAGATAATGATGGTCCATAAGGTCCCATTATTTCATATTATTCATATTGATTTTAATGAATATATTAAGAGAATCCATTCTTTGAATCATACTTCTTTATTATTAAAGGAAGTTCATTTAAATATTTTGGTTATTAATGAAAATGATCAACCCATTCTTTATTGTGTAATTGTGTGTCAATCAAGTTTAATAAATACTTTCTATATTAAACATTTTCTGGGGCCATACTCAAAATACAAGTGTATTATCTAATTGGTACTTAAGAGTTGGAATGAACTTTCAATTAATAATACCTTCCAAATTAGTTATAATTTGTTAATTATGATGAAATTTTTCTAAATTCATTATCAAAACCAAAATAACTAACTTTACCTGATATTTAATTAATTGTAATTAATTTCCACAAATTTGTATTATATTATAAAATGCTGTTATTTTAAATAATAAAATTGATATTATTGATTCTACCAATTGTATTCTATTTAATCATTTAAATTGCTTTATCTGAGTGTTTAAAGGGTGGACAACTACCATCTTCTAATCCTTAACCTCCATAAATAAATCTTGATATTTCTCTTCCTTTTGTTTTTTCCCAAATATATTATCCACCTGGATGAACAAATCCTGTTAGATTTATGATTTCATTATTAAATATAAACCACATTTAATCTTTATATTCTCTTTAAATGCTTTAAAAATCTAAAAAATATAAATTTAATTATATTACCATTTTATAATACATGTTATACAAATAAAGCATCTTGGATAGTTTTAGGTTAACATTAATACTCTTCTTTACTTTTAAAAATGATGGAAAACAGAGTTCCATTTTAATAAAAGAATTCTAGAAAGACTCTCCAAAAGAATATTAAAACATAAGTAATCCAAAATCCAATTAAATTCCATCTTCCATCTTCAACATAATAATTATAAACTTCATAGAATCCAAGTCCACATTCAACTTTACCAATCAAATACATGAAATAACCTATATATATATGAAATAATTATTAAATCTTAATTGTTTTCTAAGTTTTCTTATTTTCAATACATAATTTTAAAATTAAACCTCCAATACTTTATAATCCCATTAGACCTAGAAATGCAAATCCAATAGGAGCATGCCAATAAGCCAAGTGTTCTTTACCATGAAATTATGGAGGATTCCAAATCAAACTCATTAATATATCTGCTATCATGGTAGGTAATACACATAATCCCATAATGATACTGTGTAGATTTAATCTTTATTTTAAGAATATTCCATATCTATTTGCTAATAATCCAATATCTACTAAAATTCCCCAAACTATGAAATTACTCCATTTATGAAAGTAAAAGACAGTATGTCTATCTTCATTTACTTCAGTGAGCATCATTTCATGATCTAATACAATATTAAATGTATTCATACTCTATTCATCTTAATTATAATCTAAGAATGTTCTATTTGATTGACTATCATTTAACTCTTATGTAATTGTAAGACTTGCAACAGATAAAATAACAATGATGGTAAACATATAATAAGATATTTATATTATCTTTAACTAATGTAATGATGACCAGAATTAAATACTCCAATTTGATTATGTCATACAAAATAATCTCACTTATTAGTTTGATTACTAACTGTTTCTGTAAGTTAATTATAAAATAAGATATTATAAATTATAATAAATTCTCCAAATAATTAATCAATAAAAAGAAGACTTTTTAAATTCTTATATGACTTTTAGTTCTCAAATGTTTTTTTGTTCATCTAAGAAGTTTCAGATAGGTATTAACTCTTTATTCTGATCATAATTGTGTATTTTTTTATAAATTCTGAAATCTTTCAATTTCAACTAATCTAAATTAATTGTAACTAAAATCATTAACTTTTGCAATTTGATTCTTAAATATCAAAATAACTTTACCAATTTATAGATACTAACCTTATAACATAATAATAGATTACAATGACTTATGGTTATTGATTCATCAAGAATACATTAGATTTCTCAAATATTCTTAGATTGCATCTTTGAAAAGCTTAAACTTTAATAAGTTCAAAATAAGACTTATTTTAAGTTATTTAAGTGATCTCCTATCATGTGTACTGAATTGTAACGATTTAACAAAAGAGAATTCTCATTTGATAAAAATGCTCTTATTTCTAATATATTACATACAGACACAAAAATTGATTTGTATTAGGAATAAGGAATTTATAATATAAATTATTTTAACTATATGTTTCTAAATTTCTATTATATAATTGATTATTTTTTAAGTATCCATGATATTAGATATACTATAATTAATAAATAAAAATATATTAAATGATCATCTATTTGACATCTGTTAAAAATATATAGTTTATATGGTTCATTTATTTAGATGATATTATAATATTAAATTTATAATATGAAACATCTGAAATTATCTATTCCGTGTATGAATTAATCATTTCTTTATAAAGGAAACTTTTAAGACATCAATTATTAAGAGCTTGTTCAATTTGCAGAAAGCAAATTAGGTAAAAAGTTAACTTAAGAACTCTACTTTGTTTATATTAATGTGGAAGGTGACAATTTTATAATAGATAATGATCAAAAACTAAACAATTTAAAGAAATTAAATTCTTAAGTTTTAAAGATCATCTTAAAAGAATTTGAAAAACAAATAGTTCTTCATCCAAATACAATTTGTTCTGTTTGTCAATAATCTCCAATATAAAATATTAGATTTAAATGTGTTGTTTGTGAAGATGTAGATTTATGTCAAAATTGTAGTATAGAACATAGTAAATTACATCCATTAATTATGATTTCTAAACCAGAATAAGTATAATACTTAGAAAGTTTTTTTAAAAAACATATGAAAAAAGTAAAGAATATTTTAAATTGTTCTATCAATAAATCTAAAAATACAGTAATAGCAATTAAAGATGTTATTATGAAAAAGAAGAAAGATTATTTTGGAAATCAATAATAATAACAATAATAATAATAATTTTAATAAGGATAAATAAAGAAACCTCCAAGTTAAGAAGAAGAAGATGTATTAAACAAAACCTTACGATTATCAGAGATATTTGAAGGATAACCAAGTACTTATGAGAAATTTGTTAAATAAAATAAAGATTTGACATTTGAAGAATTAGTGGAAGTAGCATCTGAATAATTTGCCTGAATAATATTAATTATAATAATAATTCCAAATAGTATTATCATTTTTTATGAATTTAAGCTGACATTAATCCTGTAGTTGTTTAATACATCTTAAATTAATCCTTTATATATATTTACATTTTAATATTATTTCTAATCTGTTGCCCAAGGTGGTTAACCTTTACTTTTTTGATATTATGAATATTGTTATTTCGATTCTAAAGACATTTATTACATCATTTGATCCAATTAATCCATCTTCTAAGGAGTTTATTATTATTAAATTCTTTATTAGTTAACTAATTGAGGGTTTTACTATTATTAATGAGTCTATTGTGTTAGTTACTATTAGAAAACATTTGTTTATTTATTATCAAAGTATTATGAATAAATGACATAATTATTATTTTGAGGGATATAATTCTATAAATTATAGTATTTCTTAAGGAATCCCAATAATTTTGGTGATGGTCGATCATATGCTAATTTTTCTGGTGTTAAAACTTCTTATCTGAGCATTTCTTCAAAAAGCTCTTTGCCAATACCTTTTCTTTGTACAGATTCATGTACATAAAAGTCAAGTACACATAAAGGTTAGATTTCTTTTATTACTCCATTTAAATCTCTATGAAATAAATTTTTTCTTCCTATTTTTAGAATACCTAAACATTGCTTTGAAATATTTTTGAATACTTACTTTTCCTTCTGACTTAATATACAACTTTTAATCAGTCTAAAAGAATCTAATTGGACTAGTTATAACTTATTTCAAATTTTATGCCTAACTTATTTATAAATACATTACTAATGCAGAAGCTTCACCCATGATTGTAATAACAACATCAAGTTAAGGATTACGTTTATAGTTTCCATTTAATATTGTTATTCCATTCTCATTAACTGTCATACATTTTGATAAGTAAAAGTTGAATTACATCTAATTAATTTATATAAATAATTCATTTTATTTTATAAATTCATATATATTCTAATTAGTACTATTAAAGTATATAATAATATTATAATTTTCATAAATTCTATAAGAATAATGTATATCTTATTTTTATTGAATTTTTAAATGATATTTAACATATATTTTCTACTTTTATTCTTTTATTTAAATTAGTGTAGGAACTCTAATATATAAGAAAAATTTTAATTAATGTTAAATATGTATATATATATTGTTTATGATATAACAATATTTTGAGAGGGATAAATATATATACAAAAATAAATATTCTATAATATAATTAAAATGAATTTAAATTAAATTGATATAATAAATTGTTTAAGAGAATGATTTTTATTTTTAGTTGTAATTGATCTTTTTTTCTTTAATTAGATTATTGATTTTGTTTTCAATAATAATTTATTATTTTAATTTTTATTATCAAAATTGATCAGATATTTATGTTTATATAATAATGAAACAAAAATTACAGAAAATTAAAAAAATGAATTGTTCAGTTTGTTTGAGTGATGATTGTTAACTATTTACAAACAAAATTTGTAAATGTTAATTCTGTTATGATTGTGTTCTTAATTGGATTGAAGAGAAAATCAATTTAAAATAGTAAGTCAATTCAATATCATGTTTAAATCATAAATGCAAGTAAATAATTACATTAGAAAACTTTCGATAATCTATAACAAATAAACAAATTCAAGAAAAGTATATGGAAATTATGTTAAAAAATTATTTTCAACAAACACAAGACATTAGACCTTGTCCAAATAATAAATGTAATTATTATGCATTTCTTCCAAATAATAGATGTGGTAAAGAATTCTCTTGTCAATAATGCAGTAAAATATTTCATTTATATATTTAGATTTTAATTGGCTTGATAAACAATATCTGTCATATGATAAATTATTCTTATTAAAAATTAAAGATACAAAGAGTGATATATTATCATCTGTCTTTGAATTCATTTCAACATAAGAATGTCCTAAATGTGATTCTAAAATTTTGAAAAATGGTGGATGTAGTCATATGACGTGTAAAAAATGCAATTTTTATTATTGTTGGAGATGTAATAATTAATTGAATGACAATGTTCATAATGAATTTCTATGTTTTATTAGAGTACTATGTTATTTGTCAATGATCCTTTTTAATTTTGCTGTTACATTTTATTACTTAGGATGGCTTTAATACTTCATTATGATTATTTGTTACCCATTATATGGATTAGGTCTCTCCTTATTATATAATTCCTACCTTATTTTACCTACAACAATAATAGCTACAATAGTGTACACATACAAACAATGGCCAAAATTAAGTCAGGTTAGAAAATAGAGATTCCGCAAATCCTAAATAATATCCCTTATAGCATAAATAACAATATCTATCATATTAGCCATAGCTACATATTACAATATTTTCAATATTACTTTATATTAAGCCCTGAATTATCACTACTACTAATTTATTATCATTATATCAGGAGGCTCTGTTGTGTTAGTGATATTGCTATTCAATAGTTTTTTTTATTAAAATTGGCTCAAATTTTTGATTTGAATATGTTTTATATATTTATTTATAAAAATACAATTATGAAATATATATAATACTCTTTTAGTAAAGAATACCTTTAATGCAATTCAAATTTATAATAAAAACTTAATAAAATAATAAACCTTTATCATTATTTAGTTTCTATAAATTGATAAGCTAAGTTCTTGTATTGAATTTAATATGTAATATAAATTTGATTCTTAAAAGTAAATAAAAAATAAAGTCAGTAATCATAATTAAATTTGATATGAACACAATTAGAAAAAATAGACCATCTTATGGATCATTTTAAGAAATATAGATAAATGCATCTTGTTCTTCAACTCCAAAGTTGACAAAATCTCAAACTTTTATATAAATGAAGGCAAAATGTGCATCATCAAGTAGTAAAAATTCAACATCGACAAAAATAAACTCACCTTATTAACCTCATTAAAAAAGTTAATTCTCTGTTATAACTCATTCTGATTCATAAGACATTCATTCTATATTAAATGATTGTGTGTAAATATTCAAAGAAATTTAACAGAGTTCTATAAATAATTAAAATGAAGTTGTTTTACTTGATGTGAAAGAGAAAATGCGTAAAATTGAAAAAATAGTTGAAGAAATTTTACAATATCAAAATACTAAAAATTTAAATTAAAACAAGATCTCCTAATATATGTTATAAATTATTGAAGAAAAAAAGCAAAAATAATAAGCTATATAGTCAGGAGATAATTTAATAAAATAATAAGCTAATCAAATTCAATAGTTGGTATTTATATTACATAATCTTAGAATCAAAGAATTTCTCTTTATAAATGATGTTTAATTAAATAAGTAAAATATATTAATAAAATATGTTTTCAATTTATAATTATATAGTTTTTTATTAATTTATGTATTAAATATGAATTATTATTATAACAATTACCTTCAAAGAATGATAAAAGTTATAAAATAATATTCAATTAATCTTTAATATATAGAATTAATACTTTGAATAATATTCAATAAATTAATCATTAATATTAAAATAAAAGAAGAAGAAAATATGATAAACAATATTAGTAGGTAATATCAATTTTATGATTATTGAAAATATATAAGATTAATATATAAAGTAATTAACTATTCAATTTTAAAAAATAGTATATTTTATACAATATTTATTTAGATTATGATTTATCATTTTAAATGTTTGGATTAACTTTATAAAAACAATTATTTAATTTTTAGAATACTTTTAAATATCAAAGTTTTATGTTTAAAATATATACTTGAAAAGTAAATATCAAAATTAAAAGGGGGTTTAGTTATTTTTAAATTCTAGAGATAATATTATATAATATATAGATTAAATCTTGTAGTGTCTCATTAAGTGAATGTGAAAATTAATAACGTATTTTCTATAATATTAAGTTTTTATAAGATTAATCAATAAAATAAATTTATATGCTTCATTTATGATTGATTAAGAATCCCACTTAAGAATGTTCTAATAAATAATGAGCATTGACCCAAGGATGATGTTACATAAATAGAGGAGTACCATCTGTACCAACTCCTCTCATCAATTATTCTTTACCTCCAGGATGTTTATTTAAATAATGAGTAACATCATAAACTTTAGAATTAATAACTATCCATGCTGAATCACTTGTATTATGTTTAGATACCTATAAATATTTTGATATGATAATATACATCTTCTAATGTAAGTTATTTTAATTCACATTTCTTAATGCTTTCATTTAAAGCTCTTTTTGAAATCCAACTGGGTGAAGTGTTTTCTTTAGGTTATTATCCAAATTTAGGAGATTCAGGTTAATTTTATTATAATTGTATTGGTTATTGTGTTTCTTAAGTGACAGAATTTCTTTTTTTTGGTTGTATTAGTAAATCATCAAAAATACCTTTTAAGGTGTCTAAGTATTTTTAATTTGTTTTTTTAATGACTGCAATGGAATAATCAACACTTTCAACCTTTCTTGTTCCTTTATATTTTTCTACAAGAACTTTTTCGTTTGAAATGTTATAGATACTACGATTTTGTCTTAGTTAATTCTGAATATATTGTTAAAACAAATACCATTGCAAGTGTTTTCACATCATGTCTTTATGGTATTGTAATATATGTATGTGGACGCTTGAACTCAATTATTTAATCAATTTCATAATATTGATTTTCTTCATCACGCAAAGTCAATATATCAGTCTAGAATTTCTGTTTGATATCATTTAGTATAAATGTAACAACTTCCTCTAGAATTTCAAGTTCAACTTCATCTTGCATCCAAATAAGGGTATCTTGTCTTTCTTCTATATACAAATTGATTTCTTCCTTATTATTCATATAAAATAATCAAAAATGGGTTGCACTACTGCAAAAATAAATGAGCCATTAAGTTAAAGACTTCGGCATAAAGCTAGTGAAATTTTTAAGAAGTTAGACATAAAAGGTAATGGAACCATTGATAAGGAAGGAACAGAATAATTTTGGTAAGAATTTAAATAATTTACTAAAGGAAGTCTAACTTTGCAAAATTAAATACAGAAGCATTATTTGAAGCAGTAGATTTTGATAAGAGTGGAGATATAACAGAAGAAGAGTGGATGGCATTTTGGGAAATTGTAAAAGAAAATGGGTATTCAGAGGAAGAAATAAATTTAGAAGTATCAATTAGATAATAAAAGAAAGTTGGATGAATTAATGGATGGTAAGGCATGGGTACAATTCAAAAGAGTAGATAGATTTTTAAAAATAGATGAAAAGAGAAGAGGTTCAAGAGTCAAATCAATTGTGCAGGAAGAAAAGAAGAAGCTTTCTATCATCTAACCAGCACGATTATAAAAGAGTAAGACTATGGAAAATGAGGGAAATGATATGCAATAAGAGAATTAGCAAGAATCTTGATTATATTTATAATTAGATATAATATCATAGTTAAATAAAATTGAAATCTTCAACTACTGCAAGTTTATTTTCATCATCAACATAAATAACATTTGAAAGAACTTTAACTATAATGAGTTCTATAAATTTAATACATCTCTATATTAATTAAGAAGATTAATATATCAGCACTTTCATAGATGGATTGTCAATTAATGATAATTAAATCAAATTATATATAAAATTAAATTAAATTACTTGAACTAATATGATCAACAATAATTTATTGTAAATAATGATAAAATAAAGGTATGAAATAAACTAATAAATTAATTTATTCTTATAAGATATAATATAATAGTTATATCTATTCTTCAAATGATTCGAAATTTAAAAAATACTTATTAGATTTCTCATAAAAATAATGTAATATCATTTTAGTAATTTAGTTATATAATGCATTAATTTTTATCAATTTATTCTTCAATTTTAATGTGTTTTATAGGTTCTTATATATCTAAGTGATTTCTATTAATAAAATTCAATCTTTTTAGAGTTAGAAATTCTTATAAATTATTATTATTCAATTACTTAACTAGAAACTTAAATAATGGTGAAAGAATTTTGAAATAGAATCCATACTTAAATTGATAACCTTCATCTTTAAATGAATAATGGTGAATTGTTTTGAATTAGTTATCAATTATCAATTGAAAATACTAAATTATAAATTTTCAAAGGAAAATCAAGTAGAAGAAGAATACTAAATTCATTATTAATATTTTTATTAATATGCTTCAATTTGACGTTGTAATCTATTGACATTAGATTTAATACGATTCATTTATGTTTATTCAGCATTCTATACAATTTCATAATCAATTAATGGTTAAGAGTATCTTGGATCAAATTCTTCTTCTTTTATAACTTAGAATTTATTTAATTCAAATTATCTTATGTTTACACGAACCTAATCAAGGTTTTTATCTATTCTGCTCATAAGTTCTAATAAATCTTATAAGGAATCTCCAGAATCAGGGAATATTAGAACAGGTTTTTCTTTAGACCAATTGTCAACTGGAATTTCAAATGATTTATGTAATACATCTTCTAATGTTTCTGCTGAATTCTTAAGTAGAATATAAACCTTTTAAATTTCTTCGTCAATATTCATAAAATAATCAACTTGGTGACATTTTGTAAGAATTATGTAAAATTTATCAAATTTCCTTATAATAATTTGATGGAATAATCATTGTTTTTCCTGTCAGCTGAAATGACAGCTATGAAAGCCTTTAATGAAAAGACATTGTCCATATATTAAAATATGCAATTTCTTGATAAGAAACTCAAAATGAAAATACCAAAATTGAATTTAGCCATTACAACTCATAGATTAATATTTACTAATCACACAAACATAGATTAATTAACTGTGAATGATGTTAAATTTGTCTATTTTGTTATACCCTTATAGCATGTAAAAACTATCTAACAAAAAGTAATCAATACATCTTATATGAGACTGGATTTCTATCATCTAAAATAGATCATATTAATATTGAAACTAATTTGGGTGAGATTGCTCTATATGGTGATAATCTTGAAGGACCACTCTTATAGATAAAAGGTAGTATAGAAAAAAAGGAATGGCTTCAAGTACAAGAACAATAATAAACATAATCAGTTTATCGTGGAATGAAAAGTGAAATAGAAAAAAAGGAGAAATAAACATAATAAACAATAGATACTGTATAAAGCACATTTAAAGGTGGATTTGAAGAATTATTTAAGAATGCTACAGAATTAAAAGAGATTTCATAATACATTAAATAAAATATAAAGAAAGGAGAGAATAATGAGATTGATGAAATTTTATCTAAAATTGGTTAATCAAGATTAGATAAGTAATATATATTAAATGATTTATATAAGAACTGAGGATTAATTTTATGAGAAATTAGCTGATTAAGTATATAAACTTTGTGTTGAATTATTTCCTAAGATGGGTGGTATAATATCACTTTTAGATGTCTATTATTATTTTAATAAGAAACGTAATTCAGATTTAGTGAGTCCAGAGGAGATATTAAAGGCAGGTTTATAATTTTAAAAATTGAATTATTAAGCAAAGGTTGAAAGATATGATGGTATTTCTGTAATTGAATCAAGTATTTTTGATAATAATAATATTTTTAAGCATAATATAATAGTGATAAAGATTATGAGAATACTTTAGGAAAATATATATCTTATGAAATTGGATTGACTGCTGAATAATTAGCAAAGAAATTGGGGATTTCAGTTATGATATGTAAGATTAAACTTAAGAATGCTATAAATTTAGGGAAAGTATGTGTTGATAATAGAATTGAAGGTACTCGTTATTTTAAAAATTTAATAATTAATATTTGAACAAAAATAATTTATATAAAATAAAAATATGAATTTATAATAATAAGAAAGACAAAGAGTCACAGATAATTTAAGTTAAATATCTTAATTAAGTACTAGAGCACCTACAATTATAAATTAATAATAAGAATCATTACCATTTATTTCATATACAACTGAAAATGTTGATAGATAATAAAAATAATAAGAAGAAAATGAAAGAAAATAAAAATTAATGGCAGAAGCACGTAAATTAATGGTACCCACTTAAGAAAGCTAAATTAAATCATAATTAAGATAATTAGGATAACCAGTAACTTATTTTGGAGAAAATGCAGCTGATAGAAGATAGCGTCTACGTACATTATTAACAGATCATTTAATGTAATATGGTAGATTACCTTAATTTTTTAAATAATAAAACAATCACAATATGGGAAATTTAGAAAATGAATATTTCTTATATGAAGGAGTAGAATAATTAAGAGCTGCAAGAATTGAAATAGCAAAATTATCACTTCATAATGCAGCACTTAGAGTTGAAAAATTGAGATTAAGAAGATTAACTGTTGATGCATTATAAGAAGATTAAGAAGTATTAGAAGAAATGTAAAAAGTAAATCATTTTGCAATTTAAATGTCATAATTTGGTGATTCTTCAGGAATATCTAGATCAACTATTAGTCCAAATTAATAATATCTTGCAACTGCTGGTGGATCTGGAGAATGTAAATTATGGGATATATAAACTGCATCACTTAAATCTAGTTTTTTAGGACATTTAACTAAATGTCATTCTATTGCATTTCATCCTTAATCTTTATTAACATTATCACCTTAATCATTTGCTAATGTTGCAACTGCTTCAGCTGATCTTTCTATTAGATTGTGGACTCTAGATTTAGAATAATAAGAAGTTGAGAATTTAGGAATGTTATAAAAATCAATTGTTTTGAAAGGTCATGAAGATAGAATTAATAAAGTAATATTTCATTAAGATGGTAAAAGATTAATTAGTATGGGTTTTGATAAAACATGGAGATTATGGGATATAGAAACATAAACTGAATTAATGGTTTAAACAGGACATTCTAGAGCAATTTATTCAGGAGCACTTCATCCAGATGGTTCATTATTATTTACAGGAGATTTAGGAGGATTTGGAATGGCATGGGATTTAAGAATAGGTAAAGGTATTTTACCATTTGTTGGTCATGTTAAAGGAATATTAGCTAGTGATTTTAGTATGAATGGTTATCATATTGCAACTGGAGGAGATGATAATTTTATTAGAATTTGGGATATTAGAAGAAGAAATGTAATTGAAAAAATACCTGCACATATTAAATTGGTAAGTGATTTAAAATTTTAACCAAATTATAGTAAATTCTTAATTAGTGCTTCTTATGATGGAAATATTAAATTTTGGAATTCAAGAGATTGGAGTTTGCATTCAGTTTATGAGACTTCTGATACAAAAGTAATAAATATTATTTATATTTTAGCATACTTCTGTTTGTATTACTGATGATATAAAGACTATGATTTCTACAGGTTTAGATAGAAAATTTGTTATTTGGTAATGATTTATAATTAATTATTTAATTATTATAATAGAATATTAACATAATTCTTAACTTTTCATTCTTGAAAATTGAATTTATTAGTCTATATAATTTAGTAATTTATTAAATTATATATATATAATTAATCATTAGTATAATTAGATATTATAAAAATATATAAATTGATACATTCATTTGTATATATTATAAGGCTTTTTAATTGTTATTATTAAACTTTCACTTATTTATTTATGATATTAATTATAATTATAGAAATTCATAAATAAAAATATTTTAAAAACTTTAAGAACAATTTAATTATAATATATTTTTTGATTAGTTGAATCAAATTAATTGATATTTTAAGATAAACAGAATTTTGAAGGCTTATATTAATAATTAACATAATGTCTAAGTTAAGTGAGAATATTAAGAAATTTCTTAGAGAACTTGATCAATTTGGAGTTGTATTCAAACCAAGTATAACATCAGATAGTGAATATAAAACAGTTTTAGGTGGAATATTGTCTATTCTGCTTTATGGAGTAAGTTTAGGATATTTCATTTACTAATTTGTTATTTGGAAAGAAGGTGGCATGTTACCAAAAATAACAGTATCAAGTGAAGTAATAGAGACTTAATAAATTTATTTTGATGAACCTCTATTTTCAATCAGAATGAGAAAGATGAATGATACAAATATTGATCCATTCAATCCTTAGAATATAATTATGTTACCATTAATATTCTAATATATAAATGGATAATTAAGTACTACTCCCAGTATTCCAATAATAAATAAAACAAATGATGATAATGAGTTTGTAACCATATATTTCAACAATATTACATTAGCCATTAGTAAAGATAAAACAATTGAATTACCAGAATTGGAATATATGATTTTATTGATTGATTGTGTTCCTCAATTATTAGCAAATAATACAGAAATGAAATGTGCCAATTCAACAACAAGAAAAAGCTTTTTTAATTAATCTGTTAATACACTATACTTTACTACTTTTATAAAATAATTTAATGCTCAACAAGAAAAAATTAATACATTTGGAAATGAAGTAATTGTCGCTTTAGATCCAAGTTCTGTATATTTTTCAACAAGTACTTTGTAATTATAGGAGACTACAATAGATAATGGATTATTGTTTGAAAACACTTATTAGAGAAACTTTATATTAGATATATCAACAGCTGGTTAATAAGTGAATAGTAAGTTTTTTTCAAGTGTAATAAACTCTACTACTTATTTTATCAACAATTATTAATTAAATGGAATCAAATCAATTTAATATATTTAATATCCAAAAATTAATGAAGTCTTGGCTGATACAGGATCTATAGTTTCTATTTTACTTTTAACTTCAGCCTTTGTAATTATGACTAATCAATATTTTTTGGAAAGTGAAGCCATTTCCTAGGTTATAAATATGTTTTATCCAAATCTTAAATATTTAAAGTATAGAAAGAATTGGTATGGAAAAGTTATAAGAATTGAATTGTTAGGTAGAAATCTAAATATTAATAAATTCAATGTATAATATGGAAGACTTAAAGAAGTAGCTTAAACAAAATTAACAATAACAAATTAAATATATGAAATCTCAAGGATTTAATTTATTTTACAATCTATGATAGATAGATCTAATTTTAATTATTCTCATATGATTGGAATCAAAGAAAACAATTTCATTGAAAATACAAAAGAAGAGAATGAATTTGATAATCAAGAAGGTGAGATCTTTAAGGATTCAAAAGTGGTAAATATTAAGATTTATTTTAGATTCCATCTAATGATAGTAAACTTGAAATATAATAGAATTAATAGATATAACAAACAATGTTCCCAGATCAATCTAGTAATACAATTCTACCTAATGAAACATAAAAACTTGAAATATTTTAATAGCTTAAATCAGAAAATTAAACTTCCAATAATGATAAATAGTTTAATTCAAAAGAGCTAATTGATTAAGATTTTGAGTTGCTAATTTGTAAAAAAGATAGAACTGAAGCTTAAATATTGCCTTAGTTCTTTGATATCAATAAAGTTACATGATATTTATATTACTTTATGATTAAATTACTCTAAAAGATAGATTAATTTGGAGTGACATTCTAATCCAGAATCCAATATTCAATTTCTCATTATAAGACACATTTTGGAGGAGCAATGTCTATTATATTATATGGATTGAGTTTGGCATACTTAATTTATATTACCATCTAATGGAGAACAGGATAAATACTACCAAAAATTACTACATCCTCAAAAGTGTAAAATAATGAGTATTTTGAACTCAATGAAAAATTCGTTGAGGTTGAACTAAGAAAATTTGGTTATTCTAATATTGATCCTTTTAATCCTGATGCCCTTATTCTTCAACCTCTTTTATACGTTTTCAAGAATGGTATACCTTTGAATAAGCCACTTGTTCCAATATATCAAATAACTATTAAAGAAGATAAATTTCATTTAATAAGTTTTTCCAATTTATCTTTGTCAATTAGTGAGATGAGAGATGAAATATATCCAGAATATGAAGTCATGCTTACTTTTGGAACTTGTCTTTAAAATTTTGTATAAGAAGGATAAACATGTGCAAATGAAACAGTTATCGAATAATTTAAAAAATAATCGACCAATACTCTTATTTTAAAGTATTTTGCAAAAGAATTTAATACTAAAACAGAAAATCTAGAAATTATTGGAAGAGAGTAAATCATTCCTTTACAATCTAGTAAAGTATTTCAGACACAAACATATATTTAAATTACTAAGACATCTGTAGATGTAGGTATGTTATTAGAATCAAAAAATGAATATAAGTACATAAATGAATATCGTGTAGTAGGTTCCACTCTAGATTTAGAATATTATAATGGATTTTTTGGATATAATGTTTATATAGCATTCTTATATAAGATAGATAATATTTAGATTGAGATTTCAGTTGTTTACACAAAAATAAGTGAAATACTTGCAGAAGCAGGATCTATTGCATCTACTCTATTGTTATTATCTAATTTAGTTATATATTTTAATAAAAAATAATTAGAATTTGAAACAATTAATAATGTTATTTAGATATATTATCCAGAGATTAAAAATATAAAAATAACAAAGAATATATTAGGATAAATAAAAAAGGTAGAAAAGAATGGAAAGTAATTGGATTTATAATCATTTAATAAATATTATCAAAAATTATCTCATATTGGTGAAATCAAATTAACTATATATAACTAAATTTATGAAATATCTAGGCTATAATTCTTATTGTAGAATCTCTTACCATCAAAAACAATTTAACAAATTCATCATTAAGGAATACCATTCCAATTCTAATATACAGATAGTAATAAAGAAGAAGAATAGTCAAATATTAATAAAATAGATTATAGTATCAATTAAGATTATTAATATAAATTAAATACTATTGTATTTAATTATTTTTATATAGATTCCAAATAATATTAGTCCACCTAACATTAAAAGTAATGATGTTTAAACTATATCTCAGACTGAATAAAAATTAATTCAAATTCAATAAAAATTATTAGAAAATAATCTTAATACATAAGTATAATAATTAAAAGACTCAGACTTCGATCTATTAATTCAACCAAAAAGTGAACTTAAATTTAATATGCTTTCAAATCATCCTGATACAATTATTTAATCTGAATTGTGATAATAGTTAATATGATGATATTAATAATTATAATAATTTTTAATTTAATTTGAAAAATGTTGAAGCTATTAGAAAATCTTGATTAATTTGGGGTGGCATTTTAACCAAATATAAAGTACTCTAAAAATTAACACAAAACAGTAATCGGAGGCATTATGTCAATTATATTGTATGGTTTAAGTTTTGCTTATTTAATTTATTTACTAACTTAATGGAGTCAAGGATAAACATTACCAAAAATTACAAATACTTAAAGAAGCATTAAAAATTATGAATATAAATTGAATGAAACTTATGTATAATTTGAAACAAGAAAGCTTTCTTAAACATTTATTGATCCATTTGATCCTAATGCTATAGTATTATAACCTGTTGTTTATACTTTTAAAAATGGACTGATTATTGATGAACCTTAAGCAGTCAATTATCCAGTTTAAATAAAAGAAGGATTTATTGTATTGAATATATCCAATTTATCACTTTCAATAAGTGATGAGAAATCAGATCAAGCACCAGAGATTGAAGTAATGATAGCTTTAGGAAAGTGTTAAAAGCGCTTTTTATTAGAAGGACAATAATGTGCAAATCAAACTATAACAGATGGCTATTTCTAATAACCTACAAATTCTCTTCTTCTCAGATAATTTGTTAAAGAGTTTAATACAAATGATGAAATATTAGAAACTATTGGAAGAGAATAATTGATATCTATTTAACAAAATTACACATTTTAAATTTAAACCTTTATTAGAATGTAAGAGACAAATGTTGATACAGGATTTTTATTTGAATAGATGCAAAAATATAATTTTATTGTAGATTATAGAGGTAGTAATGCAATATTAGGTTTAAATTATTTTGGTTAGATTTTAAGTTATAATATATATATGTCCTTATACTACAAAATAGATAATATTTAATAAAAGCAAATAATTATATATCCTAAATTAAGTGAAGTTTTGGCAGAAGCAGGTTCTATAGCATCTACTATATTATTGATATCCTATTTAGTTATTATTTTAAATGAGAATCAATTATATTAAGATGCAATTAATTAAGTAATATCTTTATATTTTCCTGATTTTGCTTCAATTAAAATTAAGAAGAATATCTTAGGTTAAATTATATAAGTTGAAAGAGATGGTAAATTATTAGATTTAAATTCATTTAAAATTTAATATTCTAAATTAAAAAGAATAAGTGAAATTAAATTATCAATTTCAAATCAAATATATGAAATATCAAGGATTTAAATAATATTGTAAACTATCTTTTCATCTTAATTTATAAATCAATCCCATTAAAAAGGGATTCCACTTTAAACTTCATATTTAGAACCTTTTAAAGATGAATAGTAAAGTATAATTAAGATGGATGTGAATACTAATTAAGAAAATCTTCTTAAATAAAATTAAATTGTAATAACAATAATATTAAATAGGTACCTGCTTCTATAGATAGTTTAATTGAAAAGAAGATCTCATAAGATGAATCATAATAGAAATAATAACCATGTTAATAAGATACTTCTTAAGGTGAGATGTGTCATTAATTAAATTAAAGGGATTAAATTAAAAAATCTTATGATATTATACTATAAGAATCTGATTTTGAATTATTGATTCTGCAAAATCGAGATTAGAATGATTAAGATAACAAAATTAAATGATTTAAAGAGAATATGATCAAATATCAGCTCCACAAAACATACATAATAAANTTGATGAACCTTAAGCAGTCAATTATCCAGTTTAAATAAAAGAAGGATTTATTGTATTGAATATATCCAATTTATCACTTTCAATAAGTGATGAGAAATCAGATCAAGCACCAGAGATTGAAGTAATGATAGCTTTAGGAAAGTGTTAAAAGCGCTTTTTATTAGAAGGACAATAATGTGCAAATCAAACTATAACAGATGGCTATTTCTAATAACCTACAAATTCTCTTCTTCTCAGATAATTTGTTAAAGAGTTTAATACAAATGATGAAATATTAGAAACTATTGGAAGAGAATAATTGATATCTATTTAACAAAATTACACATTTTAAATTTAAACCTTTATTAGAATGTAAGAGACAAATGTTGATACAGGATTTTTATTTGAATAGATGCAAAAATATAATTTTATTGTAGATTATAGAGGTAGTAATGCAATATTAGGTTTAAATTATTTTGGTTAGATTTTAAGTTATAATATATATATGTCCTTATACTACAAAATAGATAATATTTAATAAAAGCAAATAATTATATATCCTAAATTAAGTGAAGTTTTGGCAGAAGCAGGTTCTATAGCATCTACTATATTATTGATATCCTATTTAGTTATTATTTTAAATGAGAATCAATTATATTAAGATGCAATTAATTAAGTAATATCTTTATATTTTCCTGATTTTGCTTCAATTAAAATTAAGAAGAATATCTTAGGTTAAATTATATAAGTTGAAAGAGATGGTAAATTATTAGATTTAAATTCATTTAAAATTTAATATTCTAAATTAAAAAGAATAAGTGAAATTAAATTATCAATTTCAAATCAAATATATGAAATATCAAGGATTTAAATAATATTGTAAACTATCTTTTCATCTTAATTTATAAATCAATCCCATTAAAAAGGGATTCCACTTTAAACTTCATATTTAGAACCTTTTAAAGATGAATAGTAAAGTATAATTAAGATGGATGTGAATACTAATTAAGAAAATCTTCTTAAATAAAATTAAATTGTAATAACAATAATATTAAATAGGTACCTGCTTCTATAGATAGTTTAATTGAAAAGAAGATCTCATAAGATGAATCATAATAGAAATAATAACCATGTTAATAAGATACTTCTTAAGGTGAGATGTGTCATTAATTAAATTAAAGGGATTAAATTAAAAAATCTTATGATATTATACTATAAGAATCTGATTTTGAATTATTGATTCTGCAAAATCGAGATTAGAATGATTAAGATAACAAAATTAAATGATTTAAAGAGAATATGATCAAATATCAGCTCCACAAAACATACATAATAAATCTGAATCTTCTTTTTGATCTAAAATAGCCTATTTAATTGCAGAAAATGGGATTTCTTCATGAGGTTCTTTGCCTACTACTTTAAATATTAATCTTGTATAATATTCACAAAGCATATCCAAAAAATCATCTGTATTCTATATATATTTTGCCAAACAAACTTTAGATAATTGATAGATCTCTTCCCAACATAATTACCCATTACCATCTTAATCAGATATTTAAATAAATAGATCTAATTTTTCAATTAATGTTTTTGCTCTTATACTAACCATTAATTTTAAAAATTCATTCCAATTCAAAAAACCACTATAATTAAAATCTATTTTATTGAATATTTCTTATGCAAGAAATTCACTTTACATAAATATTTAATATATCCCTGTTCTATATGTATCATAATCAACTCCATCATCTACATTATAATATCTATATCTTTAGGATGTGATTTATTGTAATGCACAATATAAAATATAAGTATTATGCAATTCATATCTTGAAAAATTAGTATCTTTTAATATTTTTGGAATTCCTTATATAAATAAATCCTTATTAATATTCAATAATTTATGTAAGCTTCCTTTTTTAGTTATAAGTTCTTATGTATTTTTCTCTATAAAATTGGTAGAATTTCTGATTTACTCTTTTTAATCATTATTAAAATTCACTTCAGGTGCTTCATCTAAATTAATATTAGCTTTTCTGTGTAAGAATTTTTTTAATAGAGGTTCTAGAAGTTGTGCAGCCTATTATATTTGGCTATATGATGTATATATAAATAGAAATACTTTTCAATCAATTTTTAACTTGATATTTATTCTACATGAATAGCCATTAAATCTTCATTCTAATCATCTTATGTAAATTTAATTTTCTTTAATTCTTAATCATACCATCCTTCAATCTTTTCTAATTTCTCTATCTTAGGATTTTTTACAATATAATCATTTGACATATATTCTTAATATTAATTTTTTTATTTTGTAGTCTTACTAATTCTAGACATCTAATTTATTATTGGAGTGAAATTAGAATTTCTTTTTATTTCAGCATATGAATGTTTCAATTCTTTTGATGTTAAAAATTCTTATGTGATTTCAATTTCCTCAGGCATTGTTTCTACTCTATAATCTTGATTTATTGATTAATAATTCTAATATATAAGAGTATTAATTATGCCATCAACATGATGTGAATAATCTGGTTCTGTTCTTCTTATTGTTTATTCACAATGATGTTATTAACAACAATTCTCAAGGTACAATAATTAAGCATTGAATATTTCTTTATAGACTGTAGAAGTAGAATAAATAAGAAGACTCTAATTGATTGGAATATCAAGATGTGAGTAGACTGGAGTTCCATCTTTCAAATAGAAATATAATTTCTTGGAATTTATCTTCAGTCTGAAGTGTCACATAATTTACAATTATACCTATTTTTAACTACGGCAACAAATTCTTAGAATGCATGCTTGTCTTTAACAGAATGATCTGGTACATACATAAAGATATACTACAAAGTATTTGTATTTAGATACAACTAATTTACTATAACTATCTATTTCATCCTAAAGTATTATTGATTTATTACCCATTTTATTTAACAAAATATCTACATTCTTAGTCAGTTGATGTTTTAATTCTTTATGAATGTTGAGAAGTAATGATCTATCTTTGACAAACATTTTCTTATAAACGAAATCTAGAGTAACTCTTAACTAAATTATTATCTTTTTAATTTTAATCCTATATTAATCTTCCTTGATGAAATTTAATTGTTTCTTAATATTTTGTTTCTTAGATTGTGGACTCTTTGACTTCTGGCCTTCGTTCAAAGTGTCGAGTTAATAAAAAAGAGGGAGGAGTCTCTCTTGATGTACTTGGTTGGTTCCTAAAGAATAATTTCTGAACCTAAATAGTTTCTTATTGATTTCTTTATTTTCTGTATTATTGATAAGAAGATTTACAAGATTTTTAAATAATCTCGTGAGTACTATTGCTAGATTTTTTAGGACTTTCAAATTAAGATTTCATGATTTTCCTTACCAAAGGTTATGTTTCGAACTCTTTTATTGAAGTTACAGAAGGTAACATGATATAATAATAAATATATATTGAAATAATTAAAAATCTAAATTCACTAATATTATATTTCCAAGATTATATTTTAAATTTAGTTAAATATTCATATCAATTTTTTTAGATTCATAAAGATGCAATCATATTAAAAATCTAATTAATTATCATTTACATAATTTTATATCAAACCGTGTTTTTTAAAATAATAGTCTAATTGATTGATTAAAGAGATATATTAGAATTAATATTTTATAGAAAAAATGGTATAAGACAATAATATTCATTAATTTTTTTGTGTAGAGTTTGAAAATTTCAATTTAAAATTATTTTATCTGTGAATTACTTAATATTTTGATTTTGAATTAAACAAAAATTATAATAATTATAATTATAGAGTCCATTTAAAAATTAAATCACTAAATTGTTCACTCAATATTGTTCTTTTTTTAAAGAGGTGGTTTTGAAGATAGAATTCTTTGTGTAGTCAAGTTCTCTTGCTTTTGAGGGTGATTTAATATTTTAGTTGTTTGATTCACATTCTTATTCTATTTATATATATATATACTTATTTTAGATTGTCCTAAATTAATTAAGTTTTGCTTTTCATAAAAAACTAATTTTCTATTTGTTTTGATTAATTAAAAGAATTATCAGATTTTGGTTATGTTGTTTAGCCTTACTTTACAGCTCTATCTAGAGATTTATGTAAAGAAGGTAAAAAGTATTATTCTGGTTTTTGATTATAAATTAATTTCTTTAGTTAATCACATGATTTTCTTTCTCTCTTTTATTCTTTATTATTCACTTAGAATTACGAAATTTTATTAGAACCAACTGATGCAGAATCTGCATTAGACAATTTTTTAGCTTTATCACCAGAATTAGAAGGATTTTTACTATTAATTCTTTAGTTTCTATTTAATCTGAATCGATCTTTTTCTACAGGTGTTGTTGGATATTTAAATCGATTTTTAATTAGAGGAGTTTTAATTGGACCTGCTTTTTTAACATACTAAAGGAATTACAAAGCTTTAATCAAAATTTTAATTTTGTTTTAGAGAGTATGAAATTTAAGGGTTTCAATAAATGTTAATGGTGAATCATCTTTTCCTGTAATCCATGGATGTTCTAAACATTAGTTAACACTTAATCGATCTTCTGGTAAATAGGCAATAGTTTTAAGAAGAAAACTTTTTGCCTTTTGATTAATTTCATATTCCCAATTCCATTTCATCTAATTAATTTTTTGAGAATAAGACTAAATATCATCCATTTTTTAAAAGAAAGGATGTTTTCCTTAATTTAATAAATTAAACACTACAATTCCTAAAGCCCAAATGTCTACACTCTAAAATAGATCACAAAATATAAATTTACTCTATTGTATTTCTTTTTTTAGATTTATTCAGGTGCCATATATAAAATAGTTCCACAATTTTCATTCATTAATTTAGAACCTTCAACATTTGTCAATTATGCTGATAATCCAAAATCAATCAAAGTTACATGTAATGTTTCTGGATCAATCATGATGTTTTCTATTCTTAGTATTAAAATTTACCAGGTTTAATATCTCTATGAATTATATTCTCTTTATGTAAATATTAAATAGCTTCAAGTATTTATTTTGTTATTAAAATAACTGTCTCATTGTCCAATAAATTTTTTTGGTATTATTTCAATGTAACTCCATTAATTAGATCCATCATTATAAAAAGTTTATTTTTTGTCTCTTTGCTCTATCAATAAGAGTTCAAACATACAAAAGAAACACGCACAACATTTGGATGAGATAATTTAATTAGAAGTTGAGCTTCTTATCTCAAAATCTCTATTTATTAAGAATTAAAAAGAACTTTGTCAATTATTTTGATTGCTACTTATTTATTTGACATATTCAGAGCTTCAATCACAGTAGAGAATGCTCCCTTTCCTAAAATCTTAAGAGGTTTGCAATATTATTAAATAAAATTTTTTTGTTTCTCTTCAGGATCTGATAATATATCCTATATGTTTGTTATTCCATTTAATTTTTTCATATATATATTTATTTATTATTATACTATTATGAATAATATTTTTTTATAGTATAATATTATCTATGAAAAGATGAGTAAGACTTAATTTTATTACATGTATGAAATTTATTTTATATTCTACTTAAAAAGTATAGATAAAAATCTTTATATTTAATATTCTCTTAGAATGAAAAAGTAGGATTGATTATGTTATAATCTCTATTTTGTTTCATATATACATTTAGACTATTATATAACATTATTCTAATCGTAAACAAAATAAAATTATTATAATTAAATGTTGTAAGAAGTATAAGTTTTCTTTATAAGCCCTCTTTCATAATATAATAGGATAAATGACGAATCTTTATAAAAATACAAGTATCTACAATATATGGGATAAAATAAAAATGCATCTATTATTTGTTCCCTAATACATTATGCTTTTAATAAACAAATATCAAGAATCCTAGAATAATTTCTTGAATTGATAAATACCTTAAAGAATTAACCGATTTTAATGGAATTTACAAATTTAATTGAGTCAACCAAAAATGCGAAGAATCCTGTTTAGAAGTTCTTTTAAAATCTATATCTGATAGATCAGAAAAATGAAATTGCAGGTAAAATACTATTTGATATTTGTAAAAGAAAAAATTGGTTGGATGATAGTTAAATATCATATAATAATATAGCAAAATATTTTTAGATGAGGATTTCATTTCTTAATTGTAATGAAATTTATGGAATCAAATTCAAAGATTCTATTGATCTAATAGTTGATCCTAATTAAAAATTCTACTATTTAATCCCTGAATTAATAATTAAGAACCTTGAATAAATATCATGTCCTTATTGTAAAAGTAAAAATGAATTTATTTAATTGATTTGTGAACATAAAAAATGTTACAAATGTCTACTTAAGAAACTAGATCCACTAAAATGTTGTGGAAAACTCAATATCAAATAATATCTATTAAATTAAATTAAAAACCTAGAGTATTTGAAAGAATAAAATGAAAAGTAAAAAATATTATAAAAATATTATGAAAGTTCAAATTAATCATTTGGACATACAGAATAATAATTATAATAGAATAAAAGTGTTAGAAATTAATTGAATCAAGATAATGATAAATTAAAGAATTCATCTGTTATTGATATTCTATATGAATGTAATTTATGTTTTAAAAAGGTGTATACTTAATTATTTACATTATAAGATTGTAAACATCAATTTTGTTATGATTGTATGTACAGAATAAAATTACTAGATAAAGATTGTCCCATCTAAAATTGTTTTAAAAAAATAGAGTAAAATGAGGAAGTTTAAACTTGTTAAATCAAAAATAATTCAGATAATAAAGAATAAAAAATTATTAATTAAAATCTAAAATAAAGCATATAAAATTAATCAATTCTTAAAGTAACAGAACAATGTTCGAAATGCTATAAAACATTCAATTATAAATTGTTTGAAATTAAAAAGTGTAATCATAAAATTTGTATTTAATGTTTATCAAGTATTGAAATGAAATATGAATCCATTTAATGTTTATATTACAAATGTTAATCAATATTTACGAAAAATGAGTACAATATGTACATTAAGAATTTACAATCAATATAAAATACTGAACCTACTCAAATGCAAAAAATAATTACTAACTAAAACTAATCATATTTTAATTGTGAAAATTGTTAGAATAAGAGAAGTGAAGATCAAAAATATGTCTTAAATTGTGGTCATTCTGTTTGTTTTACATGTATAACTTAGGATGTATCATATAAAACATCATGTTGTTATTTAACATCATTAGATTTTGATTATTAATAATTTAGGAAAAATCTGATTATAAATTGCTAAGGTTGCCAATGTCCTTTTCAAATAAAAAATTTATTTTAATTGAGGTGTAAACATTCATTTTGTTTAAATTGTTGTTCAAAAATATATTTAGGAAAACCATCAAAATGTTTGGAAAAAAAATGTGAAAGGCTAATAATTTATATTGAGGATCTTTTTAATTTCATTTATAATAAAAAAATAGAGTAAAGTACAGAAATTACTAACTAAGAAGATTAGAAAAAAAACTCAAATTCTAAATAGGATTAAGAAGAAAATAAAAATGAATAAAAGTTAGAGAAAAAAGATAATAATTAAATAAAAGAATAAACAAAATTGTAAGAAAGCAATCTACATAAATTTAGTTATAAACAAAATAATAATGATAAAGAAGAAGAGTAGTCTTTTTAAGTCCAAAAATCTGTAATAAATTTAAAGGAATATAAAATAGATAAATAAAAGAAAGAGGATATAAATATACAATCAATAAAATAACAAGAAATTATTACACCTAAATAATAGATTTCCTCTTAAAATGATGAATAGACAAGATAAGATATTTAAAATATTTTAGATGATAGCTCAGATTTTGAAAATAATTTTGAAGAGGAAATAATTATTTATTAACAAATTGAAGAAATTAAATCTGCATAAGAAAAAGAAAATGAGTTTTGTGAAGGAAATTGTACAAATTGTAATTAAGAATTTTCAACTTTTAACAGAAAATAATTGATAAATTGTCAATCTCATTAAATTGGAGTTTGCTGTATTTTAATAAAATTTAAAAATTGTCCTCAATGTGAATAAATACTCCCTAAAAATTTTTCAATAAAATAAAAGCTAATTTTACCTACCAATCCAGTAGAAGAGGAATATATGTTTGAATCTACTATTATTAAACCTTAATCAGCAAATAATTATCCTATATCACTTCAGCAAACATATTAAGGTTATAGCCATTAATTATAAAAATTGGAAAGATAGAGAAATAATCAAAATAGTGCTATTAAAAGAAATGTAACAACTGATACTGTAAATAAAAGAGTTTTGGAAAGTTAATAAGCTTTTGATGATAAATATAAATTTAGAAATGAATTTGTATAACTTAATGAATAGGCATTACTAAAATCTTCTCCTACTCCTTATGTACAGCAATCCTACTATCCATATAGATATGATAGAGTTAATTATGGGGGATATGATCATAGAAACAGATTGGAATTACATAGTAGAGACTTTCATTTAAACTCTAAAATTACAACTGGATATTCAGGGAGATTGGGTTGAATTATCATAAAGGTTTTACAATTTTGGAATTTTATCCATTTTTATATCAAATTATTTTAAGTCAATACTAATCTAATTTTTATATTTTTCTTATTTATATTATACAATCATGTATTAAATAATACCAATTTCAGATACAATAAAGTCTCGATACCCATAACTTAAAGATTATTACTTATGCCAATTTTTGGGAGAAAACTTATAATCAGCTATAATATGTTCTATCTTGCATTATCTTTTGAATCGACGACTAAGCAAAAGTCTAGAATACTTTAAAAGTCCAAGGATAAATTATAAATAATAGTAATCATAAGAAATCGCTAAAATGCTGAAAGATAGTATGTAAATGGAAAATCCAATATAAAACTTCTACGAAAAGCTGTTAATATTTGATAAAGATAACCTTATGACAGAAGTCTTACTTTAAGACTTTTGTTATTCTTATTAATTAACATAGAATGGATAAATTAGTTTGAATTCTTTGGCTGATTTCTTAAATTTGAATATTAAAATCATTCCATAATTCAATATTTTAGGTAGAGGCAATAGTAATTTAATAATAATATAAGATAATGAAGAATATTATTTTATTATTCCAGAACCATAATTCTAGTTAGAAACCTAAGTTATTTGTTTTAATTGCAGTAGAAATGTCTATGTTTTCATGAAACCCTACTGTGATCATTAAATTTGTTGGAATTGTCTCTTAAAAGAGAACTAATAGTGTTAGATGGATGATTTTCGATGTAGGTGTGGATAAGTTGTTTTAAAATAGTAAATTGAACAATTTTAAAATGAAATCAGTTCTATAGCCAAAACCAATCATTTTAATTTATTATTGGAATAATTCTATCATCAGCAGAGTTCTAATTTAGTATTAAGAAAGAGTACAATTCGAACTAGCAAAATAAAATAGCTCAATGAATCTATAGCAGAGTAAATTACTGCAAGTGAAATTTAGGCTTCTTTTCTTAATGAAACAACTAGGGTTTTAGAGCAATTAGAAGAAGTTTGTTGTAAATGTAATAAAGAATCAAACAAACCTTATTTTTATTTGAGTAATTGTACACATAAATATTGTATTGACTGCATTAGTTAAGAGTTCTCATTTAATAATTGTGGAGGATGTTATTGTGTTGCATGTCCAAATAAAATCTCGAGAAAAGAATATGAACAATATTTATAATAGATAAATATTGATAAAAAAAACATCTAAGTATTATCTCTTTAAAAAGGTAATACAAATAATAAGTGTAACAATTGTCATAAAATATTTTCAATATTATTATTTTCAATTGCAAATTGTAAACATAATTTCTGTGATACATGTTTAGAATAATTATTAGATGTTAATTATTTTTTAGATTACTATTGCACTGTTATTAATTGTAATGGTACTTTCAAGAAGTAGGATTATGAAAAGTTTAAACAAGAATTTAGATAATAGGTGTAAATATCATATTCTGAATTAGAAAATTCATGTAATCAGGTTTCATGGGATTTTAATTAATTAAATGAAAGTAAATTGTGCTTGTAATAATTTTGTAACTCATAATCTGAAATTAAACACTAAACTTGCTCAAATTGTAAAAATCCGAATTAAAAAAGTAAAACCATAACTGAAACTAATTCCACAAAAATTACTCTACATGATGAATAAGAAATCAATCTTAATTGGAGTCTTTTAATAGATAGATGCTAATAATGCTTGAAATAATCTTAATATTAATTATTCTAAGTTCCATTATGTAATCACAAATTTTGCAATTCTTGCATTTAGAATTCTATTTAAAATAAATAAAAAGATTAAAAATGTCTATATAAGTAATGTAAAAGTATATTTACTAAAAGATCTTATTAAAATTATTATAATAATTTATTATTAGATAATGAGATCATAAATACTAATAATATTATATAAAATTAATAGTAAATAGTAAATTAAAAATTAATACCATAATCAGATCATCTAAATTAATAATTGTAAAAAAAAAATCAAATAAATCTCACATATAATTTTAATGCATTGGCTAAAAGTTCAACAAATAGTACTACTGATTTATAATATTGCTCATTTTGTAATACTTAGAGTGAAAATGATTAAATATTTGTTATCAAATGCGGACATTAAATTTGTATTAGATGTAGTCTACGTCTAAAAGGTGAAAATTTTAGATGCAGTAAATGCTTGACTCTTTTTGACAATATTAAATTTAAATGGTTTAAATAATAATGTAAACATAAATGTGACAATTGTTAGAAAATCTTTCCTGTTGATTAGATTTTGCCAAATTTAACGTGTAAACATTTCTTTTGTTATTATTGTCTCTAATCAATTTATGAAGATAAAAAGACAATATATTGTTGTGTCAAATCATGCAACAAAATTTTTAATTCTGATCATATTTTGTAATTTTTAAAAGACTTAAAACTTAAAGAAGTAGATCAAAACAAAGATATTCATAATAATGCTTTGTAAATATAAAATAACAATTTCGTGACCAAATAATAGCTCATTTAACCAAATTCTTCATCTAATGCTGTAATTACAACAGCAAGCTTATCTATTTAATCTAATTAGACAAAATATAAAAAGGATGTTCAAGAAATTAAAGAAATTCAATCTTGCATGATTTGCAATTCTGACTTTGATGACTATAATTAGCCAGTACATTTTGCATGTAATTTTCACATTATTGGCATATGTTGCATACTAAAAAATTATCATTTTTGTTATATATGTGATAAATTGAAATGATAATTTTATTATATATATAATGTAGTTTTAATTTATGAAATTTTTTATCCGATTCCTCCTTTGAATAATATATATAATATAATATTTAAATAAAAATATTAAACTAATTTTAATGAGCGAATAAAATTTAATATAGGATGTCTATTTTATAAATCAAATACTGAATAATCCATTTAAAAATAGATGCCAGATCAAAAATATATATCACAATTAGAATTTCTAAATTTAGTAGTATAATCAATTTAATTTTATACTCATTTTATAAATATTGTATTCAAAATATACTTAAAGTAATAAATGAGGTCATCATGTGAAGGAATGAATTTTCATCTAAATATTTAATTTAATTATCTAATATTTTTATGGCATTCTAAGAATCTTTCGAATTATAAGATTGTGTTAGAATTACTAAATAAGCTACAATTGAAATTAATGATGATAAATGCATAAATTAATGGATGAAGGTTTTTCTAAACAAAAATGTTGACATATTTGGCAGAATAACTATTTATTTAAATTATAATATATAATTAAAGTAAAAAGAAATATTTAAATATGGACTCAGTACCTATATGTAAAATTATTTTCTTTCAAAAAAATGCATAAATATTAAAATGTATACATCAAAAAAATTCTTTTGTAAAATATATAGTTAATATTTGGAATCATCGAGATAATATTAAAGACTATATATTCAAAAGGTTTTAAATTAAATTCATCAGATTAGAAATCTAATTTTCAATGCTAATTTAAGAAAATCTACCCAAAATTGAATATAAAGTATAAAGATCAGTCACAAATAAATAGCAAATCATATGCATTAAATTTAGGACATTTAATAAAAAATAGATACATAATTTTTTATAGAAGTATTCTTTTCTACAACAAAAAGAAACTAAAAAATTTAAGTTAATAATAGTAGTATAAAAAAAATATAAAAATATAATCCCATATAATAACTCACATAATTAATAGTTGATAGAGTGTGGCTTGAACTAAATCCCACCAGATATATGATCTAGATACTATTTTTTATATTGCCAGATTATAAAAATAGTGTCTCATGTTTAAAACAAAATGCTAAATCAATATCATTTCATGGACTGTATCTAAATTAAATAATAAATGATAAAATTAGTAAAAAAATATGCTCAAACATACATTTTGCTTATAAGATTATAGACAAGCCAAATTAAACTCCTCCCAAGCTATTATTTATTTCACTGACTCAACTCATAATCAAAGCATTCAGATAGAATCATTACTAGAATTAATAAAAGTGTTAGTTCAAATAATTGTAGTGAAATATTAACAATATATAAAAATAGCCAGTTTAAATTACCTTTTATTATATTAATATTAAATCCGGAAAAAAATATTGTTATTTATCTATCTTCTTACTTTTATTTTAAAAAACAGAAAATTATTAGAAAAGCTAAAGAATATTTTAAGAAATAATTTTCATAAATAATTTCTCGAAATCTAACTAAATAATATTTATCTTAGAAGACTTTAACAAAAAAAATAATACCTTGAATATTTTTATGAAGTAATACATATAATATAAATGACTTACTTAAGATATCAATTTAATAAATTAGTTTAAAGTAGAACTAATTATATTTTGATTCTTCCAAAATTTTAATTTAGTTCAGAATATTAATTCAATCACCTTTCGGATCATGCTCTATTATATGTGAAGTTTAATTTCTTTTAAAAATCTTTAGCAATTCTTTTTTATAAATTTAATAAATTCAGTAAATCCTTATTAAATAACTTGGCATCTTCTAAATTTCTGATATCAATAACTATTATAATTTTTTTTTTAAATGTGAGATTGCATATGTTTATTCAAAAGAATTGGTAAATGGAGGATAAAAGTTTTTAATTATTTTTGAGAGTTTCAAATATAAATTGTAGATTTAACAAATAGTATTTATTGGTAAAGAAAAAATTTATAATTTTTTTTTAAATTTTGAACTATGCCATTTCCAAATACTACAACTTTGGGAACAGTAATTTGAAGATATCCAGAATTCCATCTAAAATAAGAATAATGGTAGAATCAAATTAATCTTTTGGAATAATAGAAAAAGATCCTCAAAAAAAGTTCTAAGTAGATAGTGGTGATTTTTATAAAACAGAAGTAGCCAAGATGTTTTTATTTTAACTATGGAGACACAAATGGAGAAAATGTAAATAAAACAATTTACTAATGACAATTGTTCACCTAAGAGAACACCTTGAAGCTATTCATA
Source organism: Paramecium primaurelia (assembly GCA_905182975.1). Classification (NCBI taxonomy): domain Eukaryota; phylum Ciliophora; class Oligohymenophorea; order Peniculida; family Parameciidae; genus Paramecium; species Paramecium primaurelia. The sequence goes on from CAJJDM010000108.1 coordinate 142,771, forward strand.
AGGGCATCAGTCATTATAACTAAAAAATTTTCTTGTATGCCAATAGAAATTCATGGCAGCCAAAAATTTATCAAAAGACAAATGAAAAATAATGCTAATGCTAAGATGATAAAGGAGACTGTCAAGTATGACCAACATGCCAAAAAAAATCCAGTTTAGCACATCTTATGCTTATTATTATCATAATCATTATTATTTTAATTATATCAAATTCATAATGGATTGTCTTTATGGAACTTTCACGGTATTCTCTTTTTTTTTCCTAGCAAGATGAACCTAATTTTGAGCTTTTCGGAAGTAAAAGTAACGAAATATATTCTGGAGAGGAATAAAATATATTATTTTCAGGTTATTCACTTTATTTCGACAACTAGCATGTTTAAATCAGTTATCCTTTTGATTTGATTTATCAGCAAAACTTTTAATTGAATAATAACCTAAATAATGAAGAAATTCTGTAATGCCCAATTTTATTTTTTAGAGAAAATCCAATTAATCATCCTATTTCAAGAGATATAATTCCCTAATAGCTATAAATTGACTAAAGCTCCCCTATAAATGATACGCAAAGCATATTATTATAGGAAAGTACAAGGAATGATATTTTAGGCTAATAATGGACGTCCTACAAATGAATTTGCATCTGAACGAGTTAATCCTATTTTAAAAGACGAACTATTTTCCAAATCACCCAATGGCCAAAACCCTCTTTCTTAAGACTCACAAAGTATATAAATGATAGAATCAAGATCAAAAGTCTTTTTTTTAGATGATAATGGCTAAATTTTCAATGAATTCTTAAGCATAAACACTAGTTCTTCATGATTATATTTTTATACTTTGTACTATATTTTAATTAAATGAATCAAAAATTAGTCAATGCTTCGATTATGCTCATTTTATAGGATTTATGTAGGTATTGCAAATAGACTAAAAAAAATCCGAGAGATTTGATAAATTGTTATGTTCAACCAAGTAAAAAAGGCATGGATGTTTATGGTTTTTTAGAAATGGTAAAACAAATATTACCTTTTGCTTAAAATGAAATGATTGAAAAAACTTTTTCATTCATACAATAGAGATTTGAATGTCAATAAATAAATGGTTAAATTTTTGAAGAATTGATGAAAAAAATTGAATCTTAAATGACTAATTAAGAATTATTTTAGCAAATAAATTTCAAAACAAATTGTTAGAATGTATCAGAGTAATAAAAGAATATTTAAATTTCTAATTAATCCATTTAAGTCAATTAAATATAGAATTAACATGAAAAAAAACCAATATTTGATTAAAATTTTAAACAATCAGACTATTCGAATAACAATCCTGTACAATTGTTGAAATAAAATATTTCAAATTAAGTTGGTTAAAAATGCAATAGATCTGAAATAGAATTAATTAAAACTTTCAGTACAAAATTAAATAATGCTAATATAAGTATTATTGATGTTTTTAATAAATATGACAACAATAAAGATCATATGATGAATCAATTAGAATTTTAGAAGATGATTCAGATTGTAATTAAAGATATCAATGAATATGAATTAAAAACACTTACTTAATGGGTTTTTAAGGAATAAAACAAAGAATTAACAACTTTTCAATTTAAAAAGATCTGTGAGTTTCAAGAATAAGTTATTCCAGTTGTTCCATAATCTAATATTATGGAATCAAACTATTTTGAAAATCCTGCTAATTAGAAAATACTACAATCTAATTATTAATTCTAAGAATTCTATGTTTCTGATTACAATCTTGTAGCTATGAAAGAATTTGTTTAGAAATATCAATAATTAAAAAGTCAAAATTAATTATATATTGACCCTGTTTTTCCACCAAATTAATAAAGTTTAGGAGCTAGATTCTAGAACTTTTAATGGAAAAGAATACCAGAATTTATATAAAATCCAAAATTCTTTGTCAAAGAAAATACAATTAACAGATTTGGTATAGGTAAATGGATTACACCAGATGATTTATAATAAGGGTAATTAGGAGATTGTTATTTCTTAGCTTCAATTAGTTCATTAGGAAATAGGAGACCTGATTTATTATTAGAAACATTTGTTACTAGAACTTTCAACCCTCAAGGTCTCTATGGTGTCAAATTGTGTATAGATGGTGAATGGAAAGTAATTGGAATAGATGATTATATTCCAACTTACTATAACAAGCCTGCATTTACAAGAGGGAAAGATTAAGAAATATGGGTTATGGTTATAGAAAAGGCTTGGGCTAAAGTATTTGGTTCTTATGAAAATATTGAAGCTGGATATCCTTCAGAAGTCTTAAGAACTTTAACAGGGGCACCAACAAGAATCTTATTTACGAATGATGAGAAATTTATTGAGGATTTGGAAAGTTGTATTAAGAATAGATGTATTATGGTATGTTCATCCAAAAATGAGAATAAACAATAATATAAACTTATGGGATTAATATCTGGTCATGCATATACAGTATTAAAAATTAAAGATGTAAATGCAAATACAAAATTGATAAAACTTAGAAATCCATGGGGAAAAGAAGAATGGAAGGGAGATTGGTCAAATTAAAGCTAAATGTGGACTCCTGAGTAAAAGATACAATTTAAAATAACAAATAATAATGATGGAGTGTTCTACATGAGTATCAAAGATTTTCTTAAATATTTTGATGACTTATCTGTTTGTTATGTGAAAGAAGGATATTAGTATTAGTCTATTATAGTTCAATCAAATAATAAGAAAAGTGAATATTTTAGTATCTAAATTTAAAAGTCTGGATGTTATTATTTTACAATAAATTAAAAGAATGTCAGGTATTTTATTAATTAAAAAAATAAATAGATTTGAGAATAGCAATAACTATTCTCCTACATAGATTTTGTTATTTAAAGGGGATTGTTTAATTAATGGTAATTTTAAGTGTGATAGAGAATGCTGGTTGAGTAGTGATCTTGAATAGGGCTTATATACACTTGTTATCAAGACTTAATGGAAGTTTTCTAAAACGAATAAATATACTTTATCATCATATGGACCTGCCCAAGTCAACATTAATAAGATAAACAAGATTCCTAATTTATTATAATAGGCATTTCTTTAGTTAGCTAGAAAAAGCATCAAAAAGAAGGGTTATTAAAAGCATCCTGAAATTAAGTAAGCCTATGAATTTCATCTTAAATATGGGTATCAATATCTGTAAATAATTAGTTATGGATTTTATTATGTAGAAAATTTAAGTGGTAAGAGTTTTGAAAGCAAAGTAAAATTTTCATAAATGGATGGTTTAAAACTCAGAAAACCTTATAGAGGAAATAATTTAGAGATTAAATTATCAGAGAATCAAGAGTTCTTAGCTTTATTAAGTGTTTCTAATTCTGGTTATGCTTTTGGAGTTGAAGAATAGTATGTTGTAAAATGAATAATCTGATTAAATCCAAATGACCAAATGAATCCTATTATAAACTTAGATTATATTTATCATTTCGATTGAAAATTAAAATATAAATATTATTATGATAAAATCTCTTAAGTGTATTAAATGTTAATTGGAGACAAAAGAGAGTGCATCTTATAAAGCTAAATGTGGACATCTATATTGCAATAAATGTATTGACCAGATAACTGCTGAAGGAGGTTCAAATTGTTCAGAAAAACAATGCTCTTATTTTCTAAACATATCAGATCTCATGAGCAGGCAAATGCAAAAACTAACAGGAAGCAATCAAATGGTATTTGGGAAATAGATTACAATTTTTTAAGGAGATTCTAAAAAAATGAGTATAATAGCTATTTATTATAGCATCACCTTCTTAATAAAATAAAGCAACAGCTATAAAATAAAATAATCAAAATTCAAATACTCCAATAAAATAATAAAAAAATACTCAACCTAGAAGATCATTTTAAGAACGTTCCCCTGTTGTAATTTAAACAAAATCTAAATCTCAAATGCATAAAATAACAGATAAGGTATTACAATAATAAAACAGTACAAAGATTTTTCAACCAAAATAATAACAAACTTAATAAAGATAATAATAATAATAATAACAACAATAATAACAATAATAATAACAACAATAATAATAACAATAATAATAATAATAATAATAATAATAATAATAATAATAATAACCAAAAGTAATTCAATAATAGCAAAATTAATAAATAAAATAATTGATATAACCTAATTAAATATAACCATAAAAATAAGAAATTAATATTGAAGATAGAATGACTGAATCTATCTAATATAAATGTGATTATTGTAATACAAATAATTCTGGATTATTTCATAATGAAATATGTGACCATAGGTTATGTTATGATTGTATCTAAAAGTATTATGAGGACTTCTGTGTCTGTTTTGTTAAGGATTGTGGTTGGTAAATCAATTAGGAATAATTAAACTAATTCATGTTAACTTATGTAACCTTTCAATTAAATGAAGTTGAAGAAATCAAATTAAAAAGACAGCAGTCTTCATCTGATCAATAAGATATTCTAATTAGCAAATTTTAATTTGAAGAAGTCACTTTATAACATATGTAAATCTCAAATATGAATGAATTCATAAAAACTTTTGATGAACTCAAAATTAACGAAAAAAATTATATTGATCTCAGGTTTGGTCCAAATGAAAAAAGTGTTGGGTCCAATTACACTGTCACATGGTAGAGATTGAACGTTATTTTTAATGGAGATTATTAATTTTTTGCAAAATCAAATGATAATAAAAGGTTTGGATTAGGAAAGTACATTGGACCACAAGATATAATATAAGGGTAATTAGGAAATTGTTATTTGTTGGCTTCAATCTCTGCATTGGGAAATAGAAGACCTGATTTATTATTAGATACTTTTATAACAAGAGCAATAAATGAATAAGGAATATATTGTATAAGATTATGTATTGATGGTATATGGAAGGCCATATATGTTGATGATTATTTCCCAGTATATCCTAATTTAACTCCCATTTTTACTAAAGCTAAAAATAATGCCATATGGGTTATGGTATTGGAAAAAACTTGGGCAAAATTATTTGGATCTTATCAAAATAGCGCATCAGGTTCTATGTAAGAAGTGCTAAGAGCTTTAACTGGGGCACCAACAGAAGTTATATGGACTCAATCTGCAGAATTTATTGCTTAACTTCGAAAATGCCTTGACAATAAAGTGATTATGGTTGCAGCTACTCAGAGTAGTGACATTCAACCAATTACATAAGGATTGGTTCCAAATCATGCCTATTCTGTTCTTAAAATCAAATAAATAAATCATCCAAAAAGAGGATAAGTGGAATTGTTGAAATTAAGAAATCCATGGGGAAGAAAGGAGTGGACAGGAGATTGGGGATAAGATAGTCCATTATGGACTCCATAATTAAGATAGGAATTAAAGTTAGATATAGAAGATTCAGGTGTATTTTATATGGATATTGGATCATTCATGCAATAATTTAGAGATATCCATATTTGTCATGTCAAATAAAATTATTAATATTCTGCAACTTAAATAAAATCCAATAAAAAAAAGGCTGTATACTATTCTTTTAAAATTACAAGGGAAGGAGATTATTACATTACTATAAATTAAAGAAATCAAAGATGGGCAGGTAATCCTAAATATAGTAATGCAAAATTACTTATTTGTAAAAAAGAAGAAAACAATACATATACATATATAGCTGGTAAACTTAGTTAATTTGGTGAAGTATGGTGTAAATGTACTTTAACAAAGGGGGAATATATAGTTTTTGCTAAAGTTTTTTGGGAATATCATTAAGAATTTTTCTTTGTTCTTTCTTCTTATGGTTTAGAAAAATTAGAATTCAAATAAATTAAAAAAGTTCAAGAAATGTTCTCAAGTGTTTTCATTAAAAAAGGATTTCTTTAATAACCAAAACGAAGTTATGACACAATGGGATAACCAAAGATACAAAGTTGTTATAATTTAGATAGACTGGATGGTTGGGGTTATTATTTTATTGACAACTAATCAAATGTTAAATTAATTAGTAAAATATCCTTCCATAAATTTTATGGATTACGATTTTGTAAACCTCATAGAGGAGTCACACTCAATATTGAATTGCCCCCTGGGAAATAATTTATAGCTGTAATCAAAGTGTTATCAGGATATGAAATAGAATTTACTCAAAAGGTTCAATTTCAACAATGATGCTTATATTTAGTTTTTGTAATTTAGTATAATTAATTTGTAAAAATATTATTAATGTAAAACTAATTAAAAAGTCATTATTATTCCTCAACAGATTCTATTTCTGTAGTAATCCCAGTATTCAAAAGATAGACCTCTTATTTAGTATCTTCTCCATTTTCTAAATGTATGTTGTAATCAATTTTATACAGAAAAAATTAAGAAATTATTGATATCGCAGTTTAAATATGGAATTTTTAATTCATCTAATTATTTCATTAATTCATAAGAAAAATATTTAAGAGTCAATTAATCTAAACTCACAAATTTAATCAATCCAAATTTTATATCAACTTCTTAAATTGCTCTAATATTTAATAAAACAAATTACAAAAGAATAGCTCTTATAAAAATTTCAGCATGAAATTATTTTGGTATTTAAAATTTGGTGCGTTCTATTCAGTAAATGATATAGTCTTATGTCCTTTCTATTGTAAACAAATTTTATAGACATTGAATATTTGTAGTAAATCTTTGGCATCCTATGTTTAAAGAATATTGTATTACTTAATAAAATGGCTATCTTACATGAAAGATTTGAACAGAATTGATATTTTCTGCGCTTGTTATTATTAAATCTCCAATATTCACTATTATTATAGAGTAACATTAATATTTTGTTAGATAAGCTCATTTGCTTTTTTATTTTTACCCCCAACCAACAGATAATTATCTTAATTACCGTTTTGATGTATAAGACCGGTCTAGTTCATGAGAAGAATTCACTAATAAAGAGTTTAAAATTTACCTACAACATCTACTAATTCTTCTACAATATCAGCTTATACTATTTAAATAGTTGTTCAATTAATAGTTCTTGTATTTATAACTTTTGATTCAGATTATAAGCTATGTTTTTATCTTCTTCTATTCCATAAATATCTAATTAAAAATTTAATAATACTGTTTCCCACTCTAAATTTATATTTATTAATTATTTAAGAACATTAATTTATTCATATTATTATATGATATTTAGAGTACTATAGAGATATGATAAGAATATATAAACTTATTTTTATCTTTAAAGAATAAGAAAATTAAAAATAAATTCATTATTAATTAGATATATTATCATTAATCGTCAAATTTCTATTTGGAAAAAATAATTCCAATAGTTCAAATCTCATTTGTGTCATGATTTTATATCTTATATTTTCATCCAACTATAATTAGCTTAAATAATTAGCAGCTATGCATGCATAATATCCACAACTTGTACCATCCCACTATTTTAGAAAATTCTATTTTTTTTCTACTTAAAATTAAAAATTCATGTCTTTAGTAAGAGCTTAAAATACTGTATTAAAAAAGAATACTACTTATGAAGATAGATGTGTGAATTAAGAATCATATAAAACAAGCAATCTATCATCTACTTTCACTTCGATAAATTACCAATGAAAATTTGAACTATTAACTACAAATCCAATCTTTTAATATATCCGCCAAAATTTGTATTAGATGGCACTAAATTATTTAATCTGTTCTAAAAAAAGACATAAAAATTTCGATTTAATAAATTCTTATTTTTTAGGTTCTTATTATCTTAATATGCAATTAGTTATGAGAGATGAAGGAAATAAAATTAGTCTTTTATATTATTTTCTTTTACTAGGAGGCAAGGAGAAATAATTAATTTCATCTTGAATTTATAAATAGTTCATATATCCATCTATAATATTGGTATTTAGCATCATTTTAGGATTATTTAGTATACGAAATTCTGGATCAGATATATTTTGGTTATATTTATAATTATCTTTCTCATCTTTGAACTTTAAAAAATATGAAAATCTTTCTTGAACTATTTCTTATTTGTCTTAATAGGTTATTATCTAAAATTATTTTAAATGCATAATATTTTTATTATTAAATTTGATTGTATCAATTTATATTGTTTTCTTAAATAAATTGGATTATTCATAAAAATCTAGATCACCTTAATTGATGAATTTGATGTTATTCTTGGATTATATAAATATTTCATCTTCAATTGGTATATAATGATATTCCAATAAATATTCATTAGGTTCAATATTTTATTATTGTAAATCTTAAATGTAAATTTGATATTCTGAATTAATATATTCTATGTAGTTTTCAGAAATCTCAATCTACTTTTCAGAAATCTCAATCTACTTTTCAGAAATTTCAATCTACTTTTAATTTTATTATTAAATTGCTTATTATATGTTCTCTTCGAATAGTTTCAAATATATTTATTTAATTTCAAGTTATAAACCACAGAAATTTCTATATAAATAAGATTACTTCAATCTCTAAATTTCATCTGAATTATCTTTATTATCTTCACATTTCATTTATTTATAATAATAAAAATTATAAAAAAATAAAATAAAATTCAATACATTTTCTAAATTCATTTTCCTTTCTTCAATTTCTTATAAAACAGAATGCTCTTTAAATTCTATTTCATATCTGTCTTATTTTTATAATTAACTATATTCGATAAGTTACTAATATATTCAAGAGCTATACAAGTATATTAACCACATGAATAAGCATCAGATTAATTTAAAAAATTAGATTTAACATAAATTTTGAATTTATATTAGTCTTATCGAATGTTTTATTATTGTAATTGATTCTTTTGAAGTTCATAAAATAAATATGATAACAAGTCTCCCACCATATCATAATGTTGATGGTTTCCCTTTAAAGAATCATATACAAAGATATATCTCTCTGTTACATTTACAGTAATCATATACCAATGAGAATTATTTTTATTTATAATAAATGCAATATTTTGATAAATAAGCCAAAATTAATATTGTATTGTTTTAAAAGATTCTAATTTTTCTAACATTAATAATAACCATTTTTCTTTGAAAGGTTAAGAATTTAAATTACAATTAGTAATAAAATCAGATGTAAATATAAATAGTCTCTTATAGCATTCTCTTAATGATTTTGATAATCTATAGTATTTTTTTTCATCCTAACCAAATAAATAATTAGCATATCCATCAATCATGGAACTTGTCCAAAATTTGCCTGTTTCATTAAGCAATTATTCTTCTTTTCTCCCAATACATTAATTTAACTTGACAAAAGGATATTGGGAATGTTTCTAAAAAATTAATATCTGTTCTTATTCATTTGTTTATTCTAATTTATTTGTTTATTCTAATTTATTTCTTTATACTAATTTATTTATTTATTCTAATTTATTTATTTATTCTAATTTATTTATTTATTCTAATTCATTTTCATTAAATAGATCCTCCTCATAACGAATGGTAGCTTTTTATATCATTTTATCTTCATCTATATATTTCGTATGAAACATCTCTAATATCATAACAGCCTAGTTTTAATTATTATATTCAAAGATTTAGTCTTATTTTATACAACTACAATTTACAACAGATTTACATAAAGTATTTGCATCTTAAATATTCTTTTTAATTTTTTTCTCTTAATTAGTTCTCCAATTCTATAAATCCTATTAAAAATCATCATATATATAATTTTTTATATTTTCATTTTTTTATTCTTGTTAAATTAAACAATACATAGTTTAAATCTGCTTTTATTTTGGTTTATAATCAATATAAGGTAGTTGAATTTTAGTAGTTGTAGGATTGTAATTATTTGTTTTGCAGTCAATTTAATTTTAATTCTATTACTATATTTTGTTAACTTAACACTTATCATTTTATTCATCATGACCCCCATAGGATATAATATATTTTTTATATGGAACTTACAAATATGTCAATAATAGAGATAATTTTTTATTTATATAATCTAAAAATTCAGATTATTATGTTTCAATAACTTAAAGTGGTTTTTAATATGTTTTAAAAGCTTATCCAATTTAAGATGGTTATTAAACTTTTTAATATTCATTTTCTGATATTTCAACTATTTTAAATAATTTTCTATGCTACATCAATAATAATTATTTTATTTTATAAATCTAGTATTTCATAAATATTTCTACTTAATATCAATTATTGTAATAGATCTTTTAAAATACTTAAAAATTCATTAAATTAATAAATATTAAACTCATTAATCATCATCATCATCACTGCTGTTATTTTTATCCATTAAAGAACGCATATATGTATCTATTGGTACTACCTTTCTTGGAATCTCTTCATCTTTTAATTTATTCATTAGTGATGGGTTTCTTTCTGCTTTTACCATACTTGAAGTTTGAGGTGTCATAAATCCTCTAAAAGCCCAATGAATTTTAAAATAATAAGGATGAGTTTCAGATAATCTTAGATCCTAAAATTTATTATTAAAATAATACATGATCTGGAATCATATGCTAAAAAACACATAAGGGTTATTAATCTATAAATTCACATATATATTCTGCATATTAGAATAATGATTTTCCATAATCTCCATACTTAAATAGAACATTATCTAAAAGTGCTGCCTTCTTATGAACTTTCTAATGAGTAGTTGCATGTTATTTGAATTATGAATACCATCTATAATAATTTCAATATTCATATTACCTTCTAGCCTCTTAATGAGTTTTAAAGACTAAGGCAACTTTTTAAATTCTCTCTTTTCCTGTTTTTTCATATAAATCAAATCTTGCTGATTAAACATCAGTTTCAGGTGGTTTTGTAGGAATATGCTACTCAATATAGCTTCGTCCTTCTTCCGAAATAATATGACTATTCATTACACAATCCATTATAGTTTCTGCTAATTCATCTATTTCCATTGACATTTTTATTATTATTCCAAATTTTTTGTTGTTTCTCTTAATATTTCATTACCAAATATTACAATGACAATATAATATATAAATTATAAAATCAATTATTTTTTACAAATTTATGATTGTACATATAATATTATTTAATATAATATAAAATATAATTTACATAACTTCACAAAGGTTGAGTCTATTATTTTTCTTAATATTCTTTTATTTATTAGTTTTGCCACTCAATATTAGGATCATACTTATAAAAAGGATGAGTTGTCTATATTTAAATAGAATATATTTACCTTTGCTTATGGATATTCTTACAAGAATTGTAAATCTTCTGATTCAAGATTCTCTTCAAATGGTTTTTCTTGAATAATTCTTTCACAATGTAACTCTATTAATAATAAATTTAATTTACTTATTGTTTAATCTAATTATGTCTTTATTTAAATATTATTCCAAAATTATGTATCAAATTGTATCAAGTCTGTCTAATATTCTTTAATGTATGGTAATAGTGTTCCTTAATATTTATTTACTAAATTTATTATTTAATAGTCTTACAAAACTATATTAACAATAATTAATATTTGTGATTTACAATACGATTCTATTCAGTTTCATTGTTTCTCAATTTGTTTAATAATTTAGCACATAATAAAGGTCTTTATTAATTTATGTATAAACAAACTATTTATTTAAATGCTTAAAAATTAACTTCCTTGTTATTTAAATTAGTATGAATTAAGACTTAAGCAAATCTATTTTACATTTTAATAATGTCTTCTGATGTTTTTAATTGATTTAAAAGTTATTCTCCTGATAGATCAAATTTTCTTTATATTTCTCTATTAAAAATATGTCCTTCTATTGAAAACTATTCTCTTATGGTTTTTTCTTCTTACTCTTTTTATAGCTACTTTGCTAACATTTTTTTCTCTTTTGGTGTTAATTTCTTTTACTCTAATTTTTTCTATTCTTAAACTTTTAATTTAAGTCTTTCTAAACCTTCAATCATCAATCCTGCAGATTAAATAAAATATTTAGTATCATATCTCTTATCTATAGCATCTATCATTTATAATAAAGATCTTAATGTATATCTTCTTATTGAATATTGATAAAAATCTAATTAATCATCACACATTTCTTAAAACTGTTTAAATATTAAATTAAATTACTATAAAGCAGGACCAAGATAATTCAATCTTAATAATGTTCTTCCAATATTGAGTTCAAACCAAATCATTTATAATTCATATGGATCTGATCCATCTTTTAAAAAGAGACTTAATAAATCTTATGATAAAACTATCATATTTGCTTGTAAAGCATATTTAATTGTCTAATTATTTAAATATCTATCTGCTAAATCTAGTTATCTTGCTCTATCAGCCTATTCATAAGCTTCTTTAAATTATTGTAATTTTTTAAGAACTTTTGCTTTAATCAAGTATAACTCAGGTAATGTAGTAGTATGTTCTATAGCTTGATTAATAAATTCAAGAGATTTATTGTAATCTTTAATTTAATAGAAATGTTATGATAACAACATCATAGCCCAAAGTTATTCAATTGGACTTTTATTAAGATAAGTTTCAAAGGATGTTTTCATAATTTCAATCTTGTTAGGATCAGTGTATAGATGTTTAATTTCTCTGAATAAAGAAGGTAAAGATTTCTAAAAAAATGGATCAATAAATTAAAGGAAACTATTTTAAAATGATTCTTTTTCTTTTTATGCAAGTAATCTTCCTTTTACTAGAGTATTATCATAGATTGATAAATCTACTTAGGGATCTGCCTTTTATAACATTTAATAGTATTTCCAATTTTAAGGTTATAATTCAAGCAATTATTTAACTGATTGAATTGCATTTACATTATCTCCAATTTTAATATAGAAATCATATTCAAGTTCATAAAATGAAACTAAATCAGTAATATCACTAAAATTATTAATATAATGAAATTACTTTTTAAAATCATGTAAATATTGTTTAGCTCTTTGAAAGTCTTTAGCTTCAATAGCTAATTAGATTTAATATAATTTAAATTCATTGATTTCAACTTTTTTGATAGGATTTTACGTATCCTTTTTAATTACATCTTCAGTCAATTTGATAGCATTAAAAGCACTTGCATAATTGGATACTAAATGTTGACTAAAAATAAATGCAATCCAATTGACTACCATACCTGGTTTACTATTTAATAGTTTTTGTCTTAGCCAACTATTTCCTTCAAAATCTCTAATATGAATAGATAGATTAGCAGTATCTCTTATTAATTAAAGATTTTCTTCTCCTTTATTGATTGCTTATATAAAACATTTGACTGCTTAAATATAATTCTTTTCAGCTTTTTAGATTAAACCATATATGTGCCAACAAAAATCAGATGCTAAATTCTTAAGAACAGCCTAATATGCTAAGGCAAGACCTGCTTCACGCTCTTCATTGTAATACATGAAAATTGCTTTAAGTGAAACAACTTCCTAATTATCTGGTACTTATTCTAATAATTTTTCTGAATGTTTCAATCCTTTTTTATAATCTTTAGCTTCTAATAATCTCTTAAAGATATATAGATATATATAATACCATTAATGATTTAAATTCATTGTTTTGTTTTGTATTTAATTCTGTTTATTTCATATATGGTTTAATTATATTATATGAATAGTTAATTTAATTAGAAAATGAATATTCAGTATAGAAATTTATATATATATATTATTATTTAATTTAAATTTTTGTATATGAATTAAAGCACTTTAATAGAAGACTTAAATGGATCTAATGTTTCAAGATTATTAAAATAAATAAAAGAAAGTAATAATAAATTATATGATAGTCACTTAGGATGAATTATATGAGGAAATGACATAATTGAAAACAAGAGTGTTAGGATTATTAAAGGATTACCAATCATCTTTATAATAAAAAGAGAATATTAGACAATTAAATCAATAAATACGTAAGGATGTAACAAACATCAGCAATGATTATAGTTAAATTATTGAAAAGATGAACTAGAGTGTTGATTGCACATTTATATCGATTGAGAGTATAACACCATTTTAAAAGAATGAAAAAGTAACAATTTATAAATTTATAAGGAAATGAATAAAATGTTTAATTTGGTTGAAGAGTTTCTTGAAAAATTTTAAGGAAAAAAAGCAAATTATAATTTATATACTAGTTTTATTTCAGATAAAATGGAACGATCTGGAATATCTATGGCAGATACTAGTATTATAGATGTTAACTGTAGAATATCAATTATAAAGGATTAAATATCTTCTAATTTATCTGATAAAAAATATAGTTAATTAGTTATAATGGAAACTGTGGATGCTTTATAAGAAGCATTAAATTCATAAAAAATAGAAAAGATAAGATCTATAATAAAAAGAATAGAACATTATATGGCTTAATGTTAACATGATCCTACTGATTTATATTAAATGTTATAAAAAGCAGTTGAATCTTGTAAAGAGAAAGAAATAGAATTATAAAATTAATCTATAATAGAAGATAAAGATATTAAAAGAAGGTTTTTTGATTTAGCATTAGAAATTAAAAGTGAATTACCTATAAATCATCCTGGTAGAAAAGTATTGGTTTCAGTTCTCTTTGAAAAAGCATAGAATATAGAGGAATCTTAATGGCATGATTGGATTCTTGATTAATTAAGTTAACAAAATTGATAAATAACTATTTTAATTATTTCAGGTGTAACTTTTAATAAAACTCAAAGTTTCATTTAATTATTAGCTATAATGATGTTTTTTCTCTCTAATTTTTAGTATTAAATCTGTAACAGGATGCATTTATGAAATTGATTTAATAATTACAGTTTATCCTTTATCCATAGGTTATTCATCAATAATCATTTAAATTTCATAATCACCATTTTCATCTTAATCAATAATTTTTTAAGCATCTTCAGCAGATGATAATATTTCTACATCATCTTTTTTATTAATAATTGTTAATAATTGAGTTGATTTATTTTTACTAGAATTAGATGCTAATAATATAATAATATATTATTACATAAAGAATCATTCTTTCTATGAATTGCTTATGTAATTATAGCTTAATTTTTTTTGTATTTTCTTAAACCATCTAAATCATGAAAACTTGTTTTACGTATTTAAGTTTCTATTTAATTTTATTTATATACCATTTTATGTATGTATATCATCAGATAAAAATCTATCTCTACGAAAAGATTTAAATTCATTAACTGATTCTTTTTCCATTTATTCAATTGGATCAAAGTTTTATAAATATGCAACGTTTACTGTCATTTTATTTGATAATTAAATTTGTAATGTAGCTATTAAATTAGGATCAATCCAATCTGTACTTTTATTTTCATTCAAATGAATGATATGATCTATTTCATTATCTTACTTTTATTATAATGGTGTTAATTATGTTAATTCAATGCATTTTTCAAAAAATTACTAAGAATTCTCGTTTATCTATTGTAAATTACACAAAATATTCCATTCCTCTACTAAATAAGGTTTCAATTATTTTTTCAAATAAAATTGAATTGCTAAATTATTTTCCCCATTAGAATTCCATCTCTTTCTAATTAAATTACATTCAAGATTAAAATTCATATCCACCTTATTTTTATATCTCTTTTACAAAATACATTTAGCTATTTGTTATGCAATATCAAGACAATTTAATATGCTCATTGAATTTATAATATTATTTCAAAATGACTCATTATTATTATTATATATTATAACAATATTCACTCACTCCTATTAAGAAATCTTCTCTATCAAATTCTCTATTACAGGCCTAAGCCATAAATCAATATCCTCTGATTTTTTGAGTTTCATAAGTTCCAAATTCCCATCATTTTCTGAATATACCACCTTTAAACATTTATCTGAATTGATATCAATAGATATAAGGGTTTCTTAATTAAATATTATTCTTACTTAAATGAACACAAATATTCTTTTGAGGACATATGAATTATAATTCACTATTTTAAGTATTAAAAGATAGAATATAATCAACAAAGCGACCCATATCTTTAACACTAGCTTATACAGATAATTTTTAAGATTTAGTTTCAGAAATTCCAACATAATTATTCTTAAATCCTTTTGTTTCAGAGTTTCTAAATCTGATCTTTGATTTTGTCACTTCAATCGATTACTTTTTATTTAAGATTTTCTCCATTATACGATCAACCTATTTTTCTAATTCAGTCAATTCTTCAACTCTAACAAGATCTATACAAGTTTCAATTAACTATAATGATATTTTAATGACAATGTACATTTAAGAATCTAACTAAAAAATATTTTACTATCTTTGTAAAATAAATGAAGAATCTATTTGTATACTCATCCATTTCCAATTTTTCAAATACTCCATATATTAATGAATGCCATCTTGAATGTGGTAGCATAATATAAAATTTTATAAAAAAAGGAGCAAAGTATCCAAAAGGAATAAGTTCTAAAAACAACATCAATACAGGTTCAAATTAAATAAAAGTATAAAGTAAAAACCTTATTTAAATAACTATTTAATACCATTTAATTAAAAGAGCATCTCCTTCTTGAACATTTTATTTTTTGAATGCTTCACATGTTTTCCAAGTTAATTGAAATCCACAATAGACACTCAAGATAATTTAAAACACTTTACTTCATTATTTTGGCTCCATATACAATTATAGACATTAATTTTAATTAGGAATTATTTTTTATTATTATTTGAGTTCTTTATATTTAAAATAAAAAGTATATGGAGAGATCCTATTAAACATTTGAATAAATCAGAATTAATGAAAAAAAAACAATAATTATAATTAGATATTTTTTTAAACTAATAAGATTAAAGAATAATCTTATAATATAAGTAAATCTTTATAGAGTAGATAACTCTTTTTAGTAATTAAAGTAATTTATTTATATCATTTATATTTCCTTATTAAATTAGTATTTCTATTATATCTTAAAATCTTTTTTATTATTGTATATACAAGATACTTTAGTTATTGTTTTATTACATAATCTTTAAACAAATATTCAAAATTTATAAATCAGAATTATAATTGATATTATGTATAAATTTAATAAATTTAATAAATTTGGATATATTATTATATTCTCAATCTAAATATAATAATGATTAACTAAAATATATGATATTTTATCATTTGATATTTTATAAGTAACCAACAATTTCATCACATACTAAATAACCCTCTGGAATTTTTAATTTGATATTATCTTCACTGATAATAAAGTATTCCTCAAACTTTTTCATAGCTTCCAATAAAGATTATGATAATAAGGCTCTATCTATACCCCACTTAGTTCTTAATCTACTCATTAATAATATTCTTTATTTTTCAAATTGAGAACTTTCATCCTCAATTAAACAACCTTCTCCAGATTCTACAAACTGATAATATTTTTTCAATGTATTTGGTCTAGTTATCCTAATTAAATTTTAAAGAGAAGTTGCACCCATTCCAAATCCATAAAAATTGCTATTTCCATGCCAATAATTTCTATTGTGTTAACTTATATGCTTTTCTGATTTTGCAAAATTAGATATTTCATAATGATCATATTATTATAGAATTTGATGTACTTTTGTGTAATTGCATGTTTGAATTTCAATATTAGGAAGAGGATGTATACCTTCTCTATAATTCAATTTTTTATAAAAATAAGATTCTTCTTCTATGCTTAATGAATATGCAGAAATATGTCCTGGTTTAAATTGTTCAACAAACCATTTTAAATCTTCAAGTGAACTTTGTCCAACTTCTGTAGGTAAATTATAAAGAAAATCAAAAGAACAATTATCAAATGTTCCATAAACTTTTTCAATCATTCCAAGTGCATCATCTATATCTTTTCTTTAATGACTTCTATTTAATCTTTGTAAAGTCTCATCTTATAATGATTAAATACCTACAGAGAGACGATTAAACTATATAATTTATTTATAGAATACCCCTAAAGTTTTAAATCCTTAAAGTTTATCTTCATTGAATGTTTTCGGATCTGCTTCAATAGTTATTTCTGTATTTGATTATTTCTTAAAGCAATTCAATATTAACTTTTTTCAAAATTTTAGATACTTGCAAACTCTCTAATGAGAGAAGAGAAGGTGTTCCTCCTCCAAAATATATTGTTTTTAAAGGTTCTCCTTAATAATGTTTTTGAATATCCTTAATCAAATATCCAATATATTATTTCTCCAAACATTGTTTATAATAGTTTTAATTTACTTCTGTCTATCCAACTACATGAACAGGAAAGGCACAGTAAAAACATCTTTTTAAACAAAATGGAATATGTATATAAGCACTCATTCAAATAAATTAATTGTCATCACAAATTATTATTATAATCAAATTAAGAGAATATTTAGATCAAAATTATATCTATTGTTTATGGAATAATTAATTAATTAAACAATTCATTTCATAATCACAAATCAATTTGAAGTAAACTTATCAAAATATATTACTTACTTATCTTTATTCAAAAATACTCAAAATTTGAGATTAGTAATAAATAACATAGTTTATGCTTTTAATTATATTATAATATATGATAATTGATTTTTTATTTGATTTATAATATGTTTTTGATGAAAAAACTCAGATATATATTTAATTTATTTAAATAAATAGATTGTGGATTTGTATCTACAAATAAAATTATCTTCATTTAAAATAAAGAAGGAAATTTAAATTGTAAATATAAAATATGTTAAGAATAAAATATTATAAAATTTTATTTTAAATAATATAAAATTGATTTCGAATTTAAAATTTTGTACATAAAGTAATAAGATAAGATATAAGAGAAGAATAGATTTATTAAGTCGTTCTTTGAAGTAAATAAATCTTTTAGGATTATCTATAATGAATGTGATATAGAAGAATATATTTAGTAAAAAGCTTTTTCATGTTAATTTTCTAAAGAATTTATATTTGCATCAAAATAGAATAGATTAGAAAAGATGTAAAATTTTTTAATAACTCATCCTTATTTAGTATTTTAATATGATTATTATAATATGACTGCTCTTCATTGGGCATGTAAATATGGATATTTAGATATGGTAAGAATGTTATTAGATTATCATACAGACTTTGATGCATTAAATTTAATGAATAGGACTCCATTTAGTATAGCAATAATAAAAAATCATTAAGAGATAGTTAAATTATTGCTTACTAATGGTTCTTATCCTTGGAGTACTAATTTAACAGATTTAAATAGTCCTTTATAATTAAATCAAGAGATAAAGAATATTGTTGAGTAAGCAAGAAAAATATAATAAATGGAGCAGAATAAAATAGACTACTTTTTGTATTTATTGATAAGTAATCATTTTTTGTAGTAATCGTCACATAATTTGTTAAAGTCAGTTAACCATTTAGTTAAAAATTTATCTCCATAATCAAAGAATAATTCTTCTCCAATTGATATATTCTTAGTAGTGAACCTAGTAATAATATGAGTAAATTTATACATAGCAATTCTCCATCTACCTTCAGAGAATAAAATTTAAGCTTAACAATTAGCTAAATCTGATTTCTTTGTAGCATGATTAATATATCTCAAACAATTACTATAATAGGTTCCATCTACTTACCATTTATCATCAACTTCAAATAAGTAATGATTATTAGTAATCCAATCACATTCTAAAATATAATTATTAAAATTACATTCAATAGCCATACTTTCATCATCTAATAATATATAATTTCCTGTATATTCACCTACAAAATCACATACTTTAAAATTTTAAGCTGCAAATAATCCAAGTCCATTACATATTAATGATTTACCTAAAACAAGTTATTTTCTAGTCTAAAGTAATAGATTCTTATTTGAACATGATTAACATTTACATAATTAAGGATCACATTCATATCCACTAATATAACAAGGACATGAATGTTTTTATTTTTTTTCATCATAACCACATACTCTACAATCACATGATTTACCTTTCTATTAACATTAACCTTTACAACAACAATATTTATGACATGTAACACAAGTACAAGAATTAGATCCACATTCTCCTTCATGAAAACATGGTATATATTATTAAGCATAATTATTTAAATTTTATTTTTTTGATGCTTATTATTATTTACGTTTTCCATTTGTTATATGTTTTTTACTTTAACTTTTTAAAGTTTTTATTAAATAATTAATTTATTAACAAGATATAGGATAAATTCTATGAGTTAATACTTTTGCCATAAAACAACAATTACTAAATCCAAATTCTAACATTTATTCTATTGATTTTTATTAAAACTTTTTCATTTTCATTTAATCAATACCATATTTTCCACATTATGTAATATCTCTACATCTTTATTCCATTTCCATTTTATTATTTAATTTATATCTACCAAATATTTCTCTTAATAATAAAGAATTTGGTTTAAATTCAGTCTCATAAAAATTATCATGATGAGTAGGATCATCTTTTTATTAATCTTAAGGTTCTTCTTCTGGTTCTTTCTCAATATATAATCTTTGATTTTTTGAACTAAAATATATTAATATTATTATATATACTGATAATGTAAACTACATAGATATAAATTACAAATTGGACAAAAATATCGATTGAATCTTACAAATTGATATTTTACATTAAAATTTACAAATTAATCATATTTTTTTGCTTATTTAGCTAAATAATATGATTAAATTTAATCTGCTGAACAACCTATTGCTTAAGCTAATTGTTGCAATTAAAAAACAACTTATAATGAATTAAATCTGTCTTTGAATTTCTCAAAAAAAAAATCTATAAATAATTTATGTTCCATTCTCAAATAATGTTTGCTATCATCAATACTCTTAGCCAATCCTTATTCTAAATTTTATACATGTTCTTCTATTTCCTCTGTTAATTTTGTTGGAATAGATAAAGGAGCTATATTAAAATATAACTAAAATTCTACTTAAACGTTCTAAAAGTACTGGAGTAGGATGTTGTAATCTAATATTACCTGGCATACTTTTATAGTAATTAGTCCTAATTGGTAAATTGTCTCTATTTCTTT
Source organism: Paramecium primaurelia (assembly GCA_905182975.1). Taxonomy (NCBI): domain Eukaryota; phylum Ciliophora; class Oligohymenophorea; order Peniculida; family Parameciidae; genus Paramecium; species Paramecium primaurelia. The sequence goes on from CAJJDM010000108.1 coordinate 163,810, forward strand.
TAACTTTTATATCAATTTCATAAGCTTCAGTCCTTATCACATTTACTTTGATTTCTCTCTAGATTTGACCTTCATTTTATAGTAATGTCGATTGTAGATGTTGAACATACCTTTTATAGAGAGTATACTCCTCTAATATTTATTCTTTTGTCATTTAGGTACTTTTCATTTTACTTCAAAAAAAAATGAATAAATTATTCTCACTCAAATTTATGGTCGAAATTTGTTATATAAATAAAAATGTAATTTTTGGAGATTTGAACAAATATTTATCAACTTTTAAAAAACTCTGAAAATTTATCAAATTACTTAAACATCTCATACTGTTCATCCTACTCAAATAATTATTATAATGGTTTATAAAAATCTTAAGGTTCCTTATTTAATCTTCTTAATCTAGTATTTTATGCTAATGTTTAAACATTAAAAGCATTTATCTATAATTTAATATATATATTACTTTAAGAACTTAATTGATTAAAAATATATGATTTTTACTATTGATTATTCTTTTACCATAAGATTCTATAAATAATTTCTATCTTCTTATTACCATATCATTTATTAAATTTAAACATTGTTCATCATACCATGACCATGCTTTTTAATTTAATTAAGATATATTTTCAACTGTTCTAAATAATGGCAATTGATTTTTTAACATATAACTTAATTATATATTAGACAACTTTAATTCTGTAATTAATTAATGTATATTTTCATCATCTTAATGAAATTACAACCAATTTAATATATTTCTCATATTACCTTTCATAAATAAGGTAAGTATGAAAATATCTGAATAATTTAAATTTATTTCTATATTTTTAATCTTTATATAAGGTTTCTATATTGTAAAATTATTAAAAAACCCTCCTTATTCTTTTATATTTTCATAGATCACTTTCTTTTTTAACTCAACATTTATGATATCTAATTATCCTTTGTAATTTTGTTCAATTAACAATATTAAATATATGTATTTGACTATTTCATCATGTGAATATTGCACTAGTTCAAAGTTATCGAATAGTTCGTGATTCTACTAATAGTCTGCAATTATGAAGACTCGATACCTGTAATCCATATAAAGGGCACTCGCTAAATCTATAACATTCTGGAATTGATGAATTTTGGAAGTGTTCCTCTGTGAACTATTATCTTCTTCTTGTTTCCAAATTCAGTATCTTCTTATTCTTAAGTAAATTTGATATGTTGACTTGCAAACATCTCTTCAAATTCTCTTTTCTCTGTATAATTGTAAGTCAACAAAACATCAATTTTGTATGCTCTGGCTATAGCCAATATTGTACTCATCTTTCCACTTGCTCCATATATATTTAACATCTAATAATTCCAATTTTAATTGTTTATTGAATTCGATTATGAATACCATGACTCTGATTAATCTACTTAATCTTATGCCAATATAGAAAAGGAATTCTTTAACCAATGTTTAAGAAATTATGTATTTTCTTAACTAATTAACTAAATTAGATATCAAATTACATCATCAATATGATCAGGAGTATAAATATCACTCCAAATATCTGACATTTTTGTTATATTTAAATACAATATTGAACTTAGCATATTTCCAATTTAATCTAAATTTTATATTTTTGTTAATTATTGAACTAATTATCCAAAATTAAACTCTTTCATTATCTCATTTCTATATTTTTATAACACTCTTCTTAATTGAAAACCTACTGATCCTATTAAAGGACATTTAATAAATTATTTTTATTTTTCTTTTATCTCTTTCCTCTCTTTCTTATTTCCATTATTGAAGAAATTTTAGATGTTTTAGTTGTTTTATACATTTCTCTTAGGTGGCATTTCCTATACACAAATTTTTACGCGCAAATAAGAATATTTTAATTATCAATAATAAAAAGATAAATATTGCCAATATTTTATACTTCATTCATACAAAACATAATAATCTTTCCATTTAATAAAATCATCTACCTTATTTATATATAGAATTTAAATATATACAATCAAAAGTCTCATAAACTTCAAATAATAAATCATCTATTAGATTTATTAATATATCTCTTTTTCTTAAATATTAAGAATACAAAATGACTATGTAAAATTCAAAGTCTATTTCATTTTCAACACTATTTTTATATTAGAATATAACTTTTTAGAACATATTTTCAGAATCAATATTATACAAAATCAATCAAAATTGTAAGGAAATCTAAAAATAATGTTTTGATAAAGAAGCTAAAATTAATATTAAATAGATATACTAATAATTATTATTTATTTGTTGATTGATTGTACATTTTTATTATAATTTCAAACTTACTGAATATCAAATTTAAAAATAGAATGAATGTTCAATTATATTTCTAACAGTAATCATCATTTAAATTGAAATTATTAATCATCATATATGAGTTATAATTAATTAGAATAGACATTTAAGATATATATATTATAAATATTAATTTATCATTATGTTTAATTTATTTTCTCTTGTTTAGAAATTATATCTTAAGTAAAGATCATTTATACACAATAAGATATGAAATTTTATCATAATATCTCAAATTAACAAAAGATATATTGAAGAATTTGTATTAAAATTATAATAATGAAATGTTGTATATCTTCTTAATAATTAAAATGATAAAGAAACGCTATATATTATTGTAATAATTTAGGATTCATTAATAAAATATTAAAAGATGTATATATATATTATATAAAGATTATTAAAATTTTAATCTTCTTAAGTTGTTTAAATTCTTATCATCAGTTATATATAATTGATTTTATATTTATAATCAAATTATTTTATCAAGTAAACTCATTCTTCTTCTAAACCTACTTGGATTTTAACCTTTTGTTTCATCATATGAAGCAATTACAAGCACTCCATCTTTTTTTATAATGCAGCATCCTCCTTTTTGAGTAACTAAATGCCATGGTGTTTAATGAACAGTATAATAAACTTTTTCATCAATAATCAAAGGTTTAGATAAATCACTAGATAAATTTTCTACTTATTCTTAAAGGTTCTATTGTTGAAAAGTGGAATCAATCTATTCATTGAATTAAATTAAGACTTGATCAACAGCATTGTCTTCTTTTAAGAAATTGATATAATCCATTAAAATAATTTAAATTTTAAGAATTTTAATAATAAGTTAAATATTTTCATAATAGTTCATTTAAATTTCCTTCATCATTTAACCATTAATGTTATTTTACTTATTCTATAGTGAATCTTGATTTGTTATCAGGATCTAACATATTTTGAATCAAATCCTTGAAATGTTAATCTGATCTAATGATTTTTTTATCAAAATAATTCCAGAAGGCTTACCATTTTTTCTATTCAATAGTTTACCAGAATTTACATTCTGTTGATTTTGCAATGGTGAAAGGTGGATAGCCATAACAAAGAGTGAAAATTAATACACCAAGTGAAAATACATCAGATTTCTTCAGAATTTCTCCTATAATTAGATTATTTTCCTAATGTAACTCCGGTGCCATGTAAGTGGGAGTTCCACAATGTCTTGGATATAACTTATTAGAATCAATATAGACAGATAGACCAAAGTCAATCAATTTTACATTAGGTTCTTTGGTCATCATTACATTCTCTAATTTGATATCTCTATGAACATAGCCAAGTTAATGTAAGTAAGATAATCCATTACTTAGTTATAATAGAATTTATTTTATGGTGCTCTATTAGAGAGTGCCATATTTTGTGATAACAGAATAGAGATCCTAATTCATGAGTTCTGTAATAAACCATTTGAATTCACGATCTGACTTCACAATTTTCTGAATATTTGGATGACTGATTGATTGTAGAATCTTTATCTCTTTCTCCCTTAATTTTTTGGGACACTCTTCCTTATAAATTTTAATTGCACATGTGTTTCCCTCTTCCGTTAGACATTTATGAATGTGACCGAACAGCCCTTCTCCAATTTGATTTTGTATTTACATTAATAAATAAATATATATATATATATCCTCAATTTTCATTCTGATTGTCATCATAGCATGGTTACTTATCTCATTATTATCTTAATCTCACTCTAATTTCTGATTTAAATTCTTCTTTCCATTCTCCTATTAAAAATGGGTGATGTACAACTTCTTCAATTGTAAATCTATTTTAAGGATCTTATTCTAACATTCCTTCCATAAAGGAATAAAAGTCTTAATTAAATTTATTCTATTTATCAACTAATGCCCAATAACTCTTCCATTATCTTTATTAAATTAAATTCCAGAAGGGACAAGATTTTAAATCAGCTTTAAATGGTGGATGTGCAAAAGCCAAAATGAATATGCATACTCCTAATGAATATACATCTGCTTTAGGTAAATCTTAAACATTTATAAGGCCAATTGTTTATAATTCAGGAGCTAAATACCCTAAAGTACCTTAACATTTTTAAACGAAATTTTAATCCATTTTTTCAGCAAATCCAAAATCACATAGTTTTAAATCAAAGTCTTCATCAATTAATATATTTTCTAATTTTATATCTCTATGAACAACACCAATGTTATGTAAATATTAAATAACACATGAAAGTCTTTAACTGAAATATTTAATAGATTTTAATAGAAAAGGTTTTTAATCCTTTGCTATTATGTCAAATAGATCCATATCATTTAAAAGTTATGTAATTATATATTTTTTTTCAATATTACTATCAATAATTTTGATGATATTTGTGTGATTCAGTTATTTTAGTATATTAATCTCTTTATTAATTAATTTAAGGGAATAATTATCTTTGTATATTTTAATTGCATAATTCTTATCTTAAATCTAAACAATTTAAACTTTGCAAGTTAAGCCAGTTCCAATAATTTAATTTGATATTTTCATTTTTTTTTATAATTAATTATAAAAAAAAAAATAAATTATCAAATTTATACTACAATTCTTGTAACTTCTAATATATTTTTAAATATAATTTAAAATTTATTTTTGATCAAATTAATATACCTATAACTTAAGAATAGTTCCCTTATCATTTTATTAATAAGTTCATAAAAAGAACAAACATGTTTAGTTGAATAATATCTAAAAATGTATATTATATACATTATTATTCTCAATTTAGCTATTCATAAATAACCTTTCTCTAATAAATTAATCTCATTTGTTTAAGAGTTTTTACTTTATTATTCTGTTACTGATTATTAATTTAAATCAACAGAAAATTTTGTATTTCTAGTGAATAAAAATTACATATATTCAAGATTTTGATTTCTTTCATTTCGCATTTTTCTTATAAATCTGTATTGGTTTATATTTATATTCAATATCCTAAACATATTTTATATGATTTAATAATAAAATAAATTTGCATCTCAGTTAAATTAAAAACATTCTTAACTATTTTAAGGTCTTAACTTTTGTTTAATTTCTCTTATAAAATCATGAAAATAAAGATATTTTATAAACTTTCTTTATTAAATAAATAATTATAATTCATAGATCAATCATGATGAAAATACTGATAATTGCTGATAAAAATCCAGTTTAGCAATTCGATGTCAATCTAAACCAAAAAATTTACAATTATATGAGCAATCTATTTGATAAACCTTAAGAATAAATGATAATCAAACTTTCTCCTACTGAGAAATAAATTGATTATGAGGATGAATTTTAAAAATATATGAGTTTTAATACTTCAGCTATAGTATTTTATGTTTTCGATATAAATGGAAACAGTATTTAGTTTACAAAATCTCAGCTTAAAAAATAGAATAGCATTGCATAAGATTTTGGATATTGTAATTAAGAAATTGATGAAATTTCATTGAGTAGAAATTAAATACTCAATTCAACAAAGAGCTTCAATGAAGAAAAATTAGAGATGTTAAATTCCCTTTCAACTAGTTTTTAGAATATTGATATTAATTAAGATTCTATGACTATAATTTAGAATTAGAAGTGTTAATTTTGTACAGATATACTCAATGAAACTGTTATTGAGACTCCTTGTTAGCATTTTTTTCATACTAAATGTTTTAGTATTATTGTAGAAAGCTAACTTTTATAAAAAGCATCAACTTTGGAATGTTTATGCAAAAAGTAACTTAATTTTAAGATATTGTTTTTTTTAGATAATAAATATGATGCTGAAATTTTTAAATATAGATATATATTAAATTAGTTATAAGTATTAGAGAAGAATCTATAGGTAATGTATAAAAATGAGTTTCGAAAATGCAAAAATATTAACAGCTGTAATTTTTTCTATTTACATTAACCTTTCATCTAAAATAAACACTTGTATTGTCCATACTGTTTATGGGAAGATGTATGAATAATTATAAATTTATATAAATAATTTATTGACATTGTTTTTGAACTTATATATTTTATGGATTTGCTAAATGAAAAATATTAAAACAATTAAATTTTAAATTGATGGGTGATTATTAAGGTGAATATCTCTAACAATATCTTTGCAATATCAATTTAAGAAAAAAGGTAAGGATTAATAAATAAGAATTTTTTTAGATTAAAGAACTACTTAAAGAGAAAACAGAAATACTTTAAAAGCTTGAACAATTAGAAGTAGAAATATCACATTCAATAATTAGAAAGATGGAAACAATTAGTCATTTGAAGAAAGGAAAAAAAGATTGAGAAGTCTTGCCAGCGAAATATAAAGAAATTTTGAATGCCCATTATCAAGATGTGGTAAGAAATATGGGTAATAATGATATTATGTTTAGAAGTGAAGGCTCATTAAATTAACATATTAAACTTAAACATCCTGAATTGGTTAATAAAGCTTGATATATAATTTTGTTCTAAATCAATTGAATTTATCATTACTTATTATGTTAATTTTAGATTGTTAAAACAATCCTGGTACTACTTATTAAGTGATTGATATTTATTTTAATTTAATGTTATTATAATACAATTCAATTATAGTTGATGCCAGTTATGCCAGTTACATGAATAAAAAACTACACATAAGAAAATATCATTACAAAAGGATCTGACTTTTATTTAGGAATTTCATCAATCATTTATTCATATGTAGAATGAATAAAAATACATAAACTAAATTTATGGGCATTTATGTTATGAAACAATCAGAACCAAAGTCATTTAATTATAATGAATACAACATTAGAATAGTAATTATAGCAGAAAAAGAATTAAAACAAAAACAAATTTATTTTTATGTCTTAAATAGATTAAATAAATCAAAAAGAGATTACATCAAGAAGATCTATATTCTAATTATTGGTTTATTATCTTGTTAATCAATTAAAATTTGAATATCCTCAATAAGATATTAATTTTGAAAAATAACTCATGGTTATGGATATAGGAAATTTGAAGATTAATAATATTACAAGATATTTGATAAATGATAAGTTATGATGGGGATTTTAAAGAGATATGAAAAGTATATTTTGGAGAATTATCTTTTAAAGGGGACTTTGAAAATGATAAAGTAAATATTTATTTATGAAAATGGATGTGAATATAAGGAATTATTTTAAATATATATTTGTAATCAATTTAATATTCATAATGTAATTAAAGTAGTTAAAAGGTTTAATATGTTGGAAATATCATAAAGGATACTTTTTAAAGGTAGAGAGTACTGATTTTATTAGAATATAAATAAATAAGTAGAGTATAAGTATGGAAGATGTTAGACAAATTTACCAGAATATTTAAAGGGATGTATTGTTGTATATAGGATATATATATAACTTTTAATTTTTAATCTTTCTTATTGAAATGTAATAACAATCTGTTATTACATTTAATTATTATTATCAATTAAATATTCTTTTTAGATTATTAATGATTATTTTATAATTTTTTAAATATTATATTTGCATTCTAAATGAGTTTAAGTTAAGTAAGATTATCATATTTACTTTTAAGGCAGGGCGTTAGGCAATAAATCCAATTACTGGAGAATCTAGATTTTAAGCACCAGATTATCGCCGTTCTTAAGAGGTCAAGAATGAACCTACTAGAACAGCAGAATCAAGAAGAAATTTTGCAAACACTTCTGTACCTGTTGAGAATTAGGAATAAAGTTAATTCTAAATGGATAGGATTGCTCAATTATAGGATTAAGTGTAAATGATGGAAAAGTAACTTACTTAGGAAGTCAAGCGAAATTCAAAAATGTTAGTTGAGCTGGAAAGAGAAGTAAGGACAAGAGGATAAATAGGAGATGTATTAATTATATAATGGTAATAGCCAAACCAAATGTTTGAAGATTTGTAGAATAAGATGTATTCACTGGAAACCAAGATTATAGCATAAGATAGGCAAAAGAGTGAATTGGGTTCTAAAGTGGCTATTTAGGAATAGAATCTTAAGGAATTATTGTACTTTTTGAAGAACACTTAGAATAAAGATACTAATGAAGTATTATAGATGAGAGGAATGTTATAAGAAAAGATAACGGAAGAAAGTTCACATTTATAAAAAGAAAGAGAAAAGACAAAAGCTTTATTTATGGAGATGGTAAGATTAGGAGAATTGTAAGAAAAGTTGCAGGAATCACTTTCGACTTCTCATCAACATTTTGAGTAAAGAATTAATGGGATGGAAAGCAAGATATATAATGGAGAGAAAGCTTTAATTTAAGTAGCATAGAGAGGTGATTCAGGAATGAATTTTATAAATGAAACAAATGAAAGAATAGAGAAGAGAGTGATGTCTTTGGAGGCAAATTTATTAGCATTAGGAGTATGATTATATAATTATTGGATTAGAAAGATTAATTAAAAGATCATGAATAGATTAATAGAGTTGATATGGCTAATTAGAGAATCTAAGAAGAATTTAAGGGAATGTTATAATTAATTTAATAAGATTATACTTAAAGATTAGATACTAGAGTAACTGAAGTCATTAATAGAATTGTTATGGAACATGAATAGAGAGTTAAAACTATGGAAGAAATGAAATAAGCATGGAGTTTAAAGGATTAGATTAATATGGAGAGATTATAATATGAGAGGGAAGAAGTTATTTAAAAATTAGGATCATTAGAATAATTTTAAAGAATTGATTCATAAAAGAAGGATGAAGCCATTCGTTCATTATAAACTATTATTGAAACATAAGTGAATTAAATACTAGTAAATATATAAAATGAAGAAGCTTAAAGATATTCACATGAAGTTTAATTAAGAGGCGATTTATTAAAAATATAAGAGAATATTAAATAGGAGAATGAATTATTTAAAACCCATTAAGCTAATATTACAGAAAAGATTACAGATATGATAAGAATTGAAGTTTAAACAAGATTATCAACTGATACAGAATTGAAGAATCTTACATCTGCTATAGCAACTGATATCGTTTCTGATTTAAATAGTTTAAAAGATTAAATTGAAATGGCTAATAGAGCATTATCAACTTAAGTTAAATAATTAGAAAAAGATTAAGCAGAAAAAGCAGAAAGATTATCTTTGTATATTGATGATGAAATAAATAAAGTAAAAAAATCAATTTAATTATATTTATAGGCTATTAAGACATCTGCTTAGAAGTATGAAAAGGTTAAGGTGATATTTTCCAAATTTGGTGAATCCTTTAAATAACATATAACAGCCTATGAAGGTTTGAAATAAGATCTTAATTCTCGGTAGACTATTATTGAATAAAATATTGATATGATTAGATAAGACTTTTAAACTGTGATAGAAGATTAATAGACACATTTATTGGAAAGAATATCAATTGAAAAAAATCAAATATTAGAAGCTGTAAATGCTACTGTCTAATTTTTAGAGGATAAAGTTAATAAATTAGATGAAGATAGTTAAAATAAATTTAGGATATTTAGAGAAGTTATTGAAGAAAATCAATAAGTTGTTGTTGAAAAAACTAAACTTATACTTGATTAAAATGAGTCTTATTAATAAACATAAATGAAAGGATTAAAATTGATGGCTGAAAGTATTCAGGAATTAAAGTATTTATATATCACATTCAATTTAGATAATAATAATAATTGATAAAAGAAGACCATTAGAATCAAATTTAAGAAGTTAATTAAGCTGTTGAAAATACTAGATAAGATATTCAATAAATTAATAATAATATAAAAGAAATAAATGAAATATAGGTTTAACATAAAAGTCTATTAGATGAAAATTAAACTGATATTGAAATACTTAAGAAGGAGAATGAAACTATTATGATTAAATAATAAGATATTGATAAGAATGTTGAAATATTAAATGCAGAACAAAAAAAAATTCATAATACTTTTTAATTACTAACTTAAAATGTGGAATAAGTAAATGATAAAACTTTAACTATTGGAGAAAGAGTAGATGCTATCAATACTAATTTTTAATAATTATAAGAGGAACTTAAATAAATTGATTAAAAGAATTCGAAATTAGAAGGAGATTTAGAGGATTCAAATCTTAAAATTAATAATGAATTCAAAACTATTGAAGCTAGATTAGAAGACTCTTAATAAACAATTAGTACCATATAAGATTCTTTAAGATAAAATGATGATATTGATAAAAAATAAAATCTAGAAATTGATGAATTATAATAATCAGTTAAAAATTTACAAGATAGACTTAAATAATTGGCTCAATTACCAGCTTGATATTATTATTTATTTATATATATATACATTATCTATCATGTATTGCAATTTCTTTAGTATAAGGAATTTTTAAATTAAAAATAAATCCTTATTTTTAAAATGGCAGAAGAATAAGTAATGACTGTGAAATTTGCTAATCAACCTAAATTATTTGGCAAATGGGATTATGATGAAGTTCAAGTTACAGATTAATGTTTCAAAGACTACATTGCAGTCTAAACTTCAAAATCTAGAGTATTTGTTCCTCACACTGCTGGAAGGTATTCTTTTCTTTCGAAAATAGATATCAACGAAAGAAGTTTAGAAAAGCATAATGCCCAATTGTAGAAAGATTGGCTGGTGCATTAATGTTCCATGGACGTAATACAGGTAAAAAAGTAAAGGCGGTTGCCATAATCAGACATGCATTTGAAATAGTACACTTATTGACTGGTAAGAATCCACTTTAAGTCTTATCATTGGCTGTTTAAAGAGGAGGAGCCAGAGAAGATTTTACAAAAGTGGGTACAGGTGGTGTTGCTAAATAATAAGCTGTTGATGTTGCTCCTATCAGAAGAGTAAATGAAGTAATTATAAGATAATATAAATTTATATAGGCAGTCCATAATCTAGCTAAGGGTGTAAGAGAATCAGTTTTCAAGAAAATGAAGACTATTGCAGAAGCCCTTGCAGATGAACTTATTGCAGCAGCAAATGAAGATGGATAAAAGTCTTACACCATTAAGAAGAGAGATGAACTTGAGAAAGTTGCAAAAACTAATCGTTGATGCATAATAAATATAAAAAAAATATAATATTTTTAATGGAAATCATTAATATTATATTATACTTATCAATTTTGTTGTTGAAATGATAAGTTCATATATATAAATGATTTATTTCATTAGGCATAATTCTTATGTGAAAAGAATTTTGTTTAAAAATACATATAATCTTAATTAATTAAAATGGCTCTAAATCCACCAATTACATAGACTGGAGTTCCATTAAGAGTGGATCAAGAATTCTTTATATTGTATAGAAATGAAATGGAAGGAGAATTTAAGATTGAAAACATGGGAAAGTTTAGTGCTAAAGGAAAAGTAAGATAAAGATATTTAAAATTAGGTATATGTAACAACATGCAGAATGGTTTTTGTAAGTGACAAATTTTAAAGAGAATCCTTCAAATCTTTTGATATCCCTTTGGCATATATGAGTGCTGAGAAATTTCAGTAACCAATATTTGGAAGTAATTATTTAGAAGGCAATGTGGATCCATTATATAATCTACTTCCTGGAAAAACTCATTTTAAATTATGGTTCAAAGCAGGAGGTAGGAATAAATTTATACCTTAGGTTGTGATAAGTTTCTAAAGATCCTTGTTAGTATATTAACATAAATTAGAAGATAAAGAGGTTCTGGATAACGAGTCCCTGATGCACGCATGATGGAAAATTTTGCAAGAAATTAGAGTTAGGCCTTCATTGATCCTAATGATCCCAGTGTTATCTATGTCTAATAACCTCATTTAAATTAATAATCTTATGGAAACACCACATGGGGAATTCCTTAAAATCCAACTTAGGTAGCTCCAATAGGAGGACCAAGTTATGGAATGCCATAATAATAATATCAATAACCACCAATGAATCAATAGTATCAACAGCCTAATCAAGGATATTACCAATAATAACAGATTCCACAATAAAATTATTAAAACGTTCCTTAAATTGGTACTCCTATAAATTACAATTATGGGTATCAATAATAACCTTAAACAACTTACAATTAACCTGGTACTCAATAACCATATTAATAAAATACCTAACCAACAAATCCATATGCTCAATAAAACCCTCCCACATATAATTAACCTACAAATCCATATGCTTAATAAAACCCCCCCACATACAATTAACCAACAAATACATATATATAACCTGTTCAACAATAGTAATAACAACCACCATTAGCATATGAGAATTAACCACAATAATAAGTGTATTAGAATTAAGTCCCTGAAATATAATAAAATCAGAATTTCTCATATCCTTAAGAGTAAAATAATAATCAATAAGCACCAATTTAAAATAATGACTAAGCACCTTAAAATTAACCGTAATAAGATTAGGTAAGAAATCAACCGAATACAGCTTATTACTTTGGTTTTTGGGGTCCACAATTATAAACAAATTAAAATGCAATATTGTGAAAAATTCAATAACATATATATATATATATATAATATTGTATTCAATAAATAAGTATACATATTCATAATCAAATTTATGATTCATCTGTTTCTTGAATGACACTAGAAAAATAATATATAATTAATTTTTACCTTTGTAGATTTTCCTTAACTTAATTGACTAATAATTCATAATCTTATTAGCCTACTCCCCAAACCTTACAAAATGATTTAACTACTTCTTCAACGTCATCATTTCTTCTCAATGCTAATCTTCCTACTTTTCTAGGTCCTAATTTTATATCAATATAAAGAATTGGTAATTCTTTTTTTTATTATCTTCTCTATAACATTTCTGGAGGAGAAAAGGGTTGATTCTTAACTTTCTCATAGTTTTCTCCACTTGGTTTATGATTTAATTTGAGATCTTTTAAATGTTTCCTATCATTTGCTCTTCTCATTCTCTCAATGGCTTCCCAATATCCACCAATACCAGTTGATTATGATTCTGGCATAGAATAATTAATTTAAGGATGAAAAGAACATTTACTATATTCTGATTCTTCTTTCTCTTGTTCAGCAATTTTAGCTCTCTCTTCAATCTCTAATCTATTCTTAACTTAATATAATCTATCAATCACATTAGGTAATTCTTTTTTTGAAATAATTTATGGTTTAAATGTACATTCTTACATATCTTTCATAAATTTTTCTTATTTTAAAAACTCTATTTTCTGTTTAGATAATTCCTTCTTTTTATAAAGCTCATTCACTCTACTTTCTGCAAGTCCTGATGATATTTGAGATTATGATTCTTAATTTTCTTTCTTACCTGATTATTATTGTAAAGCTTCACTAATAGGATTAATTGTTGGTTTGAATGTCAATGTCTTTTCATAAGTTTCTATTAAATTTTATGCTAAAGATGCTTTTAAATAGCCTATTTTGGTTCCAGATAAACGAGTTTTTTAATATGCTTAGAATTCAGAGCAAAATTTATAGATTGCTTCATAATCAAATTCTTTCTCAGAAATCTTCTCTAAATACTCTTGAATTAAAATAGCACATTTAGATGGTTCTAATTAATTGGGATCCAAGATTATTCTAAACAAACAAAAGGCTGCTTGTATATCAACCTTTTCTTCATCGTTAGAAATAATTGCAAATGCTTTCTCATGTAAATCTACTTCTTATTGTCTACCTTAAAAATTTGGTGTTACTTTTGCATAGGATTATTGAGACCTTGTGTCTCTAACTGATAATCTTGATTATATGATATAGTTTAGAATATGTCTAGTAATGTGAATAAACGTCCTAATTGTTAGAAATTTATTTGTCCACTATTTTATTCATCAATTTCTTTTAATGTCTATTATTGGAATATAAAATACATCATTCAATTTACGTTCCAATTTAGACACTAATATTTTAGTACTTGATTGACTGACTAATTTTTGACTTCCTTAATCAGGATTAATCTTTTTATTTGACTTAGTATTTTTTGCACATATCTCTTCAATGAGCTCTTTTTCTCTGTCAGATAAATTTATCATTATATATTATTATTTATTCCTATTAAATATAAATATTTCATATATTAAACATTATATTAATTCTAATGTTTAATATTCACAATTAATTATATTTTACTATAAATTTTCATCTAAACCAAGTAGTAAATCCTTTTCCTCTACTATTTCTCACTATTAAATATTTACAGTCTCTAGAATTATAAAAAGTATTTTCACAACTTGTAAATGATATTTATTATTGTAATTAAAGTTCCCTTTTATCTAAACGAAATATTCGTATTGTTTTATTAAATTTATGAAATAATAATTTTTCTTCTTTCTAAAAGCTTATTGTATTTTCACGACTCATGTCTACAGTACTTTCTATTCTAATTTTTCTTACTCTAATTAATTTAGAATGCCAATTATTCCATTCATATAATATTATATTCTCACAAGTACTTGGTGATGATACAAACATATTTTAATTTAAATAAACCACCATTTTCCAAATTGAACATGTTGCTGTTTTTAATTTATAACATATATGCCATTTATAACCATTATAACATTTAGCTAAAAGTATTAAACTTTACATTCCAATTATTAATTCTTTTTCTGATTCACTTAAACTCATACTAGTTGTTTTATCTATTAGTTCTAGTTAAAATTAAGTTTTCTTAAATTATTATCTCTTTTCCTTTCTCCAAAATTCTACCGATCTTTCTAAAGATATTATCATTTTTTTTTCATCTTTATTAAATATTAAGAATTATATTCTCTCTTCTAAATTAATCACATTTCCTTTTACCCATAGGTTTTCTTCATTGCGTTTCCAAAAACTTAAACCATATCCCATTGTGATAAATGTTTTACCTGATTTCTTAAAATATACTTAATTTATAAGCAACTCTTAATCTGAGATTATTTATGTATTAATTAACTAACCATTTTTTTAGATTGAATATATATATATAACTGTCCAAGTACATCCAATTAATATTGTTGAATCATTATTTATAGTAAAACATTTAAAACATTCATTTTCTATTTTCTCTTGTTAATTCACAATCTCAAATCTTTAGAAATCCTAAATCATATAATGAGGATTATTATTATTGAAATATAAACTATGCATAATACTAAATGGGCTATTAATCATAATCAAAATTTCCAATTTGAATCTGTAGCCATAGCCCAAATGAATTTATTTCTTAAAGTTTTTGAAAACACTCTTTCTATTGGAACATCATGTACTTTACAAAATGCTACACTTATTCTAGGATCATTGTAATTAGTTTTAGATGTTCCTAAAGCAATCTCCTTATTTTCTTCTTTCTTCTCCAAACCCTTTAATTCCTTCTAATATTTTTCTTAAGTTCTTTATATCTATTACTTAATCTTATCATGTTATCCTGGGAACTTCTTAATAAAGATACTATTCTTCTTCTAAGATCCCTCCTCTAATTAGACTTCTTCTTCATATTCATTTGGATTCTTCTTCTTATAATGTTATTCCAATTCATGTATATATGTTTTCATACATTCTAATTTAGTATTGATTTTCTTTTTAGTTAACTCAAATTATTTTGAAATAGTTTTTTGATGATTACACAATATAGCAACCTATTTGTTAGCATTATCATAGAAATCAACCTAAATATATATTGTTAATTAATACTTTTTATTAAATTGAATGACCATCTAAAGTACCACCTAAATCAAGTTATTATTAAAGTGTAAAACTTGCATTATAAGTTCTAAAAACTTTAGCTGTCAATCCTTCCATTTATTTTTTCAAGAAATCATTCAAATCATCCACACTTATATCGCTAAATAAATTGTCTTCTGGTTATTTTCCTTTAATAAATAATTTAAGATTTTTCCAAATCTAATGTGCTAATTTAACTTCATTATTATATCTCATAGAATCCTTACCCAAAAAATCAAAAGCAACTACATCATCTTCCTTCAATTTTATATGTTCTACTCTTAAACTACAACAACCAACTGTATCTGCTTCATCTTCATCTTTCTCATTTCCTACTCTCAATGCCAATTTATCTATTAAATAAGTTGCTGTTCCTAATTATCTTTCTTTAATTGAATCTGATTATAATTTCTTTGTATAATTTTCTCTAATTTAATCAATACAATTTTTCAATCTCCTTGCTTTTTCATATTTCCTTTTATCATTCATCTACTTAAATCTCGAAGTTGCAGCAAATTAAACATATTTATGATTGTCTTTCCTAATACTTGAATCAACATATGAAAATAACCAAGTAACATCATTTCTATGCACAATCTTACCCCAAGAATGACCAGGTAATTTGCATTAAGGCACTGGAGCCTAAGTGCTTAAATTCACTGTTAATTCTTCTGGAAATATTCTAGCTTTCAATAATCCAGCCTTTGGATGCTCCCCACGTCCCTTAAATAAAGTAGGCTATTCCAATGTGTAATTACCTACTCTTTCCAAACAACCATCTACTAAAGCATATCCATAAAATAATTCTCTTTAATCTCTTTCTAATTTTTCCTGTTTTTTTTATTCATCTGATTTATTCAATCTCAATAATCTTTGCTATTCCAAATATTCCTTTATCTTTGTGAAATCAGCCTTATCCAATTAAAACCCTTCAAATTTTGTCTACATAAGTGATTCAAAATTCTTTCTATAAATTTCCTTATTCTCATATGGAGATCCAATTGATTATGCCCAATATGTGCAAAGTTCTTCTTACTCCTCTGTAAGGGTGATCAATTTTCCATTATAAATTAGACCCACATTATGTCTCTTATAAAATGGAGGAAACAAAACTCCATGATGCTCTAAATATCTCCACTCTTGACCTTATTGTTCTTCCTCCTCAGATTCTTCAGGATTAGCTTCTTCCCACCAATTATGTGATCTTGCTTAAAATCCCCCTAAGCGAATTTCTTTATATTCATCTATTTTGATTTTCTTGTCACCCATTTTATATTAAATATTTTAATTTCTTATTTCAAATATCAATACCTGATCTATTAATATGAACTAAATATTATTTATTATAAACTAAATTTCATAATTTAAAGCACTCCACACTGTTGAAATAACTACTTAATTTTCTTCATTACATATTATCTTTACAAATATTATTATTATAAAAATAATGTAACAGGAAGAGAGAAGAATAACAAAAGATTATCTTAAAAAACTATTAAGAAAGGAATTCAAACTATATTATACAACTCCTGAGCTTAACGATTGTCTTTATCTGCATTACAAAGGGTTTGATAAGATTGAAAATTTAGAAGAGTTTACAGGATTAAAAGTAATTTACTTGGAAGGAAATGGTTTAAATAATATAGAAGGTATGTTGATTCAACTATAATAGGACTTGATTGTTTGACTTCCCTAAAATGTTTATATTTATAGGAGAACATCATTAGAAAAATTGAAAACTTACACATGTTAACTGAGTTAATTAATTTAAATCTAAGTGATAATATGATAACCAAGATTGAAGGGTATGAAAAATCAATTTAAATATATAGATTGGAATAATGCTAAAAATTATAGACTCTTCAAATTAAAAGAAACAGAATTGGGTTGAATGGACTAAGTGATTTGGAAGGATTATTAAGTCTAACTAATTTATCAGTTTTGGATGTATCAGATAATAAAATAGATGACCCAAATGTTTTAGATGAAATATTTTAAAAAATGCCTCAATTATCAGTATTATATTTCTAAAATAATACTGCTGGGAAGTAAATTCAACATTATCGAAAAACTCTGATAAGTAGAATTAAAACTTTAAAGTATTTGGATGATAGACCTGTTTTTGATGATGAAAGGAGTAAGATTATTAGATTTAATAAATTTAGGATTTGCTGAGGCCTTTGCAAAAGGAGGATTAGATTTAGAGAGAGAAGAAAGACAAAAGTATAAAAAAGAGTAGGAGGAGGAACATATGAGATAACATTAAAATTTTAAAGACATGATTCGTAAATATAGAGAAGAATAATAATAATAATTAGAATAATAATAAGAATAAGAATAATAATAATAAGTAGATAATGGTTCTGATAATGAAGAACCTTCACATTTATCAACTTACAATACTTAATCTAATGCTAGTGATGCAAGATCATCTGCATAACAATCTGCTCAACATTCAGATAAGCAATCTGATAATCAATCTGATAATAATTCTAGAATTGCTGATGGACATAGTGAACATAGAAGTTTAGATGGAGATTAGAAAAGTATTGATGGAGCTAGTGAACATGGCAGTGAATAAGTAGAAATTAATGTAATTGGGAATTTTGGGCAACCAACTCAACTTGATGAAATTGATTGATATATATATGTAAATAAATATAAATGGAGGATTATCGAAGTGCTATTAAAAAATTGAAATTACAGGCATAATAATTAGAATAGGAAAATAATGAATTAAAAGTTAAATTGGCTATGCCTGCAGATGAAGAATTGAGAATACCTTAATTTGAATAAATCTTATCTTCAAATACATCTTAATTATACATTCGTGAGAAGGTATTAAAAGAATTGTAAAAATGTTGCAATGAAAGAGGAATGACTGTAGAGATGCTTTTTAGATGTGCAGATAAAAGATTTACAGGTAAATTGACTATTCAAGAATTCAAAGAATTTTTAGATTCATTTTTTGATGGAAAAATAGATGGAATAACTCTTCAAAAAATAGCTCTACTCTTTGATGATGATTGTAGTGGATTCATAATGAGAGAAGAATTCTATAGAGTTCTAATGTATTGTAAATGTAATGCTGAAGAGCATACTTATATTCTTAATACTTAAGCTATGAAAATGGGATAGCCTTTAGATGACCCAGCAAAAATATAGGAAAGAGTTTTGGAGAAATTTATTAAGTATGTCTAAGGATTAAAGAATACTCCTAAAGGCATTGTAGAATAAATTGATTATTAGTAAAAAGGATATATTACAACAGATGATTTATTGATGGCAATGAAAAATAATTTTGGCTCAAATGAAATCTTTATTATTATGAAATATTTCGACATCAAACAATAAAACAAGGTCAAAGATGAAGATTTTTTATTTGATCTTAAGGAATGTCTAAATCCTAACAAAACTGCTTAGTAATTATTAGCTCTAAGAGAAAATAATACTGGTTTACGCATTCTTTAAGATATGAGAAAATTTAGATAAGTTTTACGATAATATAAATTGGATCCTATGATGATTTATTATTAATGCTATCCAAAAGATGTTTAAAGAAAATAAATTACAGATTTGGCTATTTCATTTAGTAAATATATGAAAGGAACTTAATTTGATTAGATCATGAATTGGATGAGATTAATTGATACTAGTTAAGATGGAGCAGTTGATATTGAAGAATTTAAAATGGCTATACTTATTGAAGAGGATTTGGCAACTTATTAATAATTAAAGGTAGAAAGGTAAGAATAAATTGAACCTACATTGATTGAGGTAGTGATAGAGAAAATGAAGAAAAAGTAAGTTGGATTAGAAGAATTCTTTGATTGGATTGATACAGATAAAAGTTAAATAGTAACAGTTTTAGAATTAAGAAAAGGATTTTTAGCATTGAATATTGATATAGGATATGTACTTAAACTGTTAAAATTATTTGATAAAGACTAAAAAGGGTAAGTGGATATTTGTGAATTTTATGAAGCTTTTGGTTAAGAATATAAGGAGGAAACAGATAGAATAATTATGAAAAAAGCTGCTATTAAATTAAATAATCTTTTTATTAAGAATTAAACTAATTTTGTTGCAGGAATGAAAAAATTATTGTATACTTTTAATTAGTCTTGTACTATTATTACATGTGAAGAGTTTCTATTAGCTATGGATACAGTTAAAGACAAATGTAATTTAATGGATGGAGAAATATATAAGATGATGGAATTTGCAGATTAAGAAAAAAAAAATCAAATTTAATTAAATTCATTTTGTAATTATTTATATAGTTTACTATGAGTATTATATATTCTCAATGCATTTATTTTATTCTATATATTAATAAAATATTTAATTATTCATTCCATTCTTTATGCAGCAGCATTATATTTAACAGTATTTTATTTAAATCTATTTTTATATCTATCAGATTCTTTATTAATTTATGGTTATGCTGAACTATTATGATCTAAAGTAAATAAATTAACAGCAGCTTGACTAGTGATCATTGATACTTATGAATTTTATATAGGTTATGATGAAAATAAATCAATTGTAAGTGGTTTATTTTGATCATCAGCTGAGAATGATCCTCCACCTAAAGAGTTAGTTTAAAATAAAAAATTATTATTATTATTATTATTATTATTATTATTATTATTATTATTATTATTATTATTATTATTATTATTATTTTACTTTTAATTAAATCCAAATAAATCATTTGGTTTTGATTAATTTTATTAGAATGATTATTATACTGATTAAGATTATTATGTATTACCTTAATTGAAAAAATTCTAATTAAGTTAATTTGTAGTAAATGGATTAGATGATGCTTGAACTTACTATGAGAAGTAGGTTTAATTTGAATACACATTTTATTATATTTATGAATCATTTTAAAATGGGAAGGCAGTTTATTATTATTATGATATGAAAGGATTTTAATACTAATTTTATATTGGTTACGATTAAAGTAGATTAAATGTTTATTAGTTTTATGGTAATTAGTTTGTAATCCAAGGAGCATTAAAAAGAATACAATCAACATTAGAAGTAAAAGGATTGACTTCAATAACAGGTATTTATATTGATGGTTATTGTTCTAATTTTTATTAAATAATAAGTTCTTATTTGACTTCTAATAATGGCTCTTTAATTTATTCAATTGGATCTGATGATTATTATTTTTATTATACTTATTGTATTTATCCATCTGAATTTTAAATTGTATTTTCTTATTATTTAACTTATTGTATTTATTAAATTGTTTATTTTTATTATTCATCTCTATTACTGGGTGAAATAGGTTTTGTTTCAATTAAAAATGTTTTAGGATTGTAATCATGCTCTTATTTTATTAATTTATTAAATCTTGTAATTGACTATTTCTTAATTATTATAGATTCAGAGGCACTGTGATTTTCATCTTCATTATGTTTTACAAGATTCTCTAATTTTTGGACTGTCTATCTTCCATTTTCAAATAAAGGTTCATCTAAGACATCAAAAATAACACTGTCAGTTCTTCTAATTGAAATTTAAGATGATTTTTTCTTTTTCTCTTTTAATGGAGAATTTTTATCATTTCTGATAACATTAATGGGTTTATCTTCCAAGTATTAATGAAATTAATTTTTCTAAAATTTAATTGATAATTTTGATTATGAGAGTGTTTAAGGATCATAAAGTTAATTTTTAGTGTGTTTTGATTGAACTTGAAAAAAAGTTGGATTAGGTACATCATTTAAGGAACTCCATCTTTAAGTATAAGAGGAGTAATCTTAAGATTGATCTTCTCTCTTCCATCTAGGATTAGTTATTTTATGATCAATAACAGGTTTCTTGAAAGTTAATAGTAAGCAATATTACTTCATCTTAATTAATTGAATATTAGATGGTTGGACATTTAGAGCAATCGGTTCCTTTTAATATAGTTTTTTAATATTCATTTAAGCGAAGAAGAGATTTCTTGTATGGATTAAGACGTTCTTATTTCTTTTCAATTTAAACAAATTTATTTTTGATGTTATATGATGAATTTGAAGATTGAAGTTCTTATGGAATAGATGATTAAGATGATTAATCAATTTATGGACTTGTATTTAAACCAAAGAATGATTTAAAACTCTTTCTCATTCTTTCAAAAGACATTAAAATCGAATTTAAAATTATTCATACTATTTATTTATATTTATTTTAAGTTCAAATAAAGTTTAATAAAGTAATCCCAATGAGAAATTAATTATTTAATTTAAATAGAAATGACTAGTATTTGTGAACATATTACTGAATAACACATCACTTGGTCAGTATAGGAATAAATGATATATAAGGATCAATGTACAAGATGTTTTGTGGAAGCTAAAAGTGACAATGGTATATAAGTTTGTTTGAAATGTTTTAATGGAGGTTGTATTGAAATGCACAGTCCTTAACATAGTGATTAACATAATCATTTTATTGTTTTGAATATCAGATTATTTGAGATTGAATAGCCATAATAGAAAGTGGAAGATATTAATAAATTAGTAATATCAGATATTCCATAATTGGAAAGTGAAACAAGTGTTACGTGTTTGAAATGTTAGAAAACATTAAGTTCTCCAGAATTGGATGGATTGGTTTAATCTATTAAATAAGCTAATTCTGCATTTAAACGATAAGCTATAGCCTAATGGGAACATACAGCTTAACCATGTGAACATACTTTAACAATGGAATAGATACCATTAGTTGAAAAGAATCTATAAAAATGTAGAAGTTGTCATTTATCATCTAATTTATGGTTATGTTTATATTGTGGACATGTTGGTTGTGGTAGAAAAGTATATGATGGATCAGGAGGAAATAATCATGCAGTTGATCATTCTAAAGAATTTTAACATCATTTAGTAGTAAAATTAGGAACTATTACATCAGATGGTAAAGGTGATGTATTTTGTTACAAATGTGATGATGAAGTAGTTGATAATTTTCTTAAAGAACATCTTGCTACATATGGCATTGAAATAGAAAAGTAAGTGAAAACTGAAAAAACAATAGCTGAATTGACTTTAGATGCCAATTTATCTTTATAATTGAGTAAATTAATAGAAGAAGGTTAAGTATTAGATCCAATATTTGGACCTGAATTTACAGGAATTGATAATATTGGAAATACATGTTATATGAATTCAGTTGTATAAGTATTATTTAGCATACCTGAATTTTAATAATTATATTCTCTTGATCATTAATTTAATTGCACTGCATTACCATATAATTGTGTTTTATGTTAAATTAGTAAAGTTAATCATGGTCTTAATAGTGGAGAGTTTTCAATAAAAAAAGTAGCTAAATCACCTCTAGATACTGAAGGAGCCAAAAAAGATTTTTATTAAGATGGAATCAGATTATATGATTTTAAGTAATTAGTAGCTAAAGGTAATTAACACTTTCTATCTAATCATTAATAAGATGCATTAGAATATTGGCAATTATTAAATTCATTCTTTTAGAAAACAGAAAAATAATTTAAATTATAATAATTAAGTTCTCTCTTTTCATATGATTAGACTACTATAATTAAATGTGTGAATTGTGGAGGACATAAAGTTAATGTTGTTAAGAATTAAGAATTTAAAGTACCTGTTGAATAACCTACATAAGAATAAATTGATCTTTATTATGCTCAAGAGAAATTCAAATATGAAGAAAGAATTAAAACTATGAGACCTGAAGATATTAAACCATTTGAATTAAATGATTTACCTGAATATGATACAACCTTTGAAAAGTGTTTATAATTAGTAAAAGAAGGAGAAAGAGTAGATATGTTTTGTCCTAAATGTTAATCTCTTTAATTATTTATCAAATAAGATTACTTTAAGAATTATCCAAAATATCTATTTGTACCTGTTAATAGATTTGTTTAAGAAAATTGGGTTCCTAAAAAATTGAATGCATCTATTAAAATTTAATAATTCTATGATTTTGTTGAATTCAAAGAACCTGTATTATAAGATAAAGATGTTTTGAATGAGTAATAAGTATAAGAATATACAGAAGATAATTTATAAAATTTAATGGGAATGGGATTTGGTGAGAATAGATGTAAGAGAGCATTGATTAAATTTAAGAATGATATTGAAGCTGCTATGATGTATATTATGGAATCTTTAGATGATCCAACTTAAGATTAACCATTATAATAAAAATAATAAGGTTTATAAATTAATGAAGAATTTGTAGAATAAATAGTTTTAATGGGATTCAATTCAGAATAAGCTAGATTTGCATTATCTAAAACAGTATATATAAATATATCTATATTTAAAGGATAATAATTTAGAAAGAGCTATGGATTATATATTTAATCATGACTTAGAATCAGAGATGAATTAGACACAAGAAAAGTAATAATAGAAATAAGATTAATTTGAAAATTAAACATCCAAATATGAATTATTTGGTATTTAATTTACATTAATTATTAGCTTGTATTGTCCATTTAGGAAAGTCTGTTCATTGTGGACATTATGTATCATATATAAAAAAGAATGGAGAATGGATCTTATATAATGATTCTAAAGTTGCTAAATCAACTGAACCAGCATTACATAAGGGTTATATGTATATCTTTAGAAGACTGGATTGATTATTTTGATAATTATAATTATAAAAATAAAAATTATTTTTCATGTATAATACTTCCTTCTATTTTGCATCCCCTTAACCAACTTATATTTAAACCTCTTATGTTAGATATACTCAACCACCAGTCAAAACCATCATTAAACCACAAAATATCCAAATTTAACATTCTGTACTTTCATAAAACCTATTATAATAGCCCATTCCTACAACCAGAGTATATCACACCTAACCAATTATTCCTGTTAGACATAGCAATTCTATTCATCAATCTTATGCAACTAGAACAATTGTGCCTTAATCCTATCAAATAGTCTTAAATACTTCCTATTAATAATCACAATTTATGACATCTCCAATACCATATCATCCATAATAATAAACATATTCATAATCCTTTCATCAATAATAACCAACTACTCAATAGTTTTAGTCTAGACAATCCAAACCAGCTCCATAATCAATGTCAAATTATCAACCAACTCCATAATATTAACATAAACCTTAATACTCTCAACCTCCAATCATATCCTAATAAGAAGATGATCTAGAAAAAAAGTTTCAGGATGCAATTGATAGAACTAGAGATCTAGTACAGAAGTACAATATACCCTAATCAAAACCAGAGGAACAATAATTATAAGATCTTGCCCTCTAATATGAAGATGGATATATTTATAGAGGATAAGGATATGAACCTGCAACAAGAGAAGGATTTGGAGTTTTAACTGATTAAAATGACAATGAAGTATATAGTGGTTATTGGCTAGACAACCAATACCATGGATAAGGAAAATTGATTAATTATTCTGCAGAAGAATTTAATGGTCCTTTTGATTATAGAGATTTAAGTATAATAGAGAATGGTTGGTTAAGTTATGAAGGAGATTTCTTTTAGGGAAAGATGTAAGGAAATGGAACATTATATCTTACAAATGGAGAACGTTATGAAGGTTAATTCAATGATGGTATGATTGAAGGGAAAGGAGTATTTATGACTTAAGATGGATAATAAATTGATGGTATTTGGAGAGAAGGTGTATTAGAACAATGATTGATATAATTTATAAATTTTGTCAATGGTAATAGTATAATTATATATTGATATTTAATTTATGATTCAAGAATAAGAACATACTGTCACCTTAGTTATAAATCAATCTATAGAGATGGGTGAATTTGGAATATAAGAAGCCATATAACTATTTGAACTCTTCGGATTGTCATATTAAGAGTTGTTCAAATAATATTTCCCAATAGATTAGTTTCCAAAAAAATATTAAATTACATCTCAAACATTACCAAACTATCCTTTTGTAGATATATAATTGAAGGATCTGGATTTAATACCTAAAGTCTTAAGTCGATCAATCTTGATACATGATATCCTATACACCATGAGTAGAGGTAATACATTAGATGAGTTATCAAATAATGTATTACCATAAGCAATGTAATATATTTAAAATCCTAATCTCTCTTGTAAATGTGATATCATTACATCATATTTCAAAATCACCTAGGAGAAGAGAGTTTAATTAATTGAATAAGTATTTGGAGAGAAGGGATTTAATTGTTAAAATACTATTAATTTAACAGAACCAGATATACTCTATTATTTAATTATCACTAAAGATCAGAAATATATTGCTGGTTGTACTTTGACAAAGAAAAAGAAAAGAAGAGAAAAGAATTTTGCAAGAAATTATGAATTACCTAATCGAATATATCTAGGTCCTGTGTCTTTGGCTCATGATTTAGCTTTCTTAATGGCAAATTAAGCTTAAGTTTAAGAAAATGATTTAGTATTTGATCCCTTTGCAGGAACAGGAAGTTCTTTGGTTGCTTGTTCTCATTTTGGTGCCATTTGTTTTGGTTCTGAAATAGATGGATATGTAATTTATATTAATTAATATATATAGTTAATGAAGGGACATTGTATTGGATATCTCAATAAGAAGAGTACATATCTAAAAGATCCAAATTATAAATAAGTCAAACCATACATTCATTTGAACTTTCATTAATATAATCTTCCTACTCCTAATTTGATATAGGCTGATGTTCATTTACCTAATTTCAATCCAAGAATAGAGTCATTCTTTGATGCCATCATTTGTGATCCTCCTTATGGAATAAGAGCATCTATTTAATAAGATGGAAATGAATAAGATCTTTAAGCAAATCGAACTGCAATTTATAAAAGAATGTTTGAAGTGGCTAGAAAAGTATTAAGAAGAGGAGGAAGACTCGTTTATCTGTATCCATTATTTAAGGGAATGGAAAAGAAAGTAGATAAGGAAGAAGGATTTGAATTAATTGATTTTCGAGAGTAAAAGATGGTTGATAAAAGAAGTAGATTATTAGTTACAATGGAGAAGTTGTGAATAAAATTATAATATATATAGATATCAATTACTCATCAAATTAAATTGCTCATCAATGCAAAATTGAATAAATATACTCCAAATATTCTTATGAATAAATTTTCATAAAACTTCATTTAATTTCCTCCTAAAAGTTTTATGTTATCATAATTCTTTGACTTATTTAATCTATATCCAACATATTCAGGTATCAATAGAAATACCCATATAATTATTGGCATATAATTAGATTTTTCATATCCATCCCAAATATTAGTTTCAAATTTTCCATTTAATATATATGTTTTATCAAAAACCCAATATGTAAAAGTTCTTCCAGAAAATATAAACATATAAAAATAAACTATCCAAAACAAATGTTCCCAACATGCTCCATTCTTTCCTTTTCTAGTTAAATTAGTCTCTTCCATAGATACATAAGGTTTCAAACTATCTGGAGTTGCATAATAAATTATTCTTCTAAAGAATACAGTAAATACTATAGATATATTATTAATTCTAAACATTATCAAGAAAAACAAACAAAACCAAAAATCGAATCTTGTCATATCTCCTTAAATCAATGTTCCCACTCTTGTACCTATTATTAACAATTGACCTTAATATATATATAATTCACTGTATTTAGTGAATGAAAGTGATAAATCCATAAAGAATTCCATTCCTAAATCTAAAAATGCATAAAGAAACATATAATATTCATGCCAAGCTACAGAATTTTAATCTTTAAAAGATTGTTTTATATAAGGAAATAATTTAAAGCAAGCTAATAGTAATCCAATTATTGTGATATCATACAAAAAATAACTCAAACCTTTAGATAGATAACTTGGCCATGTCTTCATTCTAAATGTATTAAAAAATACAACAAAACCAAGTATGTATACATAAACTATAAATAACCAATCTTCATTAAATCCAACCCAAAATATCATTATAAAATCTGTTAAGACTGTCATTATTATTAAAATAAAATATTCCATCAAAGGTCTCCCATTCTTCACCTATATTAACTTATTTCCTAATACCAATTTGTACAATATATGACCTTTACAAAATACTATCCCTAATTTAAAAAGCTGTTTATTATTAATTATAATCTTACAATCTATTATTTAAAAAATGACCATAATCTAACCCAATAGCTAGAACAATCAATTCCATCTATAAAACAAAATTCTCCAATCTCATTCTACACAACTAAAATCAAAACTTCAATCACAAAGGCTATCAAAAGAGGTATGACTATTTCTCTTGCTAAATATTTTATTATATTCTTATTATCCATGAATATCAAACTCATTTAATCTCCTATTCTATCATAATAGAATGCATTTATTTTACGAAATCCTGCACCCTTATTATTTAATGTCATATTTGATATCATAGATTAACTTAAACTATGTTAATTAATAGGAACAAGCTTTCTATTTGCAGATTTATATGTCTATAAATTGTTCCTTTAATTTGAAGGTATTTCCACAAAATTTAAATTTAGAGGCTTTTCTTCTTAAATTTCTGTGTTTAATTGTTCAACTTATACTATATCTTTCCTAGCCTCAATAGAAACTACTTCCTATTCTGATGCTACAAATTTTTAACTCTTCTGAATATTCTGCTATTTCTAATATAATTCATCTTAATTAAATTCAGATTCTAGATCTCCTTCTGAATTTATTGTTTAATCCTATTATTCCTTTACCTTAATTGATTCTTATTGTTATTATTTTGCACTTTAAAATTTTGCACTTGACGACGATGCATTAGATAAATACATTAATTTAAATTAATTAATATAACATTTTATCAAAATATTACATAAATTTATATCTCTTTTATTTTATAATTAACAACTATATAAGTATTAATAATTAATAGAATATACTCCAAATATAAGATACAATTAATATTTTATTCAAATTATAATGCAACTTAATAAGGTATTATCATGTTAATAAAATTTAATTCTCCTTGTTATAATGGGTTGTGAAAACACTAAATATTCTTATCAAAATCCTTTGCATTCATATCTCATTAATTAGAGATTCAATACAAAGGACAATATTATAGAATTATTAAGATTGATAAAATGATTTCTATAACTTATGCTTCGTCAAATATTTTTAATTTTTTGTACTAAATTCTAGAAATTTATAATATAATAAATAATATAAATTTTTATGAGTTTTAACAAATGCAGTCTTTTGGTATCGTTTTTTTATTTTTTTCTAGTAAGATGAACATAATTTCGAACTTTTCAAAAATATAAGAGATAAAGAGAGTATTGAAGATGAATAAAATTCAATTAGCTAATCTTTAGTATAATTATCAAATTGATTAGAATTTGTAAAATAATCTAAACAATTAATTATAAGCATACTTAAATATTAATGATATTGAAGGTAGTGAAAATAGGCTAATAAGAACTTAAGCAGACTATTTTTATAATATAAATGACTTTTTTAGTGATCTTTCATATTTCACTATTTAAAATTGTTTATTATAAAATAATGAATACTAAAAATATCTATCCTTTATAAATGATTTTGGCAGCATTTAACTGTAGTTAAGAAGACCAATAGTCCAATTTATTTGATAATTATTTAGGATAGTTTTTTATCATAAACTTATTTGAACATTTATAATTTACTATTCTCTCAAACATAAATATTAGTTAATCATTTTATAGGATTTATGAATAAAATGTAAAAAAAAAAGGCTGAATAAAAATCTGATTAATTTGATAGCTAATATTGGATTCTATGATTGAAAAAACTTTTTCATTAGAAATATGAATGCCAATAAATAAAAAGCATTTTAGAAGAATAATTTATGAAAAGAGTTGAATCTTAAATGACTAATTAAGTATTTTATTAAAAAATAAATAATTTTCAATACATATTATTAGAATCTATCAAAGTAATACAAGAAAATTAATCCATATGAGTCAATTAAATATAGAATTAAAGTGAAAAATAACCAATCTTAGATTAAAAGTTTTAAACAATCAGAATATTTGAATAAAAATTCTAAATAATTGCAATATTTCAAACTAAATTTTATAGAAATACAGTCAAAATAGAAAAAATTTAAATATGCAGTAAAAAATTACAAAATTCAAATATAAGAATTATTAATTTGACAAAAATAAAGCAGTTTAAACTTATTATTGAAATAAAATAAAATAAAATTTAATTGATTTCTATTTTATACTATTAAGAATAAGCAAAGATTTATATCATTTAGAATTGTAGATTCATTTCAAAATACATATTAAATACTTTGAAAAAATCTTAATAAACTAATGCCTATATTAATCAAAAATATTAATAGATTATAAAATACATTTAATCAACTTTCATATGATGTCGTTAAAAATTGACTTTTATGCTTCTCAATAAAATCAACTTCAAAATCATCAACATCACATAAATATTTGAAAGCCACTCCTTTTTAAGTAATCAAAAATGTACTAACACAAACAACAACTCTTAATAAAATAATTTAAAAATTACCTTGATACTAAACCAAGTTTTTAATAAAATCTAAATGTTCTAGGTAAAATTGCTGCAGTAGTCAATCCAAAAAATGATCCAAAATAATTCATTCTTACTAATTTCTTTTAAAGTTCAAAATATTTCTTTAATTATTGATCATCCATTTCTGTTTCTAATGCTTTCATAATTTCACGCTTTGTAATTGTTGTTGTATTTTCCAATCCATTTTCTCTTAATTCTGTTTAGGCCTTTCTGAATCTTGCTTATTATTCTACATATTTCATTTTGTCTTTCATTTATTTACTCTTTTCTCTTTTCTCTTCTTTTGTTAATTCAGCCATTTATATAAATTAATAATAATAATAATAGCAATTCATCTTGGAGCACCAAATGCTTCAGGCATTCTTTCTATTGTATATTTGTGATTTTAGATGAACATTATTGGAACACCAGGAATTTTACGGATTCTTCTTTTTAAATCCTTATCACAAGTGGCTACTATGAAACATCTATGTTGTTTCACTCTATTTACTAAACAATCATCAGCATAAGTGCCTTTGTGATCACATGTTAACTTCTCAAAGCGAGGATCTTTAGATAATCTCAAAGCCAATCTTGTTTTTTATCCCAATTTCTCTAATTCAGCAATCACACAATCAGAAATATATGGGATGCATTTTCCAAGTAGACAATCCATTGTATTTTTAAATATATCAAGTTTGTTTGAAATGCTGAAATTTAAAAAGTTTGTATCAAGTAGAATTCTATATGGAGGTCCAAGGGCTGGATTATGTCTAAAAAATAAATGACTTGGCTCTTATGGTCTTTGATATAATAATATTAAAAATACAATTCTTTTATTTCTACATCATTAACACCTTTCTTTTTCTCCTCTTTTGGTTGTTCTAAATGTCTTTTTTAGCATCTTGGATCCTTTTTTGTAATCATTCGCTTTATAGTTGCAAATTTCTTAGTTTTATGTGCTTTGCCCATATGTTAAAATTAAAAATAAGAAGTTTTGATATAGAATTTGAACAATAACTTCGATACTTTAAATTAAAGAAGGAGAACAGAATTTAATATAAACTCATTTATAATAATGTTCCTTTAATTCTTATACCTGAATCTTTTTAATCATGTCTATCTATTTCTTCAAAAATGTCTGCTTTTGATTATTCTTCACATTGTATGGTGACTATAGTAATTGAATAAGTTTCTTTGTTTGAATCATTTTAATAGTTGTGGGACTACTCTATTACTTTTAATTTGGTGATTTCCTTTGAACCTAATTACGTCCACATTTTGGACTACCTGGTCGACTTGAGGATGTCTTCACGAATGTGAAACCTTTTTTAAAATCTGGGAGTGTATCTCTACTAGGCTTACAAGTCTCCTAAATAATCTAATTAAGATTGTTACTTAAGTTGAACCTGACATTAGCAGTGAGACTTTCTTCTTTTTATTCTCTCCATAAAATTGTAAACTTAATTCCTTGTAAAATTCATCAATATCATCATTAATATTCTCATCCTAATATGGATCATAGGAATGGAGAGACAAATGTTCGTCATCTGACATTTTTCTTATAAAAATTAATCAAATTACATTATAGTAAATTAAACTCCCTCAAAACATTATAAAAAATTTGTTTAAACCTATTAAAAACAATCTACACTTAACATCATAAAGAATATTAAATAAAAATAACATATTCAAAGTTTCTTCTAAATATAATTATTTTTATGAATAAGTTTATTTTCTTATTCTAAAAATGTCAATAGTAGTTATTAATTTACTAGATAATTAAAATACCACTAATATTTATAATATTATCTCTATTAACAAGACAATTAAATTAATTTGCTTATACAATTCTAAATTATTTTTACTATCGTCTACAATAGATAATTAATAAAAATACATATAAATTGGATGTAATAAATGAATCTTCTCGATTATTTAATATGGCTCACTTAGATTGTAAATAGTCTGATTATTATTTTATACTTTAATTTGAATTAATTTAATGTTAGATTTATAAAAAAGGCGATTAAATAAATTAAAAGATGTAATAACATTTAGAAATATTTGAAAGGAGAATTGATTATATATATATAAATAATTTGAGCATATAATTTTTTCAAAAATAATAAATAAGGAAATAAAATATTATAAATTGATTATCCTCAATTCATTAAATCTTCTTTTATGCAGATTTTTAAATGAGAGAATCCTAAAGTTCATTGCATCTTTATTTTCTACTAATTTTTTTAATATTTTTTTTTAATTTATTGTAATCTAATATTACTTCGGTACTATTAAAATTTGGGAAGTAATACTAAAATTCATAAATTTTATCAAAAAATAATGAATTATTGTTTAAACTATTCTAAGTACCATTATTTTATTGAAAATGAGTTTAAGATTTTTATGACTTTTCTCTAACAAATATATTTGATCTTAGTTATGTATCCTTTATCGATGTTTATATTTAAAATGTTTATAAAGTTTATTAAACTGGTTTAGTATTATCATATTATTTCTATTGTTATATTCTAACTTAAGATGGTATGATTAAACTATCTTGTTATTGATTCAAATTTATGTAATTTTCTTATGAAGGTGGGTCTAAGCCTTAAATATGCTCTTGAGTCATAGATTGTCTGTTGGTTCCATCTTAATCGAGAGATACATATGTACCAACTTTTTCTTCTAGAAAATGATTTATATAATAGAGTTTCTATTAATTTTAGACACCCTTAAATGTGGAATATATATTATACTTTTATATCTTTAAGTGAATTAGTTTTATGTTATGCTCTAATGATCCTCTTTCTATGTATATTTTTAGATCTATTATATTTTAAGATTAACTTTTCAATATCAGGCTTATAAAATAAATAAGAACAATCAAAAATTTAATGATTTCCAGAATTGCATGCACAGCAAGTAATTCCTTCTACTGATATATTTTAAAATTATCTATCCTTAATTTAATGAAACTTTTCAGAATCCTATTTATCTAGACTATTTATAAAATCTAATCTATTAATCTTATATATTTTAGTAAATCCAACACTAATAGCTGTGAATTTTCTAGATTACTATGTAAAAAATTCAATTTCTCCAAATTATTATCCAGGATTTAAAATAGTTAATTATGTTTATGATTTCATATCGACTAATTTAATTTAACCATAATCAATGAAATATAATGATATATCTTAAAAACTATCTTAAGAATAAATAGTTTCATCTGGACAATATTTATATGGTTTAATTTTCTTTGCAATTTCTTTTAAAGTTTATTCTGAAAAATTATTAAGTAGAAATTTACAATTTTAAATTATATGTTTAAATACCATATACATTAATTCATTTTTTAATTCTACAGATAATTAATTTTTAATCTATGAAATCTATTAATTATATATATATTAAATACTAATTCATTATTCTAATTTAAAGATTCATTTTACATATATTAAAGATAACTTCTAACTCTATCTTATAATTATAATGGAATATTATGTTATTTCATATATTTTGAAATAGCATGTAAATTGAATATAAATTATGATTTTTGATCATTTATAGTAGATAAAATTGATCCAATTTTATTTATTGAAAATGCAAATACACCACAAGCCATAAACATCAATATTATACAAATTATTGTTTCAATATAATTTTATGGTGTAATATCTCCATATCCTACGGTAATCATAGTAACTGTTGCCCAATAATATGAATAACAATATTTTATTAAAATTGATTCTTAATCAATACCCTTTTCGATAAGCCAACTAGTATTTAAAGATTATGCACTATGTGATCCCACAAAATGCCATATACATGCTAATAAATGAGCAAATAAACTTATAGAAAATAGTAATGTTATTAAATTTACATATTCTCTATTAATTTAATTGATATGAGTTTATTATTACAACTTACCTATTTATTCACTTAATTTTGTATAACTTACAAGACAACATAAACATAAAAAGATTGTTGCTGTAATAATATCATCATAATCTTTGCTATCAGGAATAGAAGTACTTAGTATAATGACTGAGAATATAAGTAAAAAATCTAGTAGTAAATCATCCTTAAAATATTACTTCAAAATAGAAAATCGATCATTTATTATCTATTTATTTAAGTAAAATTAATTACATTTCCTTAAATTGCTATTTATGTATTTAATCTGAGTAGAATGTCAA
This sequence comes from Paramecium primaurelia, assembly GCA_905182975.1. Classification (NCBI taxonomy): domain Eukaryota; phylum Ciliophora; class Oligohymenophorea; order Peniculida; family Parameciidae; genus Paramecium; species Paramecium primaurelia. The sequence continues at coordinate 198,587 of CAJJDM010000108.1, forward strand.
ATGAAAAATAAATTAGAGTATATAGAATAATTAATCGGAAGCTATCCTCTCCCCCCATTTAAAATGTCCAAACAAAAGGATATATCCATAAAATAGATATAAGTGATAAAGTTCTAATAAATTCCCAAAATGTAATCAACATACTACTTTAATCAAATACAGGAATTTAACATTTTTTTGTATGCAGATATTCACCTAGCATAGTAGGCTTTCTATATTTGTATGTAAAATGTTACTTTATTAAATATTTTTCAATTAGAAATTTTTCAGTAACCTTTCTGCTCTAGTTGTTGTATATATAAGCTTTTTTCATTATTTTTTCTTTAAATACTTGAACCAATTTATCCACCTTTAATAAACCAAATAATTTCTGAGATGCCTTCTTGTTTTGATTTTTTCTTTCTTCCTTCACCTATTTTTGAGAGAAATCTTTAAAAGAAATAGATATATCAAGAATTTCAGATTTTTCATGTTAATCTAAATCTAATTAATTAGTTATAGGTGAATGACGAAATGGACGGAAAGGCTCATTATCATTATTGAATTAAAGGTCTCTTGAATATTCTTATTCTTGTATGTTTATCATAATAAAAAAATAATTTAATTTTGATTTTTCATCTTTGACTTATTAGAAAATCAATTTAGATTTATCACATTATATAAATCTAAGTAGTATATTTAATTCTTATATATATAATAAATAAATAGAAAATGTTTCAATTTTTCCAATTATTTTTCACAACAAGAAAATATTTAAATTATAATCATTTCATTCAAAACATTCTAATAAAATGAGGATTCAAATTTTTTGATTTTAAATAAAAAAATATTAATTATTTGAGCAATATCTCTTTTTTTATTTTATTTATATAAAAATAAAACATATTACATAAAAATTAATATTAATAGGGAATTTTTATAAACTAAATTTTTAATAGGTTTTTTAAAAGACTTAATTTATTATTCTAAATACTAAGTTTAAATATTTGTTTATTTATAAAATAGCTAAAAATATGATCAATTTATATTTATCGATAATAAATAATATTATTTATTAATATGATAGATAGAATATATTGGTAAAATTTTATAATGATTTTTTAGAATGATAAATGAAAGAATATTACTTAATTATGTATTATAATATATTTAATGGAAAATAAATCATAATTTATATTTTCTGATAGAATCAAATTATTGTAATAATTGGGACCTGAACCAGAAAGAGAAGATATTCAAAAGATAGCCACAATGTTTAAAATACCAGAGGGAAAACTTTAGAAATGGATTAACCAGTATGATAAATATGTACTGCCTTAGAGGAAAGAGATAATAGATTCTGATGATGATTAAATAAATAAATTAATATAAGAACAAAGATAATTATGCTAAGAACTTTCTGCTTTGGTGGAATAAATTAATGAAATTCATAAAAAGAAATAATTATTATATTATTAATGAATTTTAATTAAAACAATTAAAAAATTAAATGAATTTTTATACTTTGGATATTCTTCAATATAGAATTTCATTATATTTATCTATCTTTATATTTGAGAGTATAACTTTAAAAAGTATAAATATTTTGGGATAACTTTAATAAATTTAATTTAATAATTAAGATAAGTTATATATCAATAATGATTATTATTAATAATAGTTTAATAATAATGAATATTAATTAATTAATCAATTTAAAACTTCAAATTTAACTTATCCTTCTAAACATGACATGTAAATATATTATTTTTATTTCATCAAAGATCCCTTTTTTTGAAATAGTATTAAGATTCCATCTCTTGTAAACAATCTTAGACTTACTATATCATCAACAAAGTTTAAATTCAATCCAACAATACTATCTATTTATAAACAGAAATCCTACACTTTCCCTAATTTAGAATCATCTCTACATTAATTATATAAACATGCCCAATTACCAACATTATCAATATTTTTAGTTAATTCAAAAGCTGTTTATTCAACATATCCAAAATGTAGACAACCAGATAGAAATGAAAGAATACGTATACGTATTTCTATATTATCTTGAAAATATAAGTCTTATGAAACAATAGTAGTATTCTTTTGCATTGTAATAATTTTACCTCCTTCTTCAAATTTCACTTTAGGTTTACCTAATATACTTCTCTTAGTTGTTTTATCTAGAAATGATAATGTTGGCATGAGAGGACTTATAGTATCATCAAATTTAGATATGGAAGTGTTTGTTTAATTATTATTATTATTTGTGTAAGTATTCTAAAAATTTGGAAAATTATCAATATTTTCAAAACTATCTTTATTTAATAATAATTATTAGGTTTCACCTAGTTAATCTATTTATGATAAATTTAAAGTAATTGCTTATGGCATAGATTTAACATCAGTTGATTTCTATTCATTACTATCTTCTTATAAAATGGATTGGAAATTTAGATAAATTTATGAATGTGTAGTCTTAATTAAATCATGCATTCTTTATTTCAATTATTAAATCTTCTTGTACTTCTGGGAATTACATTATAATGAATGAACACTCTTTTCTACTTATGATTTAAGATCATCCATATTTGCAAGGAATGCATCTTAGACTGTTAGAAATACATTTTCAAATGTTAAAGATGGATATGGATTCTATATACCATTTAGAATACAATCTTATAACCATTTATACTCATCTACATTAATATAACTTATCTACGTTAATTAATATGACGACTACTATTTTCCTTATTGTGAAGATATTAAATCAATTTAAAAAGTTTGTCTCTTTTATCTACAATTTCTTTGATTACTAAAATATTTTGGGACTCATGTTGATGATCATTTATTATACATTTTAAACTACCTAGTCAATTCAATTACCATAAAATATGTTGATACTCTTCACAATTTGAATCTATACAAATAGCTATTATAGAATCATGATCATGTAATTAACATTGTAAGTCTTTGAATAAATCATTAATTCTATAAATGTAATTTTTCAATTAGAGATCGTACTCTGACCATATGAAATTTGTATTATGAGGTTTATATTTGATTAGACATTTTCTCATAATTTAAATCAAATTATTATTATTTATACTTTTATAGTATTATTCAAGTAGTAATTTAAATATCCAAATATTATGCTTATGCATCCTCATATCAATGCTTAATAAGGTTCCTCATCAAGATCTATGTCAATATCTATGGATGATTCAATTAATATGTAAATACAACCAATTGTATAAAAAATGGTCATTGTCAACTCACATTAACTATAAGTGAGAAAACCATCTAATTAAGCTCAAGATATTCTTCGTTCACCACCTACAGCCAGCTTAACTCCATAACAAGTTTCAGAAAAACTTCCTTAGAATGACCTAAAGGATTTACTATTAATAGATGAAGAACCAAGTATTAAAGAATAATCAATGTAAATAAACCCAGAACCTAAAAAAAAGAAAAAACAAATTAAGAATAACATAAGTAATGCAGAGATGATCATTGATGAAAAGCCTTAAAATTCATATAGTAATGTATAATGGAGTAAGTTACTCACTTCCAAAACTAGTGTCACTAATCCTTCATTCTAATTAAATTTTCTTTAAGATAAAGCTGCAGACTTCTTTTTCAAACAATCTTCTTTAAAGTGGCTTAAACCAAAATTACAAAATACATACTACTATATTAGTAGTGCTGTCTTAAGTGTTTACTTATGTTTTTTCATTACTATTATGTTAATAGATTTAGAAGATGGAATCTATTAACAACCTATATACTAAGTTATTTTAATGACATTTTGGTTGATAGATACATTTAATTAAATTCTTTTTATTCAATATAAAAACGGAGAAGAAATCAAATAAATAGAAGATCTTGTTATCAGATATTGTAAATATTAATCAATATTTGATATTTTGACTATTATTCCTATTATAATGTGTTTAATTTAAAAAAAGATACCTGCAATATAATTATTACATCTTATAAATATATGGAAAATTAGAAGAGTGTTTTATGAATTATAAATGATATTAGGTAAATTCGCATTGTACATTTATTATATTTTGGAACTTCATTTCGTTTAATTTATAGCTTTGTCTATTATTCAATTTTCGTTGGATAAACAAATAAATTATTTTGATGAATTCATAGTATTATTTTATAAATCAGAGAATGCTAATGTTCTTACTTACATTGTTAGGCTTCTCATTTTAATTTATTATTGTTATTTCATTTCAAGACTCAACACTTAAGACAAGTGGTAATTAAATCAATTTCCTATTCAAAATAATACCAAGTAAAAAATTAATGGATATATTAATAAATTAAAGAGTTAATAAACTGTTGATCTCAACTTCCTCGAATACTTACCTCAACCATATATTGAAGACTTCAAAAATTAAAGGTATATGCATATGTTGTCTAATATACCTATTTTTAAGTCTTCCTTTTCTGAATCCACACTTAAAGAAATTTGCAATCTTATTCAAGAATACACTTACAATCCTAATTAAACTATTCTCCTTTAATAGACTCCAAATCAATAATTATACTTGATTTTATCAGGAGATGTCAGGATCTCATAGAGAAGAGAAGAGACTCAAAAAAATTGTGAATTTAAATTAAAAGTTTTAAGTGAAGGTTAGATATTCAACAATAAAGCCTTTTTCAAGAATTCTTACTCTAATATATGTGCAACTTCAATAGGATTCTCTTAGATTGCTTAATTGGATATTGAATTATTTTAAGAGTGTATAAAACATCATTATTAAGAGAAATAGAAGTATAAAATGATGTTGGATTAGATTATACTCTAAGAATTTTATAATTTGTGTTTAATGCGTTGTTATGCATGTGGTAAATTTCATGATATTGATGAATGTGATCATGTACATTATGTTCCTAAGAAATCTTTTCTGGTTTCATACATTTAATCAAATGATGTTTAAGTAAGACATCCATAGAAAAGAATACGATGTAGACAATAGAGAACAAAATCTTATATGTTGAAAATAGAAGAGAATGCTTTACTTTATTAATAATTGAACATTGAATCTGACATATCTGATGATCATAAACATTTAGATGAGATGATAAGTATTCAATAACAACATTATTTACGTGAAGTCACAAATCCATATACAGATAGATAAAATTCATTGTAACAATCTTAGTAGACTCCTCATATGGCTTCATAATAATCTTTAAGAGAATCTATACAATCTCAATAGCAGCCTGGACATTAATTAATGGATATACCCAATGTAAGTCCTGTTCAATATGTTTAATAACCTCCTAGTGCAATTTCACATAGTTCGTATGCTTAATTATTGAAGGATGTATCAGGAAATCGGAAAAACTTTAATGGATCATCTGATAAAAACTCTAGTGGGAATGTTTTTTCGTTACCTTACAATAGTAATGGAAGTAAAACAAACCCTAATAATGTTATATAGAATAAGGAGAAGGAGGAATTGATAAGTATTTAATTAAAGAAGGCCAAATTGAAAGATAGTGTATATTACCATCAGAGAAGAATATAGAATCAAATAGAAAGTGAGGGTCCACATACTCCATCTAAGTATTAGAAGTGTTAAACTACTGCACCACAATTATAGTAAAATAAGACTTATAGATCAGATAGGAAATCAAATTCTTGCATTTCTGAATCTGAAAAAGGAGAATATTAAGTGCAATAATAATAATAATAAGAGAAACCAACATCTAAATATGGCATAACATCTTCAAAATTTACTGGAGAAACTGCAAAATAATTTATGAGGAATCCTTTAGAAATGCCAAATATTGAATTTTATTAATCCTTTGAAAAGAGTAATTAATATAGTGATTACTTTCCATAATATAATGTTGATTAAGCAATTGAAAGCTATAAACAATATTAATAATCTAGATCCAGTGCTAATAAATGATTATATTTATAATATAGTATGATTATTCAACTTCCTTAAAAGTATTCTATAAATCTGGTTAGAGACATACTCTCAAATAATGCTACGATTGAATTTGATGAAATATAGGTCTAATAATCAAGGGATTCTTTCTTAACATTTATTAAAAACAGTCAACAACAAATATATGGATTCAATACAATACTTGGATAGAAAATGCCTTAACCTATAAAAGATCTCCAAAACTATGAAACCAAATAATTAAAACAATTATTAGAGTGCAATTCTTCAGATTATTTACAATAAGATCTATGTAAAATTACATTATTTGTGCTGATCAACAATTTAATCATCAATAGTGGAATTAGTCTAAATACATTAAGATAACTCAAAGATGTTTTTAATAGTCATATACAATTACACTTACCATCAACTAATTTTAATACATAATATTATGATGGAAGTATTAATTGGGCCATATTATAGTTAATCAAAAACATCAGTGAATATGACACTATCATAATTACATTAACTAAATCATTATCATTTGCTACACTTTTATACAATACACATAAAAGTTTGAAATATATAAAAATGGCATTTATTACTACTTCTGTATCTTTTGAGGCTACCAATGGAGTCATCTGTGCATTTACTTAGCTGGTTAATGAAGTCAAATAACATCAAGGTCAGATGGAAGTTGCTTAAGAATTGTATAATCTATTGACTGTAGATGATGAAGAATCAGATTTGAATATAAGTTTAAAGAGAATAACAAATAATATACTTTAAGATGCTTATTCAACAAGATGTATACCATAAGTTATAGGAGCAGCATTAGATTAAATTAAATTCATTATTAATTAAATTGAATCTTAGGAAATAGGATAAAGAGCTTATGACTTTGAAGTAGATAGTAATACAAAATCAATCACAGATATAATCTATAATGAATAAAATAATAATGAAACTGAATTATTATTAATAGATTATTTGGCTATAGCAGTTTCAGAAATTGGAGCTATTACTGAAGTATATATATAGTTTTTTAGTATTTCTAGAGAAGAATTCAGAGGTTAATGAATCCAAAGTTAACTAAATTATAAGAATATTATGAAGAATATTTAAGAGATGAAGAATCCTTATTTGGATTTTAGTAATTGGCTAATTAGGCCAGTAATTTAATATAAAAAAATAAAAAGTATTGTCATCCTGTTTCAGGTGATTCAATGCCATAAACTACTCATTTAGAGGATATCAATAATAACTTTGAAGATTCTATTTTAAAAATGTAACATATTACATAAAATACAATTCAAATATTGGCTATTGATATGTTTCTTAGTGCAAGAATTATTAAAAAATTAGAATAAAAGGAAGGTAAATTGATTCATTCTAAATTGGATACTGTAGTTTAGTAAGTATTACTTATAGAAAATACCATTTAAGTTGCATAATGGTTAGAATAATTTATAAAACTGTGATTATTCTATATTATAAAATGAGTGCATATGAATTATATATTCTTTGAAATTCATTTAATTATATTAAAGATTTGCATTAAATTCTACAAACTTCAATATTTAATAAATTATATAAAAAATTAAATACTTTTATTGATTATAAATAAAAAAAAAATGTGACATAAAGAGAATAAAAATATGCTTGAAAATGAAGTTTTTAAAATTAAATTTTGTAATATAATAATTTAATTAAAAAATGAATAATTAATATATATTTTTTATAGCATCTTCAATTATTCCTGCAGAAACTGATAATAATATAATTCATAGTTAAAAATAAGAAGCTTATTCCTAATAAGAAAAGAAAAGTTGAATTAGATATAATCATATGACCTAATTTTTTGAATTTTAATGATATAAAAAGAATCATTATGAGATTGATATTTAAAAGAGATAGGATAATCTATGATTTTATTACATAATCAATCAATGAGAATAGCATCAGAAAATGAATTACCTATTTTTTTAATTGGTTTAGGTTCTGGTAATAAAGGAGGATGTGACTTTTATTATTTAATTTAAGATCCTGCTACAACTTGATTGGAGATTTTTAAAATACGCTATGAAATCTACTCTAATTATATAATTCGATTATTATTGCTACGTGTGGAATCTGGAAGAATTGATTCTTGTTATTACAATAGTTCTCTCAATTCAGGATTTTCCACTTCACCCTAAAAGAATTAAGCAATCTGTTTACAAATTAATTAAATGAGACTTCATTAATTTTCAGGTTAAATTACTTGATTATTGTTAGTATGCACATTTAATATGCATCAATTTATAATCCAAGTATCATCTATTTACATATTGGACATTTCCATTTTCTAGGAGTAACATTCTTCATCATAGTTACTAAATTTTCTAATGAAAAACACTAAATATGTTCACAAATATTGCCTCTTGCTGGAGTCTAGATTTAATTCAGATCATAGACACAATCTAAACTAACCTTTATACTTTCCATTTTCACTTCATCAAATTAATTTTATAAGATAGATAATTAAATAAATTTCTTGCTTTATTCTATTCCTAATAAACAATTTTGATCCATTTTTATTTTTTTGATAAATTCACTCAATTTATAAATTCTTACTTAAAATATTCCTAACATATATGGAATTCCTTAATTTATTCGATAAGCTTTCAATTCAGGTGTTTAATTTTATTCTCTAATAGTTAATAAATTCACTTGCCCTTATTCTAATTTAAGCTCAAGTTTTTCATCTTTTCTTTTCTTTAAAGAACTATTATGAGCTAAAGGTCTAAATTCTTAAATCTTTTTTCCATTTAATTATAGATCACCTAAATCAGGCCATGAAATATCTTAAAATTAACCATCTATTTTAATTGATCTTATTTCTATTAAATGTTCTGAAGGTAAACCTTTTTTTAATTAAAATTTTGATATAAATTAATTAGCCCTCCCTTCTAAAGATTAAAATATTATTGGATCTAAAATTGATTCTTATAATTCATGTAATGGATCCATACCAATTATTATACATTCTGGACATACAAATACTTTTTTAGGTTTCTCAATTCGTAAACATGAACTATGAAAATAATTCTTACAAATAGCACATCTAAAAGCCAATGATTTTTATGCTATTTAATTTATTTTCTTGCAAACACAATAAGGACAATTTAATTGTTCTTCTGTAGGATTTTTAAATTTAGCTAAATCAATCAATTCAGATTCTTATTTTTACTATTTCTATTATTATTCATCAGGAATTATTTGATTAGAATCAATTTCAATATCAATTTGTGATGATCTTGTACTTTAAGAATCAATCAATTTTTGTTAATCAATCAATTAATGTAATGTTGATATATGATGTTGAAAGTAATTATTAATACGCATATTTATATGATCTATTATTTACTTTAAAATAGGATGTCTATTGATCTTTGGCACATCTTCTAAATAAAAATAACTTCCTAAAAATAAATCACTAATCGATTTAGGTGGATTGAATATCTGTTTTTAAATCATTTTCTGTTTTTGTAAATTCAAAATGAATTCTAAAAATATAGACCTAAAATTCAACTCAAAATCCTATTAAATATTAAACTCTTTTTATAATTCATTCTAAACCTTCCTATTTATCTATTAAATATTGTCATTCTTTCACTTACTTAATTAAGAATTATTCCCTCCTCAAGATATTTTGGTATCTCCTAATTTACATCCTCCTTGATATCCTTCAAGTTTTTCTCAAGTTCTTTTCTTAACATTCCAAATTTATTTATTTAAAATATTCGATTACATATAATTTCTAAATTAATACATAGATAATAATTTTAATATCTATATACTATTCTATATTAAAAAAAGTAATATATATAATAAACTCAAATATCTAATTACTTATTTACATTTATTAATATTAACAATAAAAAAATATTATATTTATTTCAATCTCTTAATAAATATACTTTTGTTTAAGTAATATCAAATTATATAAATAATATAAATTAATTTTATTTATTTTAAATCAATCCCCCATAATAAATAGTAAATTATTAGAAATATTTTGATAGTTATTAATAAATAATTGAATTACATTAGAATATAACATAAATTAATGAGTAAATCAATTAAAATTTATGATTTCAATAAATTAAAATTTTATTGATCTCTCAAATTTGCTAATTTATAAAAATAAGAAACATCAAATATATTTAATATTCAGAATCAATTTATATGGTGGAATAGATCATTATTATTGTATTATCTAATAACTATATTAAAGTAATAATGGTTATATCAGATGCCTTATAAATTTCAGAGGATTTACCTAAGATTTTTAATTGATTAAAACTATAAATATATTAGAATAAGATGTTGAAATTATATTAAATGAATTTGGATTTAATAAACTTTTAGCATTTAACTTAAAATAGCATTGATTAAGAATATGTTGTTTATTAATTAAATTTATATTGCTAAATTCAAGAACAAATTTTTGGATCCAAATTTGTGTCGAATCGATGTAAAATGATTCGATAGCAATAAAAAAATATTTAATTCATTGTGAATTATGATATTGGATTATGAATTTAAAATATTATAGAAATCTTTGTTTGATAAGTTTAGTGTATTTGGATGATAATTGTTACTAATTAATGCATGATGGAATACTAATAGGGTTCATTATTGGAGATAATAATCGAATATTTGATATTTGTATTGATGATTAAGTAATGGAGGAAAATTATTAGACAAGAAAACTTATTATAACATAGACGATTACACTTAAAATAGACTATTATAAAGAAGGAGATATTTGATTTAATTATCAGCTAGTAACAGATGTATTCAATATTTATTAGGTAAGAATCAAAATGTGAAAACAATTGATTAATTATTACATGATTTAAGAGTAACCAGTCAATAATGCGGACTTTAAGGCTATGTAATAAAGAGAGTACTCAACATAATAAATTTTTGGTGTGTAGATAAGTTTTATGGAATTTCTAATAATAATTTAATGATTTTAGTATTTATCTTATTAAATCAATAGATTAAGTCATGGGATAATAATAAAAGATTATTAATTATTTTGTAATGTGCAACTTTATGTTCTTTGATACTATATTAATTATAAATAAATATATGTTTTTTTGCTGCAATAGTAATAAGAAAGCTAAGAGAAAGGAAAACACAACTCAATAGACAATGTAGCAATAATCTAATTAGCCGAAATATTAAATTCGTACATTTATTGATTAAGATTAACATTCAACTAATTTAACAAATTTTGAAGGGACAAATGATAGAATGAACTTCAGTTCCTAGGATGTAGAGAGATTCATTTTGGATGATAAGAAAACCTTTGAATAAGAACGTGAACTAGTTATGAGATTGATAGAATTGCCAGAGAAGACTCATTTAATAGAGTTAAATTGGGCTTTTGCCTACACAAATTATATAAAAGATGAACGTAAACATCCAGGAGAAATCAATAATAAAATTTTAGTAGAAAAATTAAGGAACAATGAAGAATTGATTTCTGAAAAAGATTATGTTTTAGTTAATGATTAAGTCTGGAATATGCTGGTTCACATCTACAAGGGTGGTCCCATGCTTACCATTCATGATCTAGAAAGAAAAAGTGATAATAATATCCTAGATTAGTCATTAAGAGTTTTTGCGTCTCCCTCCATGAACGATTTGGATAAAAAGTAAACCTAGTTTAGATTGTTGAATCAATTACCTATTAAAGAGATTTAGATAATAGGATTAGAAAATGAGAATTACTTTTGTTATCTAAACAGTGTACTATAATGTCTTATGGGAATTCCTCAGCTTAATTATTTCTTCTTATATTCTTATAATCAAGAGAATAAGTTATTTACTTAAGCCTATACTCTACTTCTTCGTAAAGCTATTAAGATGCATTACAAAGGAAGGATACTCCCAAAAGAATTGATTAAGATTTTACAAAAGCATTTCTCTATTTATGAAATGCATGATAGTTCTGAACTCTTGTTATTCATTCTTGATAAATTTAGAGAAGAAATTTCTATTGATAATTAGTTAGAAACAACATTCATTGATGAATTATTTAGAGGTCAAATTACATCTTTTATTAAATGTCCTCATTGTACTAAAATTAGTACAAATCAAGAAGTCTTTTATGATCTTAGTCTTCCATTGCTTGGTAAGAATTTTATCTAAAAAAAACTTACAATTAATGAATGTCTTACTAATTATTTCAAAGAAGAAATTATTGATGGAGGATGGACTTGTTCTGAATGTAATAAATTATCCAAAAACATTAAAAGACGTATCAAAATTACAAATGCTCCTAATATTCTTATTTTTCAACTCAAAAGATTTTAAAGTTATCCTCTTAAAAAGAAAATTAAAGAACCTGTTATTACTGATATGGAGATTAACATAAAGAGGTATAAATTATAATAATAATCCTTCTTAGTTGTTGTACAACAGATATCATAGATACTAAATATCATTTATAGGCTATGATAGTACATTCTGGAACTATTGATTAAGGACATTATGTTGCAGTTGTTAAGCGTAATTAATAAGTAATTTTATTCTCTTATCAATTTATTTAGTTTTTTTTATTCAATGATGATGAAATTGGAAGACTTTCATATGATCAAATATCTCGCATTGATTCTGCTTACCTTCTTATCTATCATAGAAAAATATGATTGATTAAAATTTTAACTCTAAAATTATATATAAATATATCGATATGCAATCTAACAAAGACAATTTGAGTCTCGAGATATTATTAGGATTTTAATACCCTGAATTGTTTACAAAAGCCATGACTTTTAAATAATTTCATTAAGAATATACAGCAAGGAATAAAGATAATCCATTAAAATATGGGATAAATGAAAATTTTATTGAATTGGGATAAGATCTCATTGAATTTTATTATAATGATTTCTTCACATATTAAGAGTATGTCTTAAAGAATTAAATTATTATATAGTCTACCAAATAAAACTCATAAAATATTCAAAACTTACTCTGATATTAGAAAATAAAAATAATTGGTTTTATCCGAGAAAAATTTAGCAGATACAGCAGTTCAATTAGGATTGAAGACTTAAATGTTAATTTCCATTAATCCTAATTCAGAATTAAAGTAATCATAGAAAATTAAATAATTCTAGAAATAACCAAAAAATTTTAGCCCAGGCCCTAAAAGCTATAATTGGAGCATAATATTTTGATAAAAAAAAAGATTTAAATATTTTAAGAGACTTATTACAAGTGGTCTTTCAAGAAATAATTAAAAAATCACTTGTAAAAAATTGATCTTTATATAGGATGAAGCTATGGGTTTTCCTTAATAAGAAAATATAAAAGGAGATTTCAAAGAATTTATTGATAAACATCCAGAACTTTCATATAAATTAAGTTATTAAGAACTCAAAAATAATATAGAATTAAATTAAACTATTTATGAATATGAATTAAAGATTAATGATATTTTACCAATTAAAAGAAGTGGAAAATAAAAAAAGGCTGTTGAAAAAGAAGTCTTTAAAGTTGCTTTAGAATTAGTTAAAAGTGATAAATTTTAATAAATATTGGATGATAGTATGAGAAGTTAACTAGATTAAAGTTTTGATGGTCCTTCCCATTAAATTTAGGATTCAATAGTTATTGAATCACAAGTTTCTAGTAAATTTCATTAATAGTTTTCATTTGTTTAGTAATTTTCTCTAATGGATTAATCATTTTAAGAATAATTATAAATAAATGAATAAGATGAAGATAAAAAATAGATTGAACGGAGCTTAAAGTATTGAATAATAAAAAAAATAAGTGTATATTCAAAAAGAAAATAAATTTATAAATATTTATATAAATTATGAGTGAATAAGATTACTAAGCCAATTCACGTTATTCAACACTCCAATCTAATAATTACTAAAGTTAGTTGTTGACTACTCATTTTGGAAAATTATTAGATAAGAATGAAGCATTCTTCAACCATCTCAAAGGAGACTGTATTTGTGGTAGATGCATATGTGGATAATGTAAATGTCCAAAAATGCTGCTCTCCAATGATTTTAAAAAGGGATAAGAATCATTATATTAAAAAGATTTTACAACACATGGTAAATAAAAGTAAATACCACTTATTGATCACAATGTAACTTATAAGAGTTAATTGCCAATGGATATAAATTCTATATAAAGAGTATCTATTTATTAATTCAATTTTAGAGTACATATTAAGCTCATCCTGATGCTAAACCAGCAGAATCTTTAAAACCTGAATAAAAAGTGTTTTTAATCCCATTTAGTAGTTCATCAGCTTACAGAGTACAAATATTGAAATATATATTTAGCTTGATTACACTGGAGGAGGAATGTCATCTCTCAAAATTAATCCACCTCATCATCCAACTGTAGTTGATATTCCTATGACTACTCATTCTACTTATCAAGATAATTTTTATAAAAAACCAATTCCAAGAGAAGAATTTCTTACAACTGCTAATAAAAGTAGTTTTAAAAGCCCAATATCTCCAGAATTACCTTTTATTCATTAATCTACTAATAGTGCTTTTTATAAACCTTATCAAACTGGAAAATTGAATAGAATTGATCCTGAATAAGTATATTAATAATTTAAACTATTTTAGAAAGTTAAAATGATCCCTGCTTTTGAAGGTTAATTTAATTCAACCACTTAAAAAGACTTTGATGATAAGAATCCAAAAAAGTGTCCATCTAGAGTGTTTTTGAACTCGTTATACAAATAAAAATTATAATAAATTGCTTGAATTAAATAACATAAAAAATAAATAGATTAAACTTTGTATATCATTTTAATTTTTAAAGTTTTCTTATTCTCTTTCTATATTTCAAAAATTCAATAATAATAAGGATAATTCCTTATTTAATAATTTCATATATCTTTTCATAAAACATAAGTAAAAATGCTGAATTCAATACTGATTAACACAATTTAGGTGTTAAACCTAAATAAATAATATTAATGTTTTACCTTTAAATAAACCTTATATTCCTTCATTTTTTAAAATCTTTTCTGCTGCTGAAAAATATGATTTTGAACTATTTTTTTTGATATGTGTTTTGGTCCTTAAAAGTTAGTAAGGCTAATATTTAAATATAAAAATTAAACATATGTTAAAATAGTAGAAATGGCTTTTGAGATTGCTCCTCCAATAAAGTTAATTAAGGCTTAATTTTCTGCATATTAGAACCTTCTTTTAAATGCTTCATAGATAACAAATTGAATAATAGGATTTATAGTTAAAATTAGAGATGCTTATAAGCCTTTCATTAAAGCTTCCAATCCTTCTGTTTCAATTATTTTCTTAGTCTTTTAAAAAAAATTAAGATTATCTTTACAGACAGTCATTCTTGATTAAACTACCCAAAATGGATTTGTTACAAATGTTGTTAGAATAGCTGATGCTAATGAAGGTTTAATTAAATCAAATGAATTAGAAATATCTGTTTTAAACAAATGTTTAAAATACTCATACCTTCTGATAAAATATAATATTATACCAAAAAAAATAAACTCCATATGAAATATAGTTGCCTAATGCTAATGGGGTTACTCCTTTAAAAAATCCCTATAGACCTTCTTCATTCCAGACTTTAATGATAATTTCTTGAATGACTTCTTTTTATTATGATGCAGCCATTCTTGTTTTGATATTTTCCAGAGGATATAGTAAACAAGTAGAAAAAAGTCCAGCCAATGCACCAGCATGTCCATGTGCCATACTTTCAATATCTTTTAATCTATCCATATTAATTATTTATATTATCAAATAACTTCTAAAAACCCAAATTTCTCTTTCTAACTTTCCTTTACTGATATGGCATTCAAAATTTTCTTAGCTCTATATTTTTTCTTCCATATTGCTTCTGCATCATCTCCTGAAGTATAAGTATTTCTTGGTAGCTAATTTAGATTTGTCTAAAATGATCTAGTTTAAATTTTCTTTTGGGATAAGAGATCGACTTATTTCTTATCTGACGAATTGAATAATTTTCTAAATGTATCTTTACGAGTTTTTATTTTACTAGGTTAAACAGGACAAGTCATCTTCCAAATTTCAGATTTCATTTCTTAATCAATTGAACAACTACTTCTTGCAGCACCTAAAAAAATATATGAATAATTATTTTACCAATTCTCATATGTCTCAAAATACCTAGTTAATTTCTTAATTCTTTATTAGGATTCTATCTTTATGGATTTAATCTGTAAAATACATCATCATCTAAATTTTTCTGTGTTTTATTTTTTGTATTAACTTAACTTTTGATAAAATATTATTATTTTTTTAATTTATCTCTCTCTTTATCTATACTCTAATATAAATAAAATTATATTTTACATCTTCAGAATCTTATTATACTATCTCTTACATATCATTAACATTTGTCAATTTTTTTAGTAAATGAAATACATCCTTCCCTCCATGAGGTTTACTATGTTCAGAATGATTGATCGAGACATTATCAAATGATTATTAGCTAGATACAAAATGATTTGATGTTGTACGCTAGCATGATTTCATTTGAAGTTCATTATTATTAAAAGCACATCCACTTTTAAACTTACTTTCAGTAAAATCTAAACCTTTTAATCGAACTAAAAATAAAAAAATACTAATTACGTTATTAACTTTAAAATTTTAGTTTCTAATGTATTTCACCCAATTTCGAGAGAGCATTCTTCAACATTCCTCTAGTCCTTTATTATAAATGATGTTGAAAGAACATTTTTTTGGTTCCTAAATATCTCATCAAGGCCTCTTCATCAGGATCATTCTCTTCACAATATTTTTATACCTCTTTTGTTAATCTAAAACAATTATTTATTTATTTACTCATCTACCATATCTTATTAAATAAACAATCTTTCTATTTCATCAGAGAGAAGTGACTTAATGAATTTTTGTACAATTTATAAATACTTAAATTTTGTAATTGATGCATGAACATGTTTCTTAGGAATATGAACAGTATTTAACATTTATTTTTAAGACAATAATTTAGCATGTTTAACATGGACAAATTCTTATTTCTATTCTAAAATTGTTGTAGCCAACATAGATGGCTTCTTTTATGTTGGTGTTCTGATTATCTCATTTATATACAAAGAATTTTTTAATTATTCCAAAACTATAAAAATAGTTGATGGAACCAATTCACTTAATTCTTATATATGTTTAATTAAATGGTTAACTCTTGCCACATGATTTCTTAAAAAATTAAATAATCTAATCACTGCATTTTGAATTCGTTTTACTTCATTCTCATTTCTCTATTCATTCAAATCTAGTTCAACACTTGTTGATAAAATATTTAAAGTAATCTAATTATTATTATAATTATCTGATAACTTTAAAGGTAACAGACCATTTGATGTCTCAGGATATTTACAATAATTTGTTTCTCTCATAATTTACTAAAGTTCAAATTTTTTTTCATTTAATTATATAAATTAAAATCCTAATCTATCAAATTATTCCTTATATTCTTAATAATTTTGAATTACTATATCTGCAAAAGCTAATAAATCTTATTATATATCTAATTCATTTAATTAATTATTAGAACTCTTTATTAATTCTAATAATTTCAAATCTTTTTCTTTTTCTTCTGCTTTTGGAGATTCAAGAATTTCTTATTCTACTTATTCTATTTGAGTTGCAAATATATTCATAACAGATGCAGCATTTGATGATTGAGCTTATGATTATGATAGTTTCTTATTTTATCTAATTATTTATTATCTTTGTTCAAATTAATATTGAAATAAATTGCGTGGATCATCTTTATTTATCATCTCATCTAAAAGCTTTATTGTATTCGCATAGTAAATTACTGTTGATTATTCCTATTATTTTAGTTATATTTTTGCTTTCTTCTCATCTAGGTCTGCTATAACTTATTTTTATTATTAGATTATTTCAATTTTCTGTTAATATTTCAATCTATATTCAATATAATCATTTTATAATTCTTTTATTTCTTATTAAATTAATTAATGTTTATCAAGTAAGATTTATTTTTACATATCTTAAGCATTTTTCAGTAATTAATGATATTCCTATGCTTCCACTGCATTTTTTTTACTTTATTAAAGTAACTAATTTGATTAAATTCCCTCTTGTTAAGCAACTTCATCATCTTTATTAAATCCTTATAATAATTCTAGAACAGAATCTGTATGCTTCTTATAGTCAGTTATTTTTCTCAAAATTGTAACAATTACATTTTAGAGTTAGTTCTGTTTAATTGTTTCTTTCTCTATTTAACATTATACACTCTCTTCATTTGTATTGAAGCTCTATCTACTCAAAGAAAACTATGTATAAGTAGAACCTTATTAAGAAGATTCATTTGAAAATGGTTGTTTTTAATATAACTGCTTACTGAGTTATTTTCTGTTCTCTTTTACTTGACTTAATAGATTTTTAAATGCACTTTCATTTCCTTAACTTTAGCATTCAGATATACGAAAACCATCCAACAGTTCTTCACTATCTAATGATGAAAAATTACATGAAATTATCTCCTTAATTCATTAAATTATATAATCAAAAAACTAATAAAAAATCCTAATAATTTCTAATATTTATTATTAATCCTTGAAGAAATAATATTAAAGTATCTCATATTGAACTATAATAATTTATTAATAATAAATTCAATTATTTCTTTCTTAATTCTCAATCTAGACATATAAAAAAAGGAAATAATTTTTGATAGGAATTCTTAGATGATAATATTAGACTGTATCCAAGCTAAAATTTATAGATAAATTAGAATAATGACTAAAATAAATTATTATAATAGTCATTAAGTTATTAAATATACTATTATCAATCTAAAAAATTCAAAAAATTATAATGCATTTAGACTTTTCTTTTGTTTAATACACAGTTTAATGATAAGATATCCTTTAAAAGTAAGTATTTATTATCTGTTTTAAACCATTCATTTTTTTCTTGTATTAATTATTTGTCATTTATTTTCTTGTGAGAGTTATGATCTCTAAAACTAATTATACTTTCTAAAAAATGAATATATAAAACTTGATCAAAATTAACTAATAAGAATAATTATTGGAATATTATGAATTCTATAAGTTTACAAAGATAGATATACATATTAAGAGAATATTTATTGTGATCTTTAACATCAAAACAGGATGAAAATTAAATACTTAATAATAGTTTTCCACATCTAAATACTTATAGAGAAATTAATATATATAAATTTGCAGAAATTGAAAATGTCTATGTCGAATGCTGAATCTCAACCAATAGCTATAGTTAGTTTATAGATGGAAGATGGGATTGAAGAGATAAAAGTATATGAAGGTGAGGATGTAGAATTAGAAGTTGAGCTTTTTTGTTAAAGATACAAACTTGGTAATGATTGCTTGGAATATCTGGTGAATTAAATTAAGCAATAGCTAAAACGTGAACCTTCACCTAGATTTGGTGATTTCAATAAGTAATAATTTTTGAACAAAGGCTCATTAAAAACAAGAAGTAGTAAACAAAGTGACTTTGGACTTGTAACATCAGCTAGTTCTGATGAAAATTAAGTGTCAGCGTAAAAGAGTTATGAAGAATGGTAGAAAAAAATTAATAGGAAGATAGAGGCTAATTCAAATTCTAAATTGTAATGGAATATGCCAACATCAGCTAGGTGTAAGTTTTTTTAATAATTAGCAAATAACTAAAACAATCCTAGGTCCATTAACACAAATGATAGACTATATGGAGAAACAATTACTCAACACTAAAATAAGATTGAATAACAAAAATAACATTATTTATATAAGGGCTAATCAGAAGTTTCAGAAACTACTTTTAAGTCAAATATATCACAAAATTTCAATAATGTCATACAATAAAAAAAGAAAGCAGAAGATAATTCATTATTAAATATTGGACATTAATTACATTCAAAAGGAACAGAATAAAATATTAAAAAATAATAATAGTTATTTTAGATTTAAAAGGAGCAATCATCAATCAGATCCTTTTAACCAAGAAGATCAGATATAAGTAGTAGAAATCATTCCCAATAAAATCGATCAACAAGCAATAAAAAATAAAGATCAAATACACCTGTTAACGAAAAACCCTACATTTAAGAAAAGGAAAGAAAATAATAAAAATTTGAACAATTGAAACAAGAATTTTAAAAAATGTATACTATTAATCCTTAAATTAATAATTTATATTAAAAAGAAGAAAATAAAAAATAAACACAATAATAACAAGTTAAAAAGCTATTCACAGATTAAATTGAAAGGAAAAAAAAAATTGAATAGAAATAGTAATTAATTTATTAAAATTAGACGAGAATAATCGCTTTAAAATAATTCTAAGTTTCAAAATTAAATTAGTAAAGATTAGATTTATTAAAAAGCCTATAACAAATAGTATGTAGAAGATTTAAAATAAATAGAGTTAAAGTAAAATAATAGGAGTACTAGTAATCTATCATAAAGATCAGACTCTCGATCTTAAATTAATAACAATAAAATAAACTAATTTGATTTGAATATAAAAAAGATATTCAGATAATTAGATGGAGATAAAGATGGTTATATTAGTAAAGATAAATTGAATTTGTCAGGAATTGATGTTTAATTACTTGAATTAGTAAGTGAGGCATTATATAAAATTGAAGAAGAAGATATTATTGCTGATCAAATTTAATTTAAAAGAATTTGTGAATCTATGGGACTGTAAGATGTACTTAACCATTAATTAATTTGAAAACTATTAGTTATAATAAAGTATATAAAATATATAACTTAAAGATTTTTGTTTAATTCAAATCAAATCAAAACTATAAAAATTAAAAATTTTATTTATAATTCTCATAAATTCTATTGCAAAAATTAATTATTTATTTACATTAGAATCTTATATATTCATCATCTTAAACAATTTGTGAATTATTTTTGGTATTTTTATACAAATTCTACTTTTATTAATAAAGAAAATATTACCAATTCTATAATTTTATTAAATAAATTATTGATGACTAGATGCAATGATAATGAATATGATTTCTTGTTCAAAATAATCTTAATAGGTAAATCTAATTTATTTAAATTAATAGGAGATTCTGGAGTTGGTAAAACAAATATTTTGTAAAGATTTCTAAAAAATGAATTTATTTTAGACTCCAAACCCACTATTGGAGTTGAATTTTCAACAAAAACCATTAATGTTCAAAATAAAACTGTTAAATGCTAGATTTGGGATACTGCTGGATAAGAAAGGTAAAATTTAAACTATTTAAGATATCGAGCAATAACAAATGCTTATTATAGAGGAGCTGTAGGGGCTTTTGTTTGTTATGATGTAACAAGAGAGATTACTTTTAGAAATACAGAAAAATGGTTAAGTGAAATTAAAGAGTATGCTCCAAAAAATATTGTAATAATGATGATTGGTAACAAAATTGATTAAGCAAATAATAGAGTATATTTTTATCATATTAATAGATAGTTAGGAGTGGAGAAGCTGCTAAAATCTGTGAATAACATTAAATAGGATATATAGAAACTTCAGCATAAAATGGCTAAAATGTCGAAGAGGCCT
Source organism: Paramecium primaurelia (assembly GCA_905182975.1). Lineage (NCBI taxonomy): Eukaryota > Ciliophora > Oligohymenophorea > Peniculida > Parameciidae > Paramecium > Paramecium primaurelia. Next base: position 220,143 of record CAJJDM010000108.1, read on the forward strand.
TCTCTAACTTAGTTAGTGGTATCAATTAACTAGATTAATAGAAATATTTAATTCAATGTCATCCATATAATAAATAAGTGTTGAACAGCTCTAAGGAGATAAATTAACTTTTCAAGATGATTCTCTGAGTAAAAATGCAAAAAAAAAAAATAGTAGAAAAGAAAAAGAAAAATGCTGTTAATGAGTTGGTGATAATATATTATTATGATTATATATAACTTCTATATTAAGAATTATTTCGAATTTTATTATTAAACCATAAAATTTGATATATCCATGTAGAGTAATAATTTTTTGAATTTAAAAATATTAAATTCATAAAATAATTTTAATTGAAAATTAATATGTTAAATTCTTTGGAAAATTTAAGAATCTTTTTTAATAAATGATTATTTAGGTTATTAATCGTAGTTTCTTATATTATAAATCAAAATCAAAACTTATAAATGTTTAAATTCGAAGGAATACTATCTTAGATGAATAGATATTTAACAACAATAGATTACATATTTTTACATTATTAATATATTTACTGTAACAATAATGGTTATAATAAAGCTTTATGATTGATCCTTTAATTAATAAATAAAGAATTTATCTAAAAATTTTCACTAAAATTATATAAATTTTAATATAAAAAATACAAAATTTTTAAATATAAAACTTATTAAGATATATTATTAGAGAAAAAATGTTATAATGAAACAGTATAAAAAGAGAGTAAACATTGTATTTTAATTGTTAAAAATTATAACTTAAATAAATTTTTCATTATGTTTACTTGTTTATTTAATAGAAATCAAAAAACCAAGTATCTTTAATATATAAAGATTTCATTCTTTCTTTTATTATTTGGTTTTCAAGAAAATATTATTAAATTTCATCATAGAATAAATTTTCATTTTTGAAAACTGTTATTAGATTTAATTAACTTCTACACAACTCTAATTCTTGAAAGCTTAAAAATGATTTTAAAAATGCTTATATGAATTCTTAAGCAATATCTTTACAATACTTATAAAACATCTCTTTTCCAAATTCTAATACTATTACTAATAATTCCATAATTTAAAAAGATCTTGGTATTTATATATATTATTTCAATAGAATTTAAACTACAGAATTTATATATAATCTTTCAACCATATATTTATCATTACATAAATATTTAACTATTTTTAGTGAAAAAGATGTTATTCCGTAAAACTAGCTTTATAATAAAAGTCCTAAATAATTTAACAAGCCTGAGGTTACAACAAGTTATTATGCAATTTTATTATACATAATGAATTCTAGACATATTTTTAAAGTACTGTCTAAAACTGATCGATATTATTTTATCCAATTTGGAATAGCATCAATAATTGGTTACAGAACCCTTTTTTCCATTATTATTAGTTTAATTTTTTGATAATGAACAATATCAGATATTAATTCAATTGCAGTTATGAATTATCCTGATTAATTGGATTCTTTTAGCAAAATTTAACAAAGTTCATCAATAAAAATCTTTTTCTAATCAAAGTAATTTTAGTCTTTTATATTGCAAAGAAGAGCAATTTGTTTAATTTTTGTAGCCTAATGAGATTGATATTCAATCATTTGCATTACTTTTTTAGTGCCAATAAATACTATTATTTAAACTTAAATATTGTGTCTATATTTATTATGACTTGAATGAAGCAGTAAAACAAATAATTTTATAATTTCTAAATCATATTTTTTGTTATTTAATGAAATTAACCTTATTAGAGTATAAACAAGACCATTTTCTATAAAAGAATTTTCGAAATTATGTTTCTTAAGTATTTCTTAAATTAAATTTATCTAATTAAGTACATCCAATTAATTACAATAGAATAAATTGTCTAAATAAAATAGCATTTTTGGAATTAATTATTTTTTGACAAATTTTACAATTGACTCATCTAAATTTGGATATTGATAATCCAAATAAAGCCTAAATTTATCTATTCCAACTCGATACTCATTATAATTGTCTGAGAGCAATAAATTTATTAATTATTCTGATGATATCTCTTCTTTTTGAAAGACCTCAATTTCTTTTTCAAAATTATCCATTAGCATTAATAATATAAAATGAATATTATATTTGATTAATTGATTACAAGGTTTTCTTTAGAAAAATTAGATGAAAATCCACTATTAATTATATTACAGAGATTTTTAAAAGATGTAGCAAAGCACTATAACCTAGATCAACGTTTTAAAATAAATAGAGCTAGTTATGTATTTATTATTCTTGTTTTTTTGGCAATATTGATAACAATAATTAAACTTTTTTAGTCATTGATTTTGATTGCCTTTGTGATTTGGAGATCTTTTTTAGTAATATAACAATTAATCATTTAGACATTAAAAATATCATAATAGAATAAGTCTTTAGCACTTGAATTAAAGAATTGGATATTCTTAGCATTCCTACTTTTGTTTCATCCATTTTTATAAAAAATAGATCTTATACCTCCTTTTATATAGTTATTTTTGTATAATCTTCCATGGTTTTTAAACTCTAAGTAAAATACATTTTGATTATAGATATACGATTGAATTATTTGAATTACTAAATTAAATACTGCCTGAAAAAATAAAACTAAGTTTTAATTTAGATTAAGGGGAGAATGAGAAAGCTAATTTTTAATATAGATTAGTATAAGAAGCCTAAAAATAAAATAGGGTTTATTTAAGAATTTGATATTATTATATTGTTTAATAATTAATTAATATAAGGCAAATAAGAAAAAAATAGCAGGATTTTTTTTAATTTGTGTAAATGGTTGTGATTAATAAAATGAATAATTTAAATGGCAGAGATTGAAAAAGAATCATCAAACGAAAAAATAATTAAAGATTAAATAGAATAGGATGAAAGAATTTAAGAGGACTAATACAAAAATGGAGAATATAAATTTAATTAAGAAAAATTTGAGGAATTAGCAAAATAGAAGAATTATAATGAACTAGCAAAAATAGCAGAAAAAAATAAATCTTAATTCAAAATATTCAAGAGACTTAAATGGAAAGGCTAATTATATTAAATAAATGAATCAATTAGAGTTAATTTTTAAGATAGTTTAAGAATTGGAATAATTAAAAGAATTGCTAGCATAAAATCATTTGTTGATAATTAAGAATTGCCATTACTTCAATTAAATTGGTACTTTTCAAAAATAGATCTAGATTAACAATGGGAAAGATATATGAAATGTTTCAGCGAATATGAATTATTCCTTACTGAAATTTCAGATTTCATATTTATAGGTCAAATTATAGATAAAGTTAAAGTTTTAAGTTTAAATGAATATGATTCCTTTTTAGATGATGATATTAGTGGATAAAATAGATTATTTTTTATGAGATGCACATATAATACTGATAAAAAAAGTATTAATCCAAATCCAAATGAATTAGAGAAGGTATGCTTTTGTGATATGCCACAAAATCCAGATTTAGTTTATATTTTTTGTGAATCATGTAAAAAATGGTTGCATATGGATTGTGTACATTTAACTGAAGATGAAGCAAAGAATATTGAAGAATATATTTGTATTTAGTGCAATAAGTGATATATATTATTTAATTTAAATAAACATTTTGTTTAATTCTGATGTCATAAATTGTTTTAGTAGTTGGTCCTTTGAGATCTGGAAAAAGTAGTTTTATAGATGCTCTCACATATGGGTAACTTCATAAGGAAATTTACACATAGGATATAAATTTTTAAGTAAAATTAGCGAAAATTGCCTAACATAGATTTTATGAAGTTCAATCTATAGAATGGGATGGAAAACCATTAGGTTTAATTGAATTTTATTCAAATCTTGCTGATTTAGTTTTGATTGTAGTTAATATTTGTGGAGATTATGATTAAATGGATTAAGTTTATGAATTATATTTAGCAATCTCTAATTGTTCAAATAATAAATAATAAATTGTTCTAATAGGTAATTTAAATGGATAAACTCAAAGAAATTAAAAGTTATGTTAAAGTTTAAGTAGATTTGCATAATTAAATGAAATAAAACTATATGAATTAGATAGTATAAATCTTATTAATGTTTAAATGGAATTTCATTATATAAGAAATTAATATTCTATTTTTGATGATATTTTTAGTAAAAATAAAAATAATATATTGTAAATTGTATAATAAGTTGTTACAATATTCAAGTGATTAAATATAATGTATAACAAAAAATATAAATTAGATCAATTGTTAATAAATTAAAAAAAAAGTAATTTAGAATCAATCACAATATAATTTATTTTTATTGACTTTGTAGATATTATCTCTAATTTAATCAATTTTTGAAATTATATTTACAACTTTATTAGGATTTTCATTTCGATTCATTATTTTTTTTTAATAATCTTTGCTTTGACCATAAAAGATATTTAATTTAGCTTGAATATAATAAATATAGAAAACCTTCTGTTTCTGAAATAATAGATTCATCTAAAATACAATCATCAAATTGATTTGTTGGACAATTTTTATTGTATTTCAATTATTTTTAATTTCCATAAATTGATTTTTTAGGAAGTCTTTCAGAAATTGCTTTTTATCTATTATCTAACCTATATTTGATTTATCAATTATATTACTCATAGAAATCTAATTCTCCCATTTTATTTAATTCAGTTGTTCTCACATTACAATTTAATTTTAAGGCATCTAAAAAATGATCTGATGTTGCTCTAAATAACTATGATTATTAATTTTCATTTTTACTTTCTAATAAACATCTACTATTGGTTATTTTGTTCCATTTTCTAATTTTAACTATTTTATTCGAGATTACATGTTTGCTGAATCCAATTTAGGTCTAAATGCACGCTTGATAAATACTTAATTAATGCCATATGTTTAGTTCTTGCTTTGATTTTATTCTTAAATACTACCAATAAAAATAATATTATACTCAACTAATCAGGACTTGAAACTAAATTATTATTTCTAATTTATGATCGATAATCTTCTGCTATTAAATTCAAGTGACCCAATTATTTATTTTCCTAATAATCACTTTTAATATAAGTTCTGAATCCTTATTTTGATGATTTTCTTTCTGGTAGAGAAGGTTAAGTATTGAGAGTTTTCTTAATTTCAGTATAGTTTTAATCATGGTTAACAATGAATTCTTTTATGTCGTTATAATCGATCATTGTTTCTTATTAAGTGATTGTATTTGTAATATGAAGAGTTTTCCTTTTTGTTAAAATACTCTAAATATTACTAATTAGTTTTACATTTCTATATTTTTTAGTTGGCAAGCTGTTATTATATTTAATAACATCAACACATGAAGTTTATCCAGAAAGATAAGTTTCAAATTTATTTTTGAAATCAATAATCTGTATAGGTATTTTACAAGTCCTTTTTGATTCTGCTGTGGTTGTTGCCCTTTAACTAAATGTTTAATCAAAAATAGATTTTTGTCTTTTAATATTTTACATATTATAAAATTCTTAACCCATAAAATTATGAATCAATCAATTAACTTATTAATTTCAACATAGAATCATTTATTATAATGATGTATATTGATAAAGAAATGATTTTTATGATTATCATTTTGCTTTCCTTCGGCTGAAACTATATTTTTATATCCATAATAATATTTAGAAATTACATAATTATTATTATTATAAGTATAAAAAATCATAATAATTCATATTTACCAAAAGGAATATAAATTTGTCTATCTTATCTAAATTTAAATGCAATCAACTATTTATAATATTACATATCTTCAAAATATTATTTGCTTGTGCAATCTTAATCAGTTAATTAAATGATAGCATAGAGTCCCCATTCTAATATTTCTTATGAATTATTAGTAGATAACTTAAAATTATAAAATAATAATCCATACTTAAACAATTGAATGTAATTAATTATCATTTAGATTTGAGACTAAAACTTTTTCTACTTTTGCTACATAATTTATTTGAAGCTCTCTTGAATCTAATCCATCTAATAATCTAATTCCTCTCATTTTTGTTTAAATTGGATTTGGTTTTATTAATTTTTATTCACTTCTCCAGGCTTTAAATCCTAATCGAGAAAATATCTTTTCAGTTAATGATATTCTTTATTTTTTATTTGATAAATCATGTTAATTTTTTAGTTCTTCCTCTAATTCTTTTACTTATTCATTTATAATTTCTTCAACTTATGGAACAACCATATCTTAATTTTCATAAGAATCACTATTCAATTCTTAAAATTATTTTGATAATTCATCAAATTTCTTTTTCAATTTTTCATTTGACATTGTTTATTCTTATTCTTTAGTAGATTCAATTTAGTTCGAAAATTATAATTTCTTTTGATTACTACTACTTTATTAGTTTTCTTTATCTTCTTGAAACTAAACTCTAAGTTGCCTTTTGGAACATTTAGATGCAGATTAATTCATTATTTGTTGTTATACTTCTTCAGGTTTTGTAATTATCTAATGTGCCTATTATTGAATCGATTTCAATATTTAATCCTCTTGATATATTTTTTACATAATATTTAGAATGTTTCTTTATATAAAATCTGAGTATTTAGATTTCTCTTTGCATAAAGAATGAAACACAACTAAAATTATAATCCATAGATTATTGTCTTTTAAAAGTTTTTCTCCTATTTGTGTTTTAACTTCAGGTATGAATACTTAGAATGATAAATGTTATTTTAATATGCTTGATTCATCAGTTAGTAATTGAATAGCATTATCAAATGAATCATTTTTATTTTGCATATCGAATACAATTTGAGATAATTATCTAGTGATCATATCACCTTCATGATATTAATATTGAGAATTCTTCTTAGCAAGTTTAGCAGACTTATTTCCTGATCGAAGTGATTTCTTAAACAAAATATCACTATTGCTAATACCCGGTTCAAACATATTTTAAATACAAATAATATAACGAAACACTATAAAATTATGAATATTAAATCAATTAAATAGATTTAAACTATGATATAAATATTTATTATAAAGAAGAGTAAAAAGAGATAATATGATATTTAATTGAAGAATTTTGTTAATAATTTTATTGGTAAATATTTTTAAGTGTTTTCTATATAACATAGAAAAGTTGTATTTATTATAAAAATTATAATTTAAATATTATTTGATCAAAAAAACCATATTATTTTTGTAAAAATATCAATGATTATTATGATTTTTATAATTTCAATTTTAGAAATAAGAAATTTATTAACTCTTGATTTCTTAGAGTGATATAGATTGATCTTCATTGTTTTCCTAATTTAATTAATTTATATAATTTTTACTTGATAATCACTTCTCATTATATTGTTTCTTTTGGCTATGTTTTTGTCTTAAGATCGTTTCATTTTTTTCTTATATTTTCTCAATTTATAATATAATACAATTATAGACATTATCTAAATAGTAATAATAGTAACTAATAAAACAATAACTAAGATATTTATAAATAGATACTAATTGTTCCAATCAAATAAGAAGAGTCTTAAAAAGTAAATAATACTTAAACAGTCACCCATGGAACAAGTAATTTAAAAAATGTTCCATTAACACAAGGCAATTATGTATTATCAATTATAAAATAAGATGAATCTGTAATATTTTAGCTAACACTATTTGCTCCTAGAAATTGAGTATAATTTGACTATAAAGTGCAATTTTGGGTACAACTTTAAACATCTCGAAGTATAATAACATTTTATTGATAACATTAAAGATCTGTAAAATTATTAAATTAAAGAAAATCGAATTTCTAAGAGTAAACTTATAAAGAATTATTTTTCTATCTTAATTTGAAAACAATACTAAATTGGCTAATAGTTTTTGTTATGGTATAATTTCTTGACTTGCTCCTGATTTAGAGGAATTTGAGTTGAAAATGACATATTGATTCTCCAACAAAGGGATTTCTATATTTAAATCAATTCTGAGTCCTGTGCTTTCTGAACAATAGACTGTATATATAATAAAAATAATAAAACTCATAATTTAATATTAAATTATATGCAACTTAAAAATGAAGCAGTAACTAATCCATAAATAAATTTGTCATCTTTATTATGTAGATATAAACAGATTAATACTAAGGATTAAAAATAAATGTTGCACATAAATAGAGTGTTTGATATTTAAAAGTTTTTAGTTGAAAAGTAAATTAATTTTAGGATTTTGAAATAGGAATCTTTATTCTCCTTTTTGTAATTATATATTTCTTAATAGAAGTGATTATTATAATTATTTATTTATTTATGATTAGATAATTACTTTAATAACATAGTGTGATTATAGATATCTAATATCAAATGTTTTAATAGTATTATTATTTTACATTTCAATTTATAAGTGAGAATGAAACAGAAGTGGATTAATGAGTGTAAATTTTATAATCAATGCTAAATGAGAATAAATTGTCAATTTTTTTGATTTATTTGATTAAAATATTAATAATGTAATAATTGTTTTTTTTATTGATCTCTATTAGATGAAAAGAGAATGCTCATTTAGATAATATTGGAAGCTATATACCTTAATATAAAAATAAATAATATCATTGTTGATTGTTTAGTTGGAATTATTATGGATAAATATAAACTGGCATTAAGATTGGTTAAGGCACATATATTGGAATCTAATAGAGACAATTCTAATAAAGTTGAACATATGTAGGTGATTATTAAACAAATGATTGTTAAATTGGTTGTTGAATTGCTGTAATATTTTATTGCTCTTAAACATTTTAATTCTGCAAACTCTCTTCTTCATTCAACTTTTATTTTTTCTCAGGTACTATATAGTATGGATTTTTTATGTTTAGATATTTATGTCTGAGGCATGAATAGAATCTATTTTTAACACTATTCTCAGATCTTTGATTAAGTGCTTTAGTAATTATACTCCACTTCCCCCCTATTGATTGATAAAGTTCAACAATCTTTTTATCTTCTTCCATACTCCAAGGGGAAGTGTTGATTTATGGATCCAATTGATTAAGATAATGTTCTCTAACCTATTTCCCAGATCGATTTTCAAAAAAAGTACTTATTAAACACCAATTGAGACCATGAATATTAACTAATTCAAGCAATTTAGTGTCTTCTTCTTTACTCCAAGTTCTTCTGAGCTTGAATCCTTTGATACGCTTCCATCTTTGAGAACATTAAGATGGATTACGACCTTCAATTCTTCTGGCAACTTCAATCCAATCATAGTCTTTGTTTCTTTTGAGTTCAGCCAACAACCTATCTTCACTAGGTGTCCATGGTTTGCGTTATGATGCAGATGAGTTAGAATTTAATGACATAATTAATTTAACTTTGAAATTATAATATAGTTGTTTTAGTATTTATTCAGTTTATTGTTCCTACGGTTAATTTGCAATTAAATTTCTAAAAGTATTGAATAAATAATCAATATTCATTTACTTTTTTAACAAGTAAACTCTTATCAGTTTTTCATCCTCATTCTAAATCTTCATTACATTAGCTACAACTTCATCTTAATTTCAAAAATCATAGAAACAAAAAAAACCCCCCTCTTACTCATATTTTACTAAAAAGTACTGTATAAATGAATTAAGAAATTAATAATCAATTCAAAATATCTGACAACCTACTTGTATTATATAATTTTAACTAGGTATAAGAACATAAATTGATCTTTTAATCAGATTTAAAATTTAAGAATTTAAATGAATAGAAATATTAACCTATCTCAAGATACCTAATTATTAAGGTTTAACCTGAGTATTTAGTTATGAATTATTATAAAACTTTTAGTTTATGAGTTAATTTGGTATAAAATTGCAGTAATTACAATATTATATAAGAAATTTATAATAAAAAATATTTAATCATTTTTTAAATAGGAATTATAAATCTTTTATACGATCTAAGCATTTTTACAATAATTTAGCCTATTGTTTATAAAATATTTAGGGTGCCATATAAACAATATTAAATATTTATTAAGTATGTTGATAATAATTATTTATTTAATAGGAATTGGGATTTGTCAATAATCTATCAAGTATTGCAATTGCTATTTAACAAAATTCTCTTAATTAAATATATTCATAAGTGGTCCACTTTTATAATTGAGCTAATTGCATCATTAATTTTATTTTTTAAATTTCTTAACAAATTCTTTTGATTTTGGCATCTAAAGTTTCAATTAAGAAATCATCTCCTCTATATACTATATATTTATCTAAATAACTATCATTTTATCTTCTTTAAGGTTTTTAAGAATTACAAACTTAAAGATGTTATTCAGATAATTATAGAGATATGTATTGATCACATGATAAACAATATATTAATTGTAATTAATTAGTAATTAACTATAGGGATGTATTTTGAGTTAAACTATTGATTCCATATTCTCCCTTTAATTATTGTAATAATTCAGAAGAATTTTTTGATTCATCAATTATTATACTTTCATCAGAATGAAATGGTTATATTACCTAATAATATTATTATGTAGATTAATTAATTATTTAATTATCTTAATTCTTAATAGGAGGATTTTAATGAAATAATGGTTTATTATTAATTTATTCAAAAATAGGTTTTTCAAATATCTACTTCTTCTAATGAGAAATAGAATTATCTCTGCTTGTATTTTTGGGACTATTTATACAAATACAAGGTGAAATTTATTCTCTTGGAGATTTAGTTTGTTTTATAATTTAATTTGACATCTAATTATTCATTAATTGTTTATTAGATGGAGAATTATATTATTCTTATTATAATAATTATTAATTAGGTTATTATTATGGAGAACCTTGAAGAAATGGTGTAATTTGGCCAGAATTAATTCCAAAAGTATTATTATCTTAAGATTAATTTCTATTAGGTATTTAAATCTAAGGAGAAGACAATTTATTAGATCTATTGTGAATTTAAGAGTAATTGAGTTAATCTTATGAATTTTGTTCTTGTGGAAATAGTTTTTACTCTAAATCTGAGGGATTAGAATTATAATATATTTATTATTATTAAGGAGTTTTAATAATGTTATTATTTTATAGCTGTTGTTTCTATTATTCAATAATTTAATGTTATTATTATAATAGTTATTCTCTTTGTTACAATTAATTCACATAATGATTCTAATCTTTTTGTTATTCTATATTATAGAACAATTATTCATATCTTTATTAATTTTCTAAACGTTATTATTACAATTCCTGTAATAATTATTGATATTCATTTCTTTGATTAATATTCAATTAATTAATGTTATGAGCCATAATTTATTAAATGTTATCAATTTTTTAGAGAATTTCATTATATTTAACATAGTTCTCTTATTTTTATTATTATATATTCATTTCTAACTCTTTGTAATATTACATAATTTGATGATATTGATTATGCATATCATTTTGATTGATTTATTACATTACACTATATCGTTATTATTTTGGTTAATTGGAAATTGGAGAATTTAATTAAGTTGAAATGGTTTATTATGATGGAGGTCTAATTAATTGAGGAGTATAATATCGTTGTTGTTATTGAATTTATCTTTCTTGAAGTACAACATGTAATAGTTATTCTTAATTTTAAGGAACAGGAGAAGGTTTAGGTATTCTTGGAGGTGTAGTATATTGATTCAACATATAAAATAAATTATATTAATGAATACGCTAGATCAAGTTATTGAAAATAGTGTTAAAATGGGTAAATTTTAATACATAGTTCTTTTAATAATATCAATGATAGATTTTGCAGATGGAATTGAGAAAACCTTAATTGGTACTCTATAGTCAATATTAAAAACATAATGGAAATTAAATGATCTTGATATTTCATTGATGACTAGTTCATATTTTATAGGTATTGTTAGTGGTACATTATTGTGTGCATTCTATGCTGATCAAATAGGTAGAGCAAAAACATTACTCTATTCTAGTTTATTAGCATTTCTATTACTTTTATGGCATAGTTTTGCATAAAGTTTTGAAGAAATTCTAATTTTAAGGTTTTGTTTTGGTGTAATTTTTGGTACAACTATTCCTCTAGGACATATTGTTATAAGTGAAATTGTACCTGCTAAAATAAGAGGATAAGTAATGACTATTGTTGCAACTGTTTTTATTGTTGGAAAAATATATTGTACAGGATTGTAGATGATATTTTTAGATGATTATAAATCAGGTAATTGGAGAATGTTATTAATTGTTAATAGTATTCCACTTTTATTATGTTTTATATGTTCTCTTATATATTTAAGAGAATCTCCAAGATATTACTTTACTAAATAGAATTATGATTAAGGTTTCTTGGAATTAGAACATATAGGTAAGGTAAATAATGGAACATCATATTAATTAACAGATGAATAGAAATAGGGAATATTAGAATAATAATAATAAATAAATTAAGAATAACAACCTATTAAGACTGTTTAATATTTATTTTCAAGATAATATTTTAAATTTACTTTAAGAATTTGGATTGTTTTTATGCTTACTTCAATTATTGAAACAACATTATATTATTTAATGCCTTTTTGGTTAGGAGATTCTTAAAAGGGATTTATGGCTTAAATGTATATGATGCTTGCTGAATTAATGGCTGGCATAGTTGTATATTTTATAATAGATAGTAAAAAAACAGGAGGTCGATCAAAATTAGTATTATTATTATCAGTATTGATATTTGTAACAAGTGTAATATTAATAATTTTTAAAGATTCTTTTCTTGTTTATGGTTTAACATTAATCTCTTTTTTACTGAAAGTTATGTTTACAGCAGAAATGGTAATAATGAATGAAAATTATACAACTTAATATCGTTCAATGGGAGTAGGAATGACTCAAACAGTTGGTAAATCTATGGGTGTTATATCACCTTATTTTATTTATCCTATGTATTCAGAGAATCCCTATTCTCCCTTTTATTTATATGCTAGTTCTATGGTTGTTTTAGCTATTTTATCAGCTACATTGCCATTTGATATGACTCAAGTGGAATTAGATAATATGGAAGTATATAAATAGAGATAAAGTAAAAAATCTCTAGTTAATAATTAATGATAACCAAAAATACATATATATATATATATATTAATTTTATTATGCAAAATTAAATATTAACAAATAGATCAATAGTCAAACAGGATAGGATCTCCAAAATATTATCAAATTATAAGACTGAAATTGATAAACATAGCTAATAAAGCTTTAGAATGCTTAGTTAAAAAATTAAACGAAAAGTACATACTTTAGGTATGATAAGATAGGAAATCAAATTAGTGATAATTAAGTTAAGTATCCTATTCCAAAGAATAAAATTGATGTTTCCAAATTCTTGAGTGATCATTCTAAAAGCTAATTATAAATTAGTGTTAAAGATCTACTTTTGCATAAAAGTCAAATCTAAAAGTTATAAACAAAAAAACCTAAAGACAATAAATAAATGGTTCCACGAATAAGTAAAACTTAAAATGATGTTTTTAAAAATTATCTTGCCCAAAGAAATTGTAATGGTTCTAAAACTTATAGAGACTCAAGTATTATCAGTGTCTCTACTTAGGAGATTTAGATGTCCGAATGAAATTGAGTGACAAAAGTACACATTCTCAATAAGCCCTCTTATAAACACTAATTAATAAGAGTTATGAAAATAAATTTAATGAGCCTAGAGATTCCCCAGAATTATGTTATGCTTCATAACATATATTTAAAATGCTTTAATAATCAATAAATGGATAAAGTAGTTTACTTTTACGTTCTGGCAGTTAAGGGAATGTTGCAAATACATCATCATCTAATAATAAAATTGGAGATACAAAATTTAATAAAATTAAAACATTTCTAGAACAAACAAAAACATTTCATACTACTACTGATCCATACAAATTAACAACAGATTAAGAGTATACATTTACAAATAAAAAGTTTGTTAAAGTTAATTAAAATAAAATTTAATCAATTTTGAATATTGCAAATAAAATAAAAAATACCATTGATGCATTTAATCAAATACTAATAAAATAAGAAAAAACATCATCTATAATATCAAATCTTATTTCTAATGAATGTAATTATATTAATTATAATTAAGTGTCATCTAGAGATAGTATTGAGTCAATCTTAACTTTAGAATGATTATCTACATATTAACATATAATTAAAATCACTTGAAAGCTTTAATTCCATCAAAATGTTTTATTTTTTCTGGTATGATATTTGTGTATAAAATCCTATCACAAAACTTACTATCATCAGGACATGTTTTTAATCTATATGGATTTGCTGGATAATTCAACTTCCGTTTTAATACATGAAGAGGTGTAAATGACTATTTTTATGGTAAAACTATTTGTTAAGGTGTTGCAATGTTATTAAAAGTTTCAATATGAAATGATTTTGGAATGAATTATCTTTTTCTAATTGGTTTTGATTCATTTTCATTATGAAATGATTTATTATTATAAATATTTCTATATCCTCTCTATTATTTTGAGTTTTATTCAAAAGTCTCTATTTTTCTTAATTGAAAAGTATTAAAATTATTTTTTACATCTATCTTCAAATTTTTATTCCTCAAATTAACACTTCTTGACAATAAATTTGAATAAATCATTTTTGGAGATAAGTTTTCAATCATTTCTATTTCCATCTAATCCAAATCAGTTTAAACACAACAATCTGTACTAGTTTTTTAATTCATTATATAAAATTTATTAATATAAATATCTCATTATAATATATAATTTTCTATGAAATCTTTACAATCAAATAATTTACATAATTACACTCCTTCTTTAAGTATAATAATTATTATATATTTTTAAAATATAATATTTTAAATCATATATAATTAAATTATAAGATGAATATGAGATTGAGAATTGATAATAATAATTTTATTTTATAATAAACATTTATTTTCTAATTAAATCTTTACTCTACCTCTTATTGAACAAGAGAAAAATTAGCTTTAACTTAAATAAAAATGATAAATTCTTAAAAAATAGAATTACATATAGAATATAAGGTAGTTTAAATTATTATAATTAAAATTTGTAATTTATTATCAGTCATTAATAATGTCAATCTTAAAATTAAAAAATACCACTGATTATTTTTAAATATCTATAGTAATTATGTTTTCATAATAATTTAAACACATTTTTAGTGATAAGAATTAATTAATGAAAAATTTAGAATGATACGTTAGAATCAATTACTTATATTTTAATTAATTTACTGGTTAATTATGATATGAGGAATATGTTTTATAATATTTCACACTTAACAATTTTTGAATTCATAAAATATATATAATAATAATATACACAAAAGATATTCATTATACACAATTAAATTTATATTTAACATATTTGATTAAGTACTTAAAATTATTCCACATTTATATTAATATCTCTTTTAACAAAAATAATAGTTACAATAATATTGAAATATAAATGCAAAGGGCAATAACCCAACCTAATATATAAATTTTTGCATCTTCTAATATTTAAAATCTATCTTAAAATGCAAATATTATTGTTGTTCCTATTATTAACAATATGCAAAGTTCAGGAATCAAGTTTAAGATATATTGTTGTTTACCAATAAAAGGGTTACCCATCAACAATAAGAGTATATTTAATAAACATGATAAGAAACACACACTAGTTTAAAATATAGGAAAATTATATAATAAGACAGTGGCAACAATAAAAATAGTTTTTCGTAATAGATTGACAAAAGAATATATCATAGCAATCTTTGAATCAGTTTTTAGTTCTTCATAAAAACAACTATATCTTTGATGAAAGTGTTGATTATCTAATTTCAAATGATGTGATTATGATATTGAATATGATAATTTAACTAGATATAGTAAAATAATAATGAAACCCAAAGCCAATCCAATATTTATTTTAACTATTAAGTTATCAGCTGTTTGTTAATTAGTAATTTAAAGAATAATTGCTAATGTAATATCCAAATAACTTAATTATATGGTTTTGATCAAATTAGCAATGAAATTAGATTCAAAAAGAATGCATTTAGAATATAAAGGTTATAATATATTAGGGATTTAATAAATAACCTTTGATTATCTTAATTATTATTCTTATTATTTATCTTGTTTTTATATGTCAATTTGACATTCACTAAGTTAAAAGATAGTTTTTTTTGAATTAAAAACAATTAATTTTTTATAATAAGTTTATAATACTTTACGTATTGTAAAACATACTAATTTAGTAATTATGACTTGAAATAGAAATATGATAACAATTTGTATATTATTAAAAAATAGAGGATCAACATCTTTTTCTGTAAACTTAGGTTAGGCTTGAAAGTAATAATTATCTGATGGTTAATTTAAAATATTAATAGATGGAAAATTAATAATATTACTCCATTCTGCTTATTAAAAGATAAGTCTAACATTTTCAGGATAATTAACATTTAAGAAATAAAAGTTATTCATCCAACTCAGAATATCAAGTATAGCCCAAATAAATTTGAATCCACCTACTATCAATGCTAAAGGAGCAAATGCTGCTATTGATGAAGACAAGGCTTTAGAAGCTGCTGCCATTTTTTAACCTTATTCTTTTTATTCTTAATTGACATATATTTATCTTACAGGTACAATAATAACTTCTTATTAGAAATCTTCATCTAATATTCTTTTTTTGTAATTTCCTTTATATTTGACAAAAATATGAATTAAATTAATTGGTTCAATTGTTTTAGTAAATATCATATTGATATCACAATTATCACCTGTTTAAGTAATAGTAAAATTATATTCTGTTTAATTAAATCTTTCAATATTTAAATTAGTGGCAGTACAATTAATAGATTCTTAAAATTAATCAGCTATAATTGAATATTAATTATTATGAGCTTAATTTAATTCTACTTATATATAAGGTTCATTGATTAATCTATTATTTTCAATATCAAATAAAAAACCAGATTCAATTTAACATTTACTATTACATCCATCATAATCAAGTGTATTATAATCATCACATTATTCTTATTTAGTTATTATTCCATCTCCACATATAGATTAACAATCTTTAAGTGTAAAATTATAATAGTAACCTTCACTTTAATTACATTCCTTTAATTAATAGATTTCATAATCATAAGTGATACAATTCTTAGATGTAGTAATGCAATCAATACAAATTTGATCACATTAAGAACAACTGTTGTATTAATCAATAAAGTACCCTTCTATACATTTTTAACATATTTAAATTTCATTATAAAGTGTACATGTTATACAATTGATATCTAAGCATCTATTACAAGATTAAAATAATAATTCATCATTATATTAACAGATGAAACCATCTTCAAGAAAACAATTATAACATCCATCTCTTGGTATATTATTATTATCATCACATTATTCTTTTGATAAATCTAATATACCATCTCCACAAGTTGATATACATTAATTATCATCTAATAAGAAACCTTATTTACATAATAAACAGATTCCTTAATCACATTATTAACAATTTATATTACAATCATATTTACATTCATAACATCCATCATATTGAATATTATTTGCATCATCACATTATTCTCCTTTTACTTATATTCCATCTCCACATGTAGAATAACATCCATTTTCATTTTAAATCCATCCTAATTCACATTAACAATTAAAACATCCATCATTTCCATCTTCACATTATTCATTTTCAACTTTTATTTAATCTCCACAAATAGTAATAATACATTCTTGTATTTCATTTTAATAATATCCTTATTAACATTTATTACATTAAATTTAATTACATTCTATACAATTTTAATAGATATCTTAACATTAATGACATATATTATCTGATTCTTAATTTGTTGTAATTATATATGTATAACCATCAATACATTAACATTAATTATTAATCAATATTTGTAATGAATGAGAACAACTCAAACAAAAATCAAAATTAAATTAACATGATTCACATCGTTATTAACATTATTAACAATTTAATGCTGTATCTATATAATATCCAAATGGACAAATACAAGTATTCTCAAAGAATTAATAATTATGATCAATACAACTTAAACAATATTCAGATGTCTAAGAACATTTCTCACATTCATTAGAACATTTTTAACATTATTCAATTGTAGAATAATAACCATCTGGACATTTACATTCTTAATTCTCTAAATAAAAGAGACTTATTTTATCACATTCATTACAAAAATCTACATTTTCTTAACAATCCAAACATGGATAATGACAAGGTAAACAATATTTAAGAGATTCTATTGTCTTTCCATATCCTCTTTTACATTAAATACACATATTAATATCACAAATGGCACATGAATTATCACATTCTTAACAAATTGTATAATTTGGATCAAAATAAAACCCTTGTTTACAAATACATTAATGAAGTCCATTGATTTCTTTATTAATATCTACACATGAATCACAATAATCAATATTATTGGAACAAGTTATACAATTAGAATTGCATTTTAAACATACTTATGAATCAAGACTTAAATATCCTGATTTACATGTACATGTTCCATTAATTAATTCATGATTAATATCTATACATGATTAACAAAATGTAGTAGATTAAGTACATGTAACACATGGACTAATACATTATTCACAATGGGTCATTATTTAAACAAATCCATTATTGCATATACATTGATTTTATCCATTTAAAGTTTAATTACTATCAATACATGATAAACAATTAGTAGCAGATAATTCACATGTAGAACAAGGTAATTAGCATGCTTGACAACTTTAATTAATTTCATATTATCCATTAAGACATTTACATGTATTACTATCAGAGAAATAATTATATGTGGTAATGCAAGACATACATTTATTTTCATTATCAATACATTTTAAACAAGGAGATGTACATTGTTAACAAATATTCAGTGAATTCTTGAAATATCCATCTTTACAAACACACTATGAATTAATTACAATCATTCCTATTGGATCATTACATGATTAACAATTCGTTGAACTTTAATAGCAAGTCTAACAAGGTATAGTACATTACTAACATTACTAATTGATATCTGCATAATAACCATCTACACAAGTAATACATGTTGTCGTTGTATTACAACTTAAACAATTTTGTTAACATTGTAAATTACACTTATTATTTTACAATACATAAGATGGATAACATTATGAACATGATGTTGATGATGAACAATCTTAACATCCATTACTACATGCTTTACAAGAGAGTAATTCATAGTAATATCCCTAATTGCAAGTCCAACAATCATTTATTAAACCACACGTACGACAACCAATTGGACATCCATTACCTAAATAAAATAGTTATGTACAGACACTATAAAAACGATTAATTATCAAAACTATCATCATGAAGCCTTATGTACTTTGAATTTTCATATTTAAAAGATTTAGTTTAATAATATTATATTCATTTGAAATTTTTAATTCATGTTAATTGCTAATTTAATTATTTTTTTTAATTAAAATTGATATATTGTGTAAATACTGTAAATGATTAATAATATGTTCTAATAATCAAAAAGAAACTATATATATAGGAAATTAATATTATTTATATATTATAAAAATGTTTATGAAATACATAATTATATCCTATAAATGAAAATTAGGATATGAATTTATTATTAATATATGTTTATTATTGTAATTATAAATTTATGATATATATCGATGGAATTTAAATATTTATTATTCAATAAATAAGATTGTTATTTAAAAGTATAATAAAGAAGTTAATATTTATTATTATCTATGTTTTTAGTAATATATTTATGATGAAATTATTTTCATTATTATTATTAATTTTAAAAATAATGTAAACAACTTTACCAAAAGTAAGATTGTAAAGTGAATATCCAGTTAAAAAGGTTGTAAGTCCTTAGATTGAGTTACCAGCTGAATTTATATTAGTTGAGAAAGCAGGATAGGGTAGTTTTGGAGAGATTTATAAAATCTATAATACAATCACAAAAACTTTACATGCATGCAAAGTAGAATTTAAAGATACAAGATAATAAAATCAATAGTCATTATTAGTTAAAGAATACAATACATTAATGTAATTAAAAGGTAATTAATAAATTCCTCAGCCTTACTAATTGATTTAACAGTAGGATTACAAATTAATTATTATGCCATTTTATGGTTCAGGTAAATGATATATTAATATTAAAGGTAATTTAGAAGAACTACGTAAAAAATAATTAAATGAAAAATTCTCAGAAACATGTATAATAAGATTAGCTTACTGTTTGATTACTGCAATAGAATCAGTTCATGAGAGAAAATTTGTTCATAGAGACATAAAACCAGAGAATTTTTTAGTTGGAAGTAATGGAGATCATCATACAGTTTATTTAATTGATTTTGGATTAGCAAAACCATATTTAGATCAATAAGGTAATATAAAAGATTAATAATAGGAATTCATATTCCATAAGCAGATAATAAAGGCATGGTAGGAACTGCAAGATATACAAGTATAAATTCACATTTAGGTGCTGAATAAAGTAGAAGAGATGATTTAGAAGCAATGTGTTATGTTTTATTGTATTTATATAATGGATAATTACCATGGCAAAATTTCTCTTGTTAAACTAGATAAGAGAAGTTTTTAAAAATATTAGAGGCAAAATAGAAATTTGCTGCAGGTTAATTAGAAATTAATATTCCTCCAATTTTAAAATAAATTTATGATCATTCTAAAGGATTAAGATTTGATGAATAACCTAATTATGCTAAAATGAAAGAATTATGCAAAGAAGGATTAAATAAATCTAGTAATAAATAATTAAATTAGGACCTTATTGTTTTGATTGGTGTGCATAAGATTGTAAATTTAAACCATATGATGATATGAATGATGGATTTAGTGATTTAGCAAGTGAATTTTCTACTTTTAGAAAATAATAAAGAGGTTAAACAACTGATTAAATAAGTACAAATATCAAAAAAACATAACCATTTTAATAAATAGAAGAAGAAGATGAAGAATCTATAAATGAATTTCCTAATGTTCAAAAAATTACAAAGTTTTATTAAAATAAAAAACATTGATTAATTATATATATATATTAATATACATATCTATATTATTCTTATAAACTCTTATAATGAGATTAAATTATGATGATGATGTATATATTTATTATTAATTAATCATCCTTTTAATAAACTCTAATATTCTTATTCTTTCTTTTTTTAAACATCCTCTACTATCAATCTAAAGATTTCTCTATTTTATTATTAATATTATTTTAATACACTTTCTTTTATAATGCTTCTATTTGTAAGAATTCATCTTACATTTACATACATTATTTAATTTACATATTTACTTTATCAGTATTCTCTTCTACTGCTTAATGTAAATCATTTGCTGATGTTTTCATTAGATCAGATAATTATATATTATTAATAGTTAACTTTCTCATATTCAATTATGATTTGATTAGTAATTCTTATAATTCTTCTTAAAATATTTTCAATTAATTTTCCATTTCAATTATATTTTCAATATATAAATATATTTCTTATAGTATTTAACATCAAATCAAAAACATCTAAATTTTATTTACTTACTATTTAATTATTAAAAATGTATAAAATAATCTAAAAATTAGGAGATGGTGTTTTTGGCAGTGTTACTAAAGCCCTTGATGAAAGAACACATGAATTTGTTGCTATCAAATCTTATAGAGACAACTCTATTAAAGATGAATCCAAAATTAAAGAAATCCAAATCCTTAAAAAACTTAATCATCCAAACATTATTAAATTAAGAGATGTTATCAAACAAAATAAAACTATAGCTATTGTACTTGATTATTCAGAAAGAAACCTATTATAATATTATAAATCTGTCAAAGAAAAAAATAGAACTCTTTGTGAATAACAAATACAAAGCATTGTGTACTAAATTGCTAGTGCTTTAAATTATCTCCATAGTCAAGGATATTTGCATAGGTATAAAAATTCATTTATAATAGGGATTTAAAACCAGAAAATATTATGATTTAAGATAATGGTATTGTTAAATTAATAGATTTTGGATAAGTTACATATTAAAATGAATAACATACTGACTATGTTTCCACTCGATGGTATCGGGTATGTTATAATTATCATTGATTTAGTCTCCAGAATAAATTAAGTAAGAATAATACAATCAAGAAGTAGATATATGGGCATTAGGTTGTATACTTGCAGAATTATATCTCTTAAATCCTTTAATACCTGGAACTACAGAAATTGATTAACTATATCAGATATAAAATCTAAATTTGAATTAACATTAGAAACTTATTCCTCCACAACCTTTGAATTTAATTAAAAGTATGCTTGAAGAAGATCCACATTAGAGAATAACTGCTATTGAAATTCTATAATCAAATTGGTTATCTTAACCATTTAAATTTCTACCTAAAGAATTGGAATTAAAAGATGATACTAAATATCTAATAAGTCCTTAGTAGACTCCTGCAAAAGCTTCAAAAGGATTTGGGAAACAAGAAAATAATCAAAATCTAATAAATCATCATACTAAACCAAATTTTAACTTTACTTCTTAAAATGCGGTTTAAAATAATATTGAAGACGATTTAGATTGTGGTTATGTACCTTCATATGTCTCATCATTATAAGGTACGAATAAAAAGAGATAAATAAGATTATAAGCAGATGAATAATAAAATACATAGAGATAATTGTATGATATTCAATAATAATATTAAATTTAAAGTTCAAATAATTAATCATAATAAAATACTAAAAACTATTATTCAAAACCGTATATATATTTAGTTTATTATTATTTTAGATTATTAAACTCCTAGAAAAAATTAGGAAATTAACCAGAGATTTATTGAATATAAATATATATATATATATATAATTATGTATATAATAAATAAAGAATGAAAATCTTAATTCATTTAATTAAATGTTTTTTGAGTATCACAACAATATCATCAGTAATCTATGTTTGATTAGTTAATTTAAGTTATTTAGTAAATTCTACAGGTAAGAATGAACTGCTTGCTTTATCTGATTCTAACAATCCACAATATTTAAATGCTTTAGCTACTAATTCTGAACAAAAGAAACTTTCATTAGATTTAGATGGACTTAAACTCTTTTATCTAAAGAGTTTACTGAAAGTTACTTCATATTTCTTTCCATGAACTTATTATAAGAATTCAATCAATTTTTTTTCTATTTAAATTCTATCAACACCTATAAGTTTTCTGATTGCTAATCTATAATAATAAAATTCTAAGATTACTTCTCATATAAATCATTAACTTCAATAAATTATGACCATTCCATAAATGTAACTCCAGTATCTGCATTGGCATCAAATACAAATAAATATTTGTTAGCCATTTTAATAGCAATTGCTACATGATCATATTTGGTATTTGTAAATACTCTTTATAATTTAGCTCCAGTATTATTAGTTTCAAAAAGAAGTAGATCTCCAGTTTCTACTATTTTCAAAAAATAATCTTCTGAAATTACATTAATTCCAAAGTATTTTTATACTTCTTATAATTATAATTATTATTTTGGATGATTTCTATGTTTATCTAATACAATATTTAAACATCCAACCCACATCTTAGCCTCAACAGGATCTTTAGCTTAATATATAATTATTTAATGTAAATGAGGAAACTATATTTTAATAAACTATTTATCCTATTAAATATTGAATTCAAATTCCTTTAGAGATATAACTTTTATTAAAGAAGTTTTTTATTCATCATTAAATTCTTTTATTGATTGTCTTGTGAGTACTACATATACCTTTTTATTTTAATACAACCATCCTTCTTTAACAGTCTAGTTTCCATCTATATAAATTTCAAATAAATTAGAATTATGCTTCTCCACAATTTTAATCTTATATTAGGACAAAGACTTACAGGAGTACTTAAAATGATAGTTTATTATGATCTTTGAGATTTCCTCTTAAGTTTTTCAGGTGAACATTCAGATCTTTAATAACAATCAGATGTAAAGATAACATTGTTTTATAATGAAAGAGATCTCTTTTTGGTATCTGACATAAGGAAATTAGAGTATAATATAAATAATACAAAAATAATATTTATTTTTTGAAAATTATATTTTATATTGATAAAATAATATAAATCTTTTGAGATATATAAATATATCTAAATTTAAAGATATATTTAATAATATAAAAAAGAATAATAGAAGTAATTACTAATGATTATCTTATTAATATATATATATATATAAATAAATTAAATTAGATGATAATTGATGATAAAATCCAAAAGATCTTAACATCAAATGATTTCTAAAGAGTAAGTGATAAATAAAAATTATCACGATCAGAGTTCACTGATTAAAGTAATAAGAGCAATGTTACAAATGAATTGAAACCTAAAAAGAGAAGAGTTGTAAAATTGAAGAATCAATTATTATCTTCAAATGTAAGTCCAGACATTCAGAAACTATATTATCAATCCAAGAAAATAGATACAGAATAATAACATACAGGAGATAAGATAATGATTGAAGAACAAAAACCTATTATATTACCATCTCTATAAAAGAAGGAGTAAGTGATATCAGAACAATCATCTAAAACTAATTTGAGTGATCTTATTATGAATATCTAAGAGATATTCCCTCCTGATCATTAACTTTGGAGAGATCTCTAAGTTGGTGATTAAAGTATTGAGGATGTAATTATATAGAATTAAGATTACTTTTAAGATTTATTAAGTATGAAATATGATATAATAATAAGTACTATATTTATAAGAGATGGAGATTAGATCCTTAAAGAACAAGAAACTTGGATGTAAGAGTAAATATAGTACATAATATACTGATGATTACAATGATAAATTTATGAAAGATTCCACATATATTAATAGATGGATATATGAGAGAGCAAAGCAATCAGCATCCTTGTTGTAAAATTCAAGCACATATAATGTACAAAATCTTTAGTCATAAACAAGTAACATTTTGTACCTCAAAGATTTGAGAAATCAGATAATTTTAAGCCTGATCATATACCTAATTAGAATACAATGTCATGTTTATCATCCTATACAGCTAATTATAGAGATTGGAAAAAGTAATATCATGGTATCATTGGACCATTTTATGTATAAAGTGATAAAAAGTTACCATTTATTGCTGAAACCAATTATTCTCGTAATTTTGTGACTCAGAAATATGAGAAACAAGATCCTATTATACCTAAACCTCTGTATTTTTAATTAATATATATAAATAGAGGACCATTTCCAGTAGAATCTCAATCTTTGGTTCGTTAAACTACTCATAAGAATTAATTCTCGTTACCATAGAATTGGATAGAAAATTTACCATTAACTAGTCCTCGAAATTTAGAGATTAAAAGTTTTGATGGATATCATCCTCACTTTAATAAACAATAGTAATCACCATAAGTGATGAATTCGTTTGCTGATCGATTCTTTCATTCATCAGTTGTATAGTAATTGATGAAAAAGAATCAGAAACAAATTATCAATTGATTTATTATAAATAATAATATGTCTGTAAGAATCAAATACACTAGCATAATAGAAGCTACGACTGGATTGAAATCGTTGAGTTTATCAAAAAAGAACATATTAGCATTAGGAAGTGGTGAAGAAGAAGATTGGTTGCTATTAAATGAAGTGGATGCATAATTTAATTTGCATCCTATTTAAATTGGTAAAATGGAAAAGAGAATGATCTCTTAATTAGCATGGTCTCCATCTGGACTCTATTTAGCAACAAGTAATGATAAATTGATTGTTTGGTAATTCAATGGCGGCAATTTATCTATATATCGTACCTATTAAGGACATAAATTGGAAATTACAGCATTATGTTGGTCTCCTGATGATTAAAGAATAGCTACTGCTTCATTAGATGGAAATATCTTTATTTATCATATTAAATAAGATGGAATCCAACATAAAATAGATTGTGGTTAAAAAACAGTTGGAATATGTTGGGATCCATTTGATAAATATATAGTTTCCTTGAAATTTGACAACACAGTATTCATATATATTATATATATAAAGGTTAATTTTTATAAAATTGATAATTGGAAACAAGAAATCACAGTTTCCCTCCAAATATAAGGAAAATAATGTACAACAAAAAGAGAAGACAGAAAACTTGATTGGAGTGTAGATTGTAGATATTTGGCAGTTCCAAATTTAGATGATAAAGTATTTATTATATAATACTTAGACAATTCCAACAGTAGCAATTTTAGATAGAAATTAGAATTTTTAAGTTGTTAGAACTATTGTAGGTCCATTCTCATCAATAAATGTTGTTCGATTTTCACCAATGTTATTTAAAAATTCTAATTCTAATGAATATTTTAGTGTATTTGCTATTGGTGATAATGATGGTAATATAAGTTTGTGGTAAATAAATGAGAATTAAATTGATGAATAACCATTTCTATTGGTTAAGGGTCATAAAAAGGCAGGAGAATTAATAGAAGATATTACATGGAATCAATAAGGAACAGTTTTAATGGCTACAACTTCTAAAAAATATATAATTGTTATAGATTTTCAATTAAGTTTAGGTTAAGTATTAGGTGAAAATGAGAAATAGTAAGCAATTAAAAGTTTATATGGTGATCTTAAAAATACAATTAAATAAATTAGATTTTATTAACCTAAAATTAATAATGAAAATATTAAATTTGCAGATATGTAGATTGAAAAAATTAATGTATAAGATGAATTAAAAAATCAAATACCTGATAGTGCAATATAATAAAGAGAAATTCCTAAACCAACATAAACATAATTTAAGTAAATTATTGTAGATGGCAAAAAAAAATTAATACCTTTGGATGTGAATTCATCTGAACCTGTTATTAAAAAGGTTGAATAATAGTAACCATTATTGGTTATTTAATAATATGAAGTATTACCTAAAAGTTACTCTTTTTCAATGAATAATAAAATTCTCTTATTGGAAGTCTAAAAATAATAATAAAGGATATTTAATTAAGCTGTCTATGGAACTTTAATTAGATGTATTGAAAATAATACACCAAAATGGATTGATTATGTAGAAGGTTAAGTAAAGACTATTCAATATAATGATGATCTTATTATTATTTACACTGATTAAGCTTTACTTTATATTGAAAATCATAAAGGAATGAGATAAGAAGCACCATTTATTTTACCATTCTTAAGTTAGATTGTATTGAGTCCTAAAAATCATATATTATGTCTTCAAAATACAGGAGAATTTAAAGTAATCAATTTAAATTCTAAAACTATATCATATGAAGGAGACATTAAAATTCTAATGTAACATGTCTATGAATGGATGGATAAAAAATAATTATTAAATGAAGATGAAAAGAAAGGCAAATAAAGCATTGATCCATTAATAAAAGCAAATCTTAAAATTGATACTGAAGGATATCCATTAGTTGAATTTCTATTTAAAGATTATTGTGTTTATACTTATCATAAGTAATTAAGACAATGGATTAAAACTAAATAAATTGATGTGAAGTATTAATTAATTAATATTCATTAGCAATCAAAATTAAGATATTAAGAATTTAAAAAAATTCAATTTTAATTAATATTAAACACCTCCTTATAATGATGCTTAAATATATAAGAGATTAATTTAAAAGACTACTATTGAAGATGCAATCAATGATATTCAATAAATATCAAAATTGGAAGAACAATTAAAAATATTTTGGTCTGATGGAGATATTAAAACATATGAGAAAGCATTATATACTTATATTAAGAAAGTAATTTGAGAATTTAAACTAACTAGTTATGTGATACTTGGCCAAATAATCAAGAGAAATTATCAAATATTATTGAAACAATGATTACTAATTAAAATTCTGCTGAATATAAATATCTAAGTGAAAGAGTATAGGACATGGAAGAATTAAAAAAAAAAATAATTTATATCCTTCAGTAATTTCCATAAACTAGAGATTTAATATTGTGTCTTTTTCCAGATCATTTCTGAGTATATATATATATATATAGATAAATATCATTATTAAAGCAATTTATAGTGCAGTAGATCTTTTTAGATTTACATTAGTTGATTTAAACAATTTTCGTTTCTTGAATAATAACTGTTTAATCTATCTATTTCTTATTAAAAATTAGTCATCTTAGGTCTAATTTTATATGGATACTAAAGAGCAACCCTTTCCCACTCATCTTATTCTAAACGAGCACAATTTGATTGATTAAATTTAAATACTGAGAGATTCATTAATCCTTTATGTTGGATATCAGGATTGATTTTTTTTAATTCCTATTATATTTATTTAAGATCTAATTGCATTTGCTTTGAAGATGGTAGACTATTATTTCTTTCTCTTTATAGAGATGGATGAGAATTCTACATGGATTTTGTTTAATGAACAGCACTGAATTATGATTTCCTTCTAGTTTGATTTAGCTCTCCTAACAATCGTTTTGCTTTATCACTTTTAAGAGAGTCCAATTTATATAACTTAATTAGAGTCTTTTCATAATTGACTTGATTCTTTTGCAAGTATGCTTTAATCTTATTATCAACTTTATCAAACAATTAATTTTAATATGGGAAATCCTTCACCTAACTACTCTTACTCCTTTTCTCTCTTACATAAGGTTGAATAGATTTTCGAGGAGACAATGTTTCATCCAATACATCTATTGTATTTGATGAAACCTTAGGAGAACCATACTTCATTTAATTATATATTTAATATACACATAATTCATTACTACTATTATTATTTCTTAACTTATTTTATAAATTTATCCTTCTGTTTCTATTACTTATATTTCCTCTTTCCCTCTTCTAAATGTTACTTCTATCCTTTAAACTAAGCCTCCTTGATCTTCTGTTTATGTATATCCTTCTCTTCTCTCTTCTTCTCCTTTTCATTCTTAATAGTATTCAATCTTTAAATTAATGAATAAACCTCCTTCTCCTTATCAGTCATATTGCTCTTAACAGGTAAATTCTTTTCCACCTATTATCGCAATCTCTCTCTGAATGATAACGATTTAACCTAAAACCATTTTTATATTTAAATACCTTTTCCTTACTTTCAAAAGGCAGATTCTATTACAAATTATTTGGTATTCTCAAAGGAGCAAATTTTACAGGTACTCTCTCCTAATCTTGATAAGTAGATTCTGGTTTGAATTCTAATGGTATTTATTTCTCTTATCTTAATTCCCACATAGTCTTCATCAATTTAACATTGCTTGTAATAAGTCTATAGAATCTTTCTATATGCATTCTGACCCAAGTTCTGCAGAAGACTAAATCACTCATTTGAATTTTGTCTTCGAAAGTAGCTCTGAAACTACCATCAGGACCTAATTTGCTTGGTTTTTTAATATGTCCTCTTAAACCAGACACAGTTTTAATGAGACCACCTTAAAATTTGGCTACTTCGAGAGAAGAATTAAACATTCCTTTAATAAATGCAGTATTTTTAATAACTTTAAAAGGTTCTCCAACCAACTTTAACTTTTTCATCACATCAAATTAATGATTCATCTCTAAGACTACTCCAGTTGCAGCGATTCTAAATTTAGACTATATAATATTGATATATATATACTAATTTATTGCTTAATGATTATGTACAAACAAGACCTGTTCCCTAAGGTGCAAAATTACCATAAAATATAGCATAACAATAATCATATTCTGGAGTATATTTAATGAAACGTAATCTATCATTAGGATCTTATACACAATAGATAGGAATAGTCTAAAATCTCCTCCATCCAAGAGAGATGATGATAGGATCATTAGATTTTAAAATGTTGCTATGCCATCTATGCTTTTTAATTCTAATCTATAATATATATGAAAAGAATATATACCTTGATGAATCCTAAATTATCCTCCCCAACTTCAGATCTAGCAAGAATCATAGGATAATCATCTTTAATAGAAGAGGAGAAATCTTTAATAACTATTTTTACATAAATGCCTTTTTTATATAATCCTAGATTTGAATTAGTTAATTCATTAACTAATTATTATCTTTCTTATTAATTTTCTTTTTATTTTTAATTATCATCTTTTTAATTATTATCTTTCTTTTCTTATTCTTCTTCTTATTCTTATTCTTATTCTTCCACTTCTATTTATTTTTCTAAATTTTCCAAATCTACAACATCATTCTATCCATAAAATCCTGTCACAAATAATTCTTTAATCTCCCTATATGAATCTCTATCTTAAACTTTAGGTATGTATCTTACACTATCAAACTCATTAATACCATTCTTATTTTAATATATTAATTCATGTAAATCAGTAGCTAATAGAGTATCTGAAATAGGCATAACAGTTCCATTTTCAATTTTTATATTAACTCTATTTTTTAATCTAACTAATTCTCTTTGTTATTAAATCTATTATAAATTATTTTTTTTTTTGATAGGTTAGTCTTCTTCCAATTCAAATCCCTCCAATAATTATGCATCTTCTTCTTCTTCTAATTATTTATCAATTCCTTCAGTTAATTGTTATAATTCTCTGACCATCCTAACACCTTCAGGTAATTCCTATTCTTATTCCTACTCTTCTATATCCTCATCATCCTACTCTTCATTATTAACAAATTTATTTTTTTCTGTGAATATTGGTTATGGGATTGTGATATATCCTGCTGTAGCATCAATAGTTAAAGCACCTACACTAGACATGGGAGCATAAACTAATTTTTCAGTATCCTTCAAAGATCTATGTTTCTTCTAAGTTGTTATTATTTCAACTGGATCCAGAACTTCTTCAAAACTTTCAATATAGTAATCTCCTTATCCTACAAAATGAATTCTATCATTTAATCTATAAGTACATCCTCTTACATATCCATAAAAGGTTGTAGTATTATCTTTACCCTATTCATAACGATCTGCCAATATAAATGGATGTTCTGTTTTCCATCTAACTGGTGCAATTTTAATGATTGATATAAACCTTGCCAAATTATGAATGTCTTATTTTAAATAGTATTCATTTTTTAAAGCTTATAAATAGAACAATTTATAATTGCCACCAGTTTCATATTCAAATCTCTTTTTATACTTCTTTCTTGTTTTTCTTAATTATTTATTGTCTTTAAAGAAATCAATATGAGTCAACACACCCATTACATTTGGAAAACCATGATTATTTAATAAACTTAAGTATTCAAATGTTTCCATCTCAAATCCTATACTTGCATCAATTAATATCAATGCTAAATCTGCTACTTTACTTAAATCACTCATTGCATTGATATCACTTGGACACTCTATAAATGTTACTCTATGTTATTTGTTTGAACGAACTGTTACTGGACCTACTAATTTCTTTATCTTCTATCCTGTGTAATGTTTCACAAGTGATTTTATCAATGTTGTCTTACCACTACCTTTTGGTCCTTATACAACAACCAACAAAGGAGCTTATGATTCTGCTTCTTCATTGGCTTACAATTATTCAGCATAGAAGTCCTTTTGTTATTTTTAATGAGGCTTAATAATAGGGGCTTGTTTCACTTGTTCTTCTTCAGAATCAGACATTAAAATTTATATATTTAAATTGTGATGAGTCAATAACAAGAAGAACAGAAAGCTATCCCTCTTGATAAATTGACACCTCAATAATTGTTGTAGATTAAAAAGTAAATAGAAGAGGTTTAACATTATTTTATAAAATAGGAAGTCTAATCACTCAGTTAATCATTATCTTAATTCAGAATTGCAAATGCTAAATATGAAGAAAGCAAAGTCATCTTAAAGAGATTAGATTAAACCCCTAAAGATAATGATCTATTAGTACCCATTACTGCATCACTCTATGTACCAGGTACAAATTAAATAACATAATGAGGAAGATTGATTAATCCATAATCAATTATGATAGATTACGGAACAGGATATTTTGTAGAGCGTAATACTGAATAGGGATCACATTTTTGTGATAGAAAATTATAATTATTGAAAGAATCATAAGATAAATTGAGTAATATCATAAATTAGAAAAAGTAATTCATGGATAAATTAAATATTGAATTATAGAAACGAGTGTTATAAGTATAATAAATTTAATAATAATAATAATAATAATAATAAAAGAAATAATGATGATGAATTATATCTTAAAATAATAAAATCAATATTTAATATATTTAACCTAATCTCAATTATCATAATAATTATTGTTTCTTCTATAATTTTATCTTTTTCGATTATTGTTATAATTATTTTTATCTAAAATTATATATATAATAATATATATATACTGTAT
The DNA here is from genome assembly GCA_905182975.1 of Paramecium primaurelia. Taxonomy (NCBI): domain Eukaryota; phylum Ciliophora; class Oligohymenophorea; order Peniculida; family Parameciidae; genus Paramecium; species Paramecium primaurelia. The sequence continues at coordinate 252,568 of CAJJDM010000108.1, forward strand.
TATTTTTTTTTTCTTGGATTACTATCACTTCTGCTCCGTGAAGACTATTATTAATTAAAATAAATTGATTACTGATGATGATGAACTACTACTACTCGAACTACTAGAATCTCTTGCGATTTATGCATGTAAAGTACTTTTATAGGGAATTCGTTTAAATGAAACTACATTTTAATCAGGTATTCTATATTCACAAATTGTCTTTTCTTCAGGAATTTCAATTTATCCAGGAGGTTTCAATTGTTTAATGAACTGATCAGATGCATATACTATGCAATAAGAATTGGAGGTTTCTTCTTGACTATAAAATAAATGAAGTTAAACTTACTTAACTAATAATTCATATAATCCAATGATATCACCATATTATTGAAATATACTCAATAATTTGTTTGTATTTATTTAATGTTGTGTTTTAATGAATAATTAATATTGTTTTAGTACATCTGAAAAAGAATCAGTCTTCTTTTTCTTTTAGCATATTAAACATGGCACATTCTTAATTTTTAATTACACATTCTTTTACAACATTTCCATTTGCACTTCCAAATATTCAAAAATATGATCTTACTATGTTTCACTTTTAAATGTTCCTTCTGGTAATTACTATAATTTCAATCTATTTTTAATATCAATCAAACAATCTTATAAATTAAATTCTAATGGAATACCAAAGATATAAATAGTTTCTTTTGGAACTAATAATACATCAATTAATTCATTACTTGTTAATTATACAGGTTAAATATCAACTATAGGAGCAGTAATTGTCTTCTATTAAGGAATCACTTATAAATTTAAGACTATTGAATTCTCTTTCTTCTTTTTTTCTGGACTCTCTGATTTCGATGATTCTTAACTACTTGATCGATCCCTCTTCTTATCTCCAAATCTCTATTATCTTAATTTCTCTTCTAATGCTTATTTATCAACTTCTCCCTTTTCCTAAAATCCCAATAAATGTAATTCAATACCCTTAGCATCATTAAAAATACATCACTGAATTATGGAATGATCTTCTTTTCACTTTAATGTTTTGATATTAAATTGATATGTTTCTTTCCTATATATATCAATTTGGCATCATTATCATATCGCATTCCTATGGCTATATCAATAGTCCTTTCATTTTAATTCTTATCTGTTATTTAAATCACTTCGCAAGGACCCTATTCATTATAATCATATTACCGCCTTCTATACTCTATCTTTTACAAAATTAAGAAATTGATCCTCTGTTTAATTCCCCATATAGAGATTCTTCACAAAAAAATGTATCTTGATTTCTGAACATTTACTATAATGCCATTTATCTAACACATTTTAAAATCTTCTTGGTGATTGATTTCGACTCATCAATATATAAAAATATATTAAATATAATCAATTCTTTTTTTTAATATTTTATGTTCCAAATGTCTAAGTAGGTTTCCTTTTCTCTCCAATATCAAAAATACTACTTTATTTTTTATTTGCAGATTTTGCAAAAGGATTGAATTCATCTTCATCTTATTGACTCTCAACTCTCTATGACTATATTTATTATTATAATAGATTTTATTATTATTATTATTGATGATGATGATGTTACTATTATTATTCTCTTTGTTCTAAAATAGTCTTTATTTAATTCATATTCACTTAATCATTCTACTTCTGCAGACCAAATCCTTGTCTTTTTGGTGATTAAGGTCTTTTGTCAATACCAAAATTCTATTATTACTTTATTATTTATTACTAAGAATATAAATTAAATTAAATACTCTTTATAACAATTTGATATGAGTCAATAATTTTTATAATTCTTTATTGGTTGTTTACTTTTCTTTCTGTAATTCCAATAAACTGATTATAGAATTCATATCATATTCATCTTTAATATGACATCTAAAAAATTCTATAGCTTTGTCTTTAGATTCATTTAAAATCTATTTAAATAAATCAACTCTAAACTTCCTTAATAATTTTTAAGTCTCTTCAATTTTATTAGAATCATATAGATTTTATGTATATCTGAGAAGTATATCATTTTATTTATCATCATTTCTAGCATAATAGTATTTACCAAATTCATTCCATCTATATAATTCATGATTTAAGATAATCAATTAAGTTAGAAATTGTCTATAATTTGTTATCAATTTCTCATCTTAAGAGAAACATAAAAATGGTTATTCAAAAGTCTATTAAATCATTTCTTATTTCATTGATGCTAATGGTTATTCTGTCTTTAATAAACATAATTTGTAATCTTATATTCCATATAACCAAAATCTAGAATTATGATAAACTTCTATCCATTTACTATTTTGATAAATTCTAATCACTCCTTTAGAATCTTGAATACTCAATAATCCTTCATCAGAATATCCAATCCAAGAAAGTGAAGAGAAAGGAGTAAGGAAGATATCAAATTCTTCAATTTATTTCTACAAATCTATATCATACACTCTACCTTTTAAAACTTATTAATTTAACATTGGAGAAGTATCATGAAATACTATACATAATAAATGTTCATATGAACATAATGATACAATTGCTCTATTTGTATTAAATTATAATAATTCTAAACCACAAAATGAAATTACTCTACAAATTCCATGATCACTCATAATTGCAAACCAATCATTTCCTATTGTTACAAGTTCTGCTCCTTCTTCTTCAGGTAATTAAAATTCAAAATCATCTACATCACCTATAAATTATTAGAAAAACACTATTGATCTTCCATCCCCTATCAAATATCCTTAATCATCTAAATCATTTGGTCCTTTTGATGCTAATACACATCCTCTATAATTTAATGTACCAATTGCATATCTTTATTAATTACTTATTTTAAACTTTTTATAAAATGTTGAATCAAAAAATTCAAATTCAATCATATTAGTATTTTAACATAATATTATTGTACCTACTGTATTATAACATAAATATTATCTCCCTCTTGATAATTATGTTTCACCTGGTCTCAATATATCTTACATTCCTGCATCAGTATTCTACTTTTATTTTTTCTCTACTTCATTCCCTTTTATAAATCCATCTAAATCATCTAAATTCTCTTTAACATTCTCATCCCCTAATAATTCCTCTTCTATTCTCTAATTATTATATTTCTTGGCTTTCTAATTTAATAAATCTTTGAATGCAATATTTTTATCTTTATATATTGCCTCAGTCTCTGTTAATGGAGGATCTACAGTAGTTTCAATTAGATTTCCATTACAATCAAATAAATAGAATATATTTTACATTATTATCATATATAATGGAGTACATTTAATATTAAATTGCCAATGTAAGGATAAATCAGTCAAAGATTTAAAATTCCATAATTTTATTTCACCATCTAATGAACAAGATCCCACACAATTATCTTATATCCATTTTATAATACATATTTCACTCTAATGTAAAATCTAATATTGCTATTATAAATCTTAAGGTTCATCCTAAGTGATTATATATTATGCATTAATTTTTCCAGCAATCCAAAATGAATTACCTGATGGATGGAAATCTGATTATAATTTTTAGAATGTATCTGGTGATATTTATTTACTAATAGTATATCTCTATAATAATTATGGTATTTATGATAGTTAATATACTATCAAACAACCATCACAACCAATACTGCATACAAATCTATCTTTTGGATCAAAAGAACAACTTAATATCATTCCATCATGTCCAGGTTTACATCTTGATATTTTATTATCTCTATTCAATATTAATGAATTTTCCTCAGTAGCTATTCCCATTATTTTACCATTCTTATTGTATTTGATCTGAATAACCTTTCCTGTTAAAGTGACTATCAAAGATGGTGTAGTCATTTGAATATCATCATATGTATCTACTCTCATATCTCCAATAGCAAAGAATTATGAATTTAAAGGATGAATTGCCAAAGCCAACATATTAGACTCAAGTACAGTTTCCGCGGTTTTTTTATGCTCAATTAAATCATACTCAACCAAGCACTAATTCCAAGCTAACAATGCTTTATTTCCACTGATATCAAAACCACATTATCCTTTTGTCTCTGTAATTGCTGTACTCTTGAACTCTTTTACACTTAACATATAAAATTAGTTGAATTATTTTAAAATAAAAATGAATTATTATTATCAATATATATATATATGAACTTGTACATTATTATAATATGTATATTCTCTTATTTAAAGTAATAAAATATGAATTGTAAATCAATCATCAATCAAGTGATTTTTAATTATTTTTGATAACTTATTTTCTTACATAACTCATAAAATCACCATTTTCTGAATATTCTGGTGTTAGTATTTTATTCTCTCTTCTCCAATCTATTATTGGTGGCAAATCAGCTACTTTACTAATAGACATAAATGAACATTTATTATTTGAACAAGATAAGGCTTTCTATTTAAACTTAGTTTTCTTTTAATAAAATAAGTAATCCTTCCTTGCAAATCTTTCTGTGTATTATATTGAATGGATATATTATAAGTCATTAAATTCATTTTATTATTACTATTTGCTTTTCTTTACTTCTTCCAGAATTTATTATTTTATTTAGTATCTATGGTCTCCATTCTATCTTTTATTCTTTAATGGTGCTAAAGTAACTATTCTTTTAGGATTTATTTCAAGGCTTCCTTATTATAATTATAAAGTAATCATTTATAAACATAAATGAATAAATTTATTGAGATTAATCTAACATAAAAAATGAGAAATAAAAATCATATCAAAAGTTTTTAGAACCTATTTAATAGTTTAAATTATATTAATTATCCTTGAAATTCTTTAAATAAATTATAATAAAATATATATTGTAATTATTTTTTTATTAAAGTTTTTAATTATAAATTATAGTTCTTGCAAAAAAGATTGATCAGAAGGGATTGATATATTTAATTATTCCACTAAATATAGATATAATTAAAAAATACAATTTTTATGAATAAATATCTATTCCCTTTCAAATAAATTGATAATTTAAAATATGATCTACTGTCTCTAGTTAAAATTATATGTTTATCAATATTTTTAAGTTACTGTTTAACTTTGAAAACTAAATTATCATCTTATTTTTATTTGATTTTTATTTTATCGGTTTTTTATTGTATTAGGATATTTTTATGAAAGTTTACGACATGATGAAACCAATTACTTTGAGCCTCTTATCAAATACATTCTATAACAAAATTAAAAAAAGCTGTCTAATAACGAAATAATTATAAGGTAAGATCATTCTTAAATCAACTAATTTTTACATAAATATTTTTTCTTCACAATAATAAAAATTACCCATCTGAATATATTTTTTTTGAAAATAATAATAATTGATATGAAAGACCTTTATGTAGAGTTTCCAACAATTATTAAGAAATACAAATAGGAGAAAGTAATAATAATAATTTTTAGAAAATAACAATGTACTCTTATATTTAGGTTGCTATTACCATCTAATGGAAACTTATCAATATGAGCGCAATCATAAAAGTGCTTGCTCAAAAATAGCAAAATTCTCTAAATCCTAAGAATTTGAAACAAATGTTTTTAATATCTAAAAGTTTAATTTTCTCTAATATTTTGGAAAGTTATGATAGTAACATAGATAATAGTCATCCGAAATGTTGTTTCCAAATAGACAGTAGATAAATAGAAAAAAAAATAAAACTAAAATGATTATATGAATATCTTTTCAAATAAGACTATGAAATCATAGTTACACATGGTAATTAAGCTGAATTAAATCCAAATCAATTATATTATTTAAATTCTTCTCTTAAACATTAAAATACCAATATTAAAAACATTAAAATAGATTTGGATGATGATCTTAATTAGTGGCCTAGTCATAATTTAACTATTCTTCGAGGGTTTATGCTTTAGATCTTTTAAAAATGAATTTAATCCAGAGATATTTCAACGTTAATGTCCTGGTTCTCATTAATATTGGCCAGGTATTCATCCTCATATGTGCGCAGGTATTGATGTATATATATATTTAGGTGTTCCAAGAGATTGTGATGGGACAACAGAGCTTAAATAGTTGATAATAAATGAGGAAGAAGTAGTGTGTCATCCTTAGATAAAAGGTTATATATTATATGGGAATGATGATACTCATTTACTTCTAGGATGGTGGCCATTTATTATGGTCTATTCTTATGATCAAAATGGAAATTTAATTTTTACAACTGAGGATTAATCTATATTATATGATTATGGTTGCATAATTGGACAACAATATTCTGGAATTTATAAATGCATATATTGTAGTGGAACAAATTATGGTGAAAATTGTGCAAGTTCTACTACTGCACTTTGTAAAAATATTAATTAATTTGAAAGAATGCGGTCAATATTGTAAAACATGCGATTCTACCAATACGAAATGTGCTACTTGTATTGATGGTCATTCTAAATTAAGTAGTACTGATTATAAATGTTCATTAGGTAGATTATTATTATTATTATTAGCATGTTAAGTAGGTCATAAAACTTGTTAAAAAAGTGGAACTACTTATACATTCAATGGTTGTATTGATGGTTATGAATTAAAAAATGGACAATGCATTTGTATGATATTTATTACTATATTTAGAATGTCCAAGTAATTGTAAAATTTGTAATTCAGGAGTTTGTTCATAGTGTATGTGGCCTTATTCTTTAGAAAATTCTTTATGTTTTGAAGATAGGAATTGCATGAAATATGATTATGTATATGATTCTTAAGCAAAACCAATTGGTACTAATTGTCAATAATGTGATGTTGGATATTTTAAAAAAGGAACTCGATGTGCTTGTAATAATATTGTTAATTTTAATAGCTTGTTAAGAATAACCAGGATTAGAAAAATGTTTCATTTGTGATAATGCTAATTAATGTAAAGGTTGTTTTGCAACACACTATTTAACTGCTGATAAAAAATGTGCTCTTTATACTGGTACATGCAATTTACCTTGTCAAACTTGTTTAGTAACAGATGCCAATTACTGTACAACCTGTTTTTATCAGAAGAAACTAACCGCAAGAATTGTTCCAGGAAAATGTGTTTGTGATTAACTTACTGGATATGCTGATTTAAATGGAGTATGTCTTCTTTGCAAAACTGGATTATGTTTAACATGCACTTTAAAATTTGAAGAATGTACCTCTTGTGATCCTTTACTAAAAAGAGGTCTTGTTGGAAACAAGTGTCCATGTCTATAAGGATACTATGATACTGGATTAGAAGATAAAATTTGTTAAAGTATAAATAAAAATGAAAAATTATAGAATGTTAACTTTCATGTTATAATTGTTCAGGACCATATGATACAGATTGTACTGATTGTGGAGATCCAAATATTTATTACAAATAATTGATTAGTGGATAATGTATTTGCGCTTAACGAACAATTGCGATCAACTAAAGTAATGGATAAACATTATGTCAACGTATATATAGTGTAAAGAATTTAGCTTGTCATCCAAGATGTGAAAAATGTTAATTCCCATATGATAATTCTTCAAATCAATATTGCACTATGTGTATAGCAGGACAATATAGAGTTGTCTCTGATGATTTTAAATGTATTTGTAAAAATGGATATGGAGATGATGGCATTGTGGATATATGTTTTAGTACATTTAATATGATATTTTTAAGAATGTCATTATTCATGTTTAAGTTGCAATGGACCTCTATCTACTAATTGCACTTCATGTTCTAGCGATACAAATCGGCATTTAACTTCGAATAATGAATGTTAATGTAATTTAGCTTACTATGACACTGGGAAAAATGATATAGTTTGTTATTGTAATAAGAATAAAATACAATATTTTAGTTGGTTGTCATCACTCTTGTGTAAATTGTATTAGTGAAGGAGAAGATAAGTGTACAAGTTGTCCATCTACCAGATATTCAGATAGAATTGGTTCAACATTTAAATGTTTGTGCAAGGATCCACACTATTATAGTGATGAATTTTCATTAGAATGTTTAGAATGCCATTTTACTTGTAAAACATGCAATGGAGTTAAAGAAACAAATTGTTTAACTTGTGATTTAAACTATAGATAACTCATAATATCTAAATGTGATTGTCCATATGGATACTATGATATAGGTTAATTACAATGCTAATGTATTATTTTAAATATAATTTTAGAATGTTATTACACATGCAAGACCTGCTTTGGAACTTAGATCAATAATTGCATAACATGTTCAAATGAAACCAATAGAATAGTTAAAGCAAATAAATGTGTATGTAAGGATGGCTATTTAGAAAAATAATTTGGTGATTAAATATGTTAAAGTAATTATTTCTTTAAAACTTAGAATGCTCATATAGATGTTCCTCTTGCACTGTAGCATTAGATCGATGTGATAAATGTCCAGATTCATCATTTAGAGATCTTGGAGTTGATAATTCCTGTTTGTGTCCTCCTAGAACTTATGATTAGCCTGGTAATCCAATATGCATAAGTACTAATTAATTTTAGATTTAGTTTGTCATAATACTTGCTTAACATGTAATGGTAATTAATCAAATTAATGTACTTAATGCAATTCTTTAACTGGAAGATAATTAAATGATAAAGGCGAATGCATATGTGCTTTATAATATTTTGATAACGGACAATCTTAATGTTTAGGTATTAATTTTGATTAATAATTTATAAGCCTGTAGTTCTTTATGTCTATAATGTAAATCTTCTGCAGATAATTGTACATAATGTCAGTCCGATAAATATTTAAACCGAAATACTTGTGCATGCAAAACAAAACTTTAAGGCTTATCAATATCTACATATCTGAGTTCAACTTAATAACAATGTCAACGTAATCATATTAAAATTAAAAAAGCCTGTCATTATACTTGTTTGACATGTACTGGACGCTTATCTTTAGAATGTGATTCTTGTTTGGATGTTGATAATAGATATCTATAAGGTACAACTTGCATTTGTAAAACAAATCACTTTGATGTAGGAATAGCTAAATGTGTTTGTAATATTTAACATTTATATTAGAATGTAATTATAGATGTCAAACTTGTGCAGTATTAGATACTTTATGTTTAACTTGTCCTCCTTTAAGTTTAAGAGTATTAGTTAATTCCTAATGTTAATGTCAACCAGGTTATTATGATAATGGAATAAATTCTATTTGTTAGAGTAATTAAAAATTTAATCCTTTAGAATGTCATTATTCATGTTTAACTTGTTCTTAAATAGCAACAAAATGTGAAACATGTTCAGCATAATGGAAAAGGTCATTTAACAATATTTTAAATTCTTGTCTTTGTTTTGATAATTATTTTGATATTGGAGTTGAAATTTGCTAATAATGTCATTATTCCTGTTTGAATTGCTAAGGATAAGATTCAAATTATTGTAAGACATGCATTGATTAGAATGTTTCATTTAGGGTATTCAATGGAGGAATATGTTAATGTCTTATAGGTTATTATGATGATGGAATATCTGTTATTTGTAAAAAATGTTAGATTTAATGCACAACTTGTAAGACTTAATCATATTTCTGTACATCATGTCCAATTACACGACATTTGAATGGAAACAAATGTGATTGTGATTCAAGTTATTATGAAGCTGGACTAGAATAATGTCTTAAATGTGATTAAAATTGTGTAGATTGTACTACTTCTTCTACTAATTGTACTAAATGTGATTCGTCTTAATTAAAAAGTTTAGACAATCTTACTCGAAAATGTTTATGTTAAATAGGCACAACCGATATTAATGGTATTTGTTAATAATGTGATAACTCTTGTTAGACATGTTTGAATTCCCTCACTAATTGCACATCTTGTAGTTTAATGAAATAATTATAAAATAATAAATGCATTTGTATAGATGGTACATATGAAACAGGGATTGATAAAAAATGTTTACCTTGCAATTAAGCATGTAAGACATGTTTAAATAAAGAAAATTATTGTTTAACTTGTTCAGCAGATAGTTTTAGAATCTTTAAAGCTGGAAATATATGTGTTTGTCAAAATGGATATTTTGAAAATTCATCTAATTAATGTATATCTTGTGATTAATCTTGTCTTACTTGTTAAGGTAGTTCTACATATTGTTTATCATGTGATCCTGCTTTTAATTTATAATTAAGTAATTAAAATAAATGCATTTGTAAGTCTAGTTATTATTTTAATATTGCCTCTAAAAAATGTGAAAGTAAATGATTTATAAAAATAAAAATAGGTTGTAATGTAACATGTAAGGAATGTCAAAATACATAAAAATGTATTGAATGTGAACCAATTAGTAGATTTTATGATCCAGATAATTTTAAATGTTTATGTAAAGATGGTTATTATGAAGCAAATGAAAAAATGTGTTAATGTAATAATTATATTGATAAATAGTATGTGATTTGAGTTGTAAAACATGTATAAATTAAAAAATAAATTGTTTAACATGTGAATCATTATATTTTAGATTGTTCAATAATAATAGTAATTAATGTCTTTGTTTAGATGGTTATTATGATGTTGGTATTGAAATGTGTTAAAAATGTAATAATTTATGTAAAACTTGTTAATAAATATCAACTAAATGTTTATCTTGTTATGAAAATGAATAAATAAGAATATTAAATAATAATTAATGTTAATGTAAATCTGGATATTTTGATAATGGATAATTAATATGTGAAAGTAATTATTATTATTTATTTATGAATTTTAGAATGTTCTAAATCTTGTTTAACATGTTAAGGAAAAAATGATTATTGTACAAGTTGTGATATCAATTTAAATAGAATAGATTAATCACCAATTCATAAATGTCCATGTTAAACTAATTTCTATTAAGATTAAAATGAAATTTGTTAAAGTATATATATTATATATATATTAGAATGTCATATTAAATGTTCTGGATGTATATCATAAAAAGATAAATGTATAAGTTGTAAAACATCAAGTACATCTAATAGATTATCAATTACATAAAATTGTGATTGTATTGATGGATATTATGATGATGGTGTTTAATTTTAATGTTAAAAATGTAGTTATTAATGTAAAACTTGTACACAATCCCCATAAAATTGTTTATTATGTCTTAGTAATTTAAGAGAAATAATTCCTACATGTAATTGCAAATCTGGATATTTTTAAAATGAATAATAAACATGTGAATGTATTTATATTCTATTATTAATATAGTATGTGAAAATCAATGTAATACATGTGAAAAATTATCATATAATTGTACAAGTTGTAAAGGTATTAGAATAAATAAAACTTGTGATTGTTTAGATGGATATTTTGAAGCAGGATAACCTGATTGTATAAGTAATCCTTATTAATTAATATTTATAGAATGTGATTTTTAATGTTTAACATGTAAAGGAAATTAATCTTATTGTTTATTATGTAAAGGTGATCGTATTAATATTCCATTTTGTAATTGTTAAGATGGATATTATGATGATTTCTAAAGTCTTGATTGTTAACAATGTGATCCAAATTGTAAAACTTGTAATCTAGAGGGATGTTTAATTTGTAATGGAAATAGGGTATTATCAGAAGAAAAAACTTGTGATTGTCCTTAAAATTCAGTAAGTCACCCAGAAACACCATGGTGTTCAAGTAAATGAATTTTATTAACATTTATAGCTTGTGAAGTTGCTGTTTTGGATATTCGTTTTTCTGATGATTTACTTTCAGTCAAAGTGCTATTTGATTTTAATTTGAATCCAAATTATTTTTCCTCTTAGTTTTAAGAGAATGTTTGTTATAAATTTTTAGCCGATGAAACTATTAAATTATTAGGAAAGAATCCTAATTGTAAATTAGATTAGGAAAATTATAAATAATTAATATTGAATTTAGGTGTTAATGCTGCAATACTTCCAGGAGATTCAATTATATTTATTGACTCTTATTTTGGCCATAAAGATTGCTCAAGCAAATTAGATTTATTTGTTTTAAATAAAGTTTAAAGTCCTCTTAACCCAGTATCACCTGTAATATCATATGATATACCTCAATATTTACTTAATNTAAATATCAACTAAATGTTTATCTTGTTATGAAAATGAATAAATAAGAATATTAAATAATAATTAATGTTAATGTAAATCTGGATATTTTGATAATGGATAATTAATATGTGAAAGTAATTATTATTATTTATTTATGAATTTTAGAATGTTCTAAATCTTGTTTAACATGTTAAGGAAAAAATGATTATTGTACAAGTTGTGATATCAATTTAAATAGAATAGATTAATCACCAATTCATAAATGTCCATGTTAAACTAATTTCTATTAAGATTAAAATGAAATTTGTTAAAGTATATATATTATATATATATTAGAATGTCATATTAAATGTTCTGGATGTATATCATAAAAAGATAAATGTATAAGTTGTAAAACATCAAGTACATCTAATAGATTATCAATTACATAAAATTGTGATTGTATTGATGGATATTATGATGATGGTGTTTAATTTTAATGTTAAAAATGTAGTTATTAATGTAAAACTTGTACACAATCCCCATAAAATTGTTTATTATGTCTTAGTAATTTAAGAGAAATAATTCCTACATGTAATTGCAAATCTGGATATTTTTAAAATGAATAATAAACATGTGAATGTATTTATATTCTATTATTAATATAGTATGTGAAAATCAATGTAATACATGTGAAAAATTATCATATAATTGTACAAGTTGTAAAGGTATTAGAATAAATAAAACTTGTGATTGTTTAGATGGATATTTTGAAGCAGGATAACCTGATTGTATAAGTAATCCTTATTAATTAATATTTATAGAATGTGATTTTTAATGTTTAACATGTAAAGGAAATTAATCTTATTGTTTATTATGTAAAGGTGATCGTATTAATATTCCATTTTGTAATTGTTAAGATGGATATTATGATGATTTCTAAAGTCTTGATTGTTAACAATGTGATCCAAATTGTAAAACTTGTAATCTAGAGGGATGTTTAATTTGTAATGGAAATAGGGTATTATCAGAAGAAAAAACTTGTGATTGTCCTTAAAATTCAGTAAGTCACCCAGAAACACCATGGTGTTCAAGTAAATGAATTTTATTAACATTTATAGCTTGTGAAGTTGCTGTTTTGGATATTCGTTTTTCTGATGATTTACTTTCAGTCAAAGTGCTATTTGATTTTAATTTGAATCCAAATTATTTTTCCTCTTAGTTTTAAGAGAATGTTTGTTATAAATTTTTAGCCGATGAAACTATTAAATTATTAGGAAAGAATCCTAATTGTAAATTAGATTAGGAAAATTATAAATAATTAATATTGAATTTAGGTGTTAATGCTGCAATACTTCCAGGAGATTCAATTATATTTATTGACTCTTATTTTGGCCATAAAGATTGCTCAAGCAAATTAGATTTATTTGTTTTAAATAAAGTTTAAAGTCCTCTTAACCCAGTATCACCTGTAATATCATATGATATACCTCAATATTTACTTAATCCCTGTGATGATAACACCATTTTAATAAGTTAAAAAACAAATGATGGCCTAAGAAGTTTAATAAACATAGCATGGTCTTATTAAGTAGAAGGGTAAAATGGTTATGGTAATCTAAAAGAATTAGTTTAACATTAAACTAATCTATAACTATTAGATCTAGTCATTCCAATTTAAACCCTTCCGAAACAATCAAAAATAACATTCTTTGTTGAATTTCAAAATTTTATTAATTAAAAAGGGTAGTAATAAATTTAAGTTTAAACACATTCTGGACAATTACCAACTGTACTTTGGTTAGGTAAGAAATATTATTATACTTTTGAAATAATTGATTTATAGTTTACAATCTAGAAAAAATCATGTACTAATTCAACTTAAAGTTAGAATGATAAGTCTTAATATTCAGTATCATTAGTTGAAATTTATAGGAATAATTCTAATTCCAGACCATCAAGAGTAGATGTTTCATAAATAATAAATGAAAGTACTTTTTAAGTGACAATCTTAAAATATACATTATCCCCTAAAACTGCATATACATTCTTAATGGAAACTAAAGAACCCTAAACCACTTTTTCGTTTTCTCAAAACGTAACCATTCAAATAACTCCAGGAGGTCTACTATGCTAATTTTTTGGCATTAATAAGATTCAAAATTATCAAAAGGATTCTACTATAAATATTTAATGTAAAGATCTTGATACTTAATATCAATGGAATGAAGACTAAGAAATTACAATCGAAGTTAGCTGTGCTGACTTAACACAAAATAGCCCTTGCAAAGATATGAATAACAAGATCATTGAAATAAACAAAACAGACTCTATTTAAATTATCCCCAAACTAACTGTTAAGCCGTATTCTATATGGTCATGGACTGTTATAGCAACAAAATAATCATATCAATAATAATTTAAATAAAATATAGTATTTTTGGATAATGATTTCNAGGGTATTATCAGAAGAAAAAACTTGTGATAGTCCTTAAAATTCAGTAAGTCACCCAGAAACACCATGGTGTTCAAGTAAATGAATTTTATTAACATTTATAGCTTGTGAAGTTGCTGTTTTGGATATTCGTTTTTCTGATGATTTACTTTCAGTCAAAGTGCTATTTGATTTTAATTTGAATCCAAATTATTTTTCCTCTTAGTTTTAAGAGAATGTTTGTTATAAATTTTTAGCCGATGAAACTATTAAATTATTAGGAAAGAATCCTAATTGTAAATTAGATTAGGAAAATTATAAATAATTAATATTGAATTTAGGTGTTAATGCTGCAATACTTCCAGGAGATTCAATTATATTTATTGACTCTTATTTTGGCCATAAAGATTGCTCAAGCAAATTAGATTTATTTGTTTTAAATAAAGTTTAAAGTCCTCTTAACCCAGTATCACCTGTAATATCATATGATATACCTCAATATTTACTTAATCCCTGTGATGATAACACCATTTTAATAAGTTAAAAAACAAATGATGGCCTAAGAAGTTTAATAAACATAGCATGGTCTTATTAAGTAGAAGGGTAAAATGGTTATGGTAATCTAAAAGAATTAGTTTAACATTAAACTAATCTATAACTATTAGATCTAGTCATTCCAATTTAAACCCTTCCGAAACAATCAAAAATAACATTCTTTGTTGAATTTCAAAATTTTATTAATTAAAAAGGGTAGTAATAAATTTAAGTTTAAACACATTCTGGACAATTACCAACTGTACTTTGGTTAGGTAAGAAATATTATTATACTTTTGAAATAATTGATTTATAGTTTACAATCTAGAAAAAATCATGTACTAATTCAACTTAAAGTTAGAATGATAAGTCTTAATATTCAGTATCATTAGTTGAAATTTATAGGAATAATTCTAATTCCAGACCATCAAGAGTAGATGTTTCATAAATAATAAATGAAAGTACTTTTTAAGTGACAATCTTAAAATATACATTATCCCCTAAAACTGCATATACATTCTTAATGGAAACTAAAGAACCCTAAACCACTTTTTCGTTTTCTCAAAACGTAACCATTCAAATAACTCCAGGAGGTCTACTATGCTAATTTTTTGGCATTAATAAGATTCAAAATTATCAAAAGGATTCTACTATAAATATTTAATGTAAAGATCTTGATACTTAATATCAATGGAATGAAGACTAAGAAATTACAATCGAAGTTAGCTGTGCTGACTTAACACAAAATAGCCCTTGCAAAGATATGAATAACAAGATCATTGAAATAAACAAAACAGACTCTATTTAAATTATCCCCAAACTAACTGTTAAGCCGTATTCTATATGGTCATGGACTGTTATAGCAACAAAATAATCATATCAATAATAATTTAAATAAAATATAGTATTTTTGGATAATGATTTCAAAATACTTGATGTTTAATATAGCAAAGGATATACAATAAGACCAATCAACAATTATGAAACATTGCAATTCATCTTTAATATTCCTTTTGAAGATAGATATTATTTACTATAATATGAGATTGCCATTATATATAATTTTGAATTAATTAAGATACTAGAACCATAATATTATTAATATCATTTTAGATTATTTGATCATTTTTAATAGTTTAACAAAGGAAATTAATTTAATTTAAAATTTTTAGCTTAATTTACAAATGATATTATACCTAGCTAATACGATTTATAGTTAACTTTGAATCAGCCTCCAATCTGCTCTATAAAATTAGAATTATAAAGTGTCTAAGCTTTATAAGCTAATACAATTGCAGTTAGTTGCGAAAAATCAGATGATTCTCCATATACTTATCAATTAAGATATTTCTTGAAGAATTAAGATTATAAGGATTTCTAAAATTAATTATCTGATTATTCTTTGATTCTAAATACATTTTCAAAATCTAATTCTTTTGATACTTATTTACCTTAAAGTGAAGGAATTGCATTAATATAAATTATGGATTCTAGAGGATCAATGGCAAATATTGAATAGTATCTGAATATCACCGAATTTAAATTTAATTGCTCTGATTTTCTAATGCAGAATTTAGTTTATAAAAAATAAATAATGTTGTTATTAGAAGTCATGATGAATCATTATGATTAATCTGATTGTGTGAAAATTTCAGAATAATTACTTGAATAGATTAAGAGTTATATAGATTCAGAGGCTCTATTTGATTAATTATTGGCTCTTCAGACAATAATACTATATAAGAGATTTATGTTAGATTTCAATAATTTACCTTCTATTTCAAAGAGAAAATTAACTGAAATTGATTTGAAAAGTTGTTATGATAATAAGACAAAATTAATATTAATTAATCATTCTGAAGTTAAAAAGTATTCATCAAATGATATAAAAACTTTTGAATAAGAACTTTCAAAAATAAAAAAATTTTACAAAAACATTATTTTAGAAAAATAAAATATTGAAATTCAGATAAAATAAAATGATATCTTTATAAATGAATTACTATTTTAATCAAAAGAATAAATTTCAAATTCATTAGCTGCTATTATTCTATTTGTTGATGATCTTTTAAAAAAAATATCTGACACATCTTTAATATCTGATCAAGATAAAAACTCAATAATTACTTTATCAGAACAATCTATTAATCTAATAGATGAAATTGGGACCAATCTAAGTGTATAAGCACCAGTTAATGGTTAAAGATTTATATTAGAGGGTTAAAAAATAAAATTTCAATTAGCCAGAATAACTAAAGATGTTTTCAATTAATAATAAGGCTTAGAAAAAGACTTAGTGGATGGTTTAATAGTATTTGTTTAAAAAGAATAATTAGATATACGTTTCAATTATTTAAATATCTCTAATAAACATTTATAAGAAATAAAAACATTTTTTAACTATTCTAAAATTGAAATTGAGTAGAATTATTACACAAAAACCAAATTACAAAACTACCTTTACTAAAATTAGTTTATTGGTTATGAAAAATTACAGAAGGATTATCTTGTTGATTTCACTTAATACCCATATTGTGTAGATACATCTTTACCTGCCTATAATTTTTAATGTGTTTAGTATAATGAAAAGGGTTCACTATCATAGTGTAATTTAATAATTTCTGAGAATAATAGTAATAAATCTATCTCAGCTTCTTGTTAATGTTCTGAATTAGGAATTATATTTTTAATAAGATTTTAAAATTAATCAGAAAATGAATAAGAATTAATCAATATTTCTAAAATGAATGAAAATAAGGATTCCATGTGTAATTTAAGTTAATAAGTTTTTATTTTATTTCATGGAATTTATATAGTATTTACATTTTTCATGTATTATGAATTACAAAAATTTGAGAAACAATTGAAAATTTAATCAAATATAGGTACTGAATAATCTTGTAGTGCAACTGATCAACTAACAAAGGATCTAACTAAACGTAATAAATATCAAACTATTCAAAGAATTTTTTAATTTTCTATAAAGGTAATTATAAAAAATATGTTAGTTTATACATGAAATAATGTGTCTATTTTATTGTGATGACAAAATTATTAAAAAAAGTTATAGATTCTTAAAACTGTCCAACTTTTTAAGTATTTTAATTCCTTTGTCATTTGTTGAAACTTTGTTTATCGAAGAAATGACTTGGATTACTATTTTGATTTTAAATTACTTAATATTACAAATTCTAAGAATAGTTTTTAAGATATTTGAATCGATTTATAGATTTTAAGGCATATTTAAGATTATTATAATAACTTTGTATTTTATAATCCATTTATTGTCTTATTTTCTATTTATTTATTAATACAATAAAAGGTAAGCATTTTTAATATTTTAGAAATGAATGTTCTCTAGAATTAAATTATAAAATGTCAATCTTAATAGGAGGTACTGTTTTATTAAGTTATGTTATCTTGGACCCTATAGTTATTTACATGAGAGTTTTAATTTACAAATATATCGACTCAATAAATCAATAATAAGGTTTCAATCCATTTAGCCGATTAATATACTTTTTTATTTAGCATTATAAGTTGGATCAGATTTTTAAGGATTTCATTGAATTATGAAATTTTAAACTAAATATTGTCTGAATATATACAATAATTTCATTTAATTGTTTAATTTTATTAACTTGAAGTTTATTCAACTTTTCTATTATTTCCTTTTATTACTATTATTGATTTCTTCCTATGGTTTTTGTGTTAGCAAATTAAATTTTGCAAATTAATAAATTATAAGTATTTTCCAAAAAAAAGAAATTCAAGTTATAGATGTTTTTCTTATATATTTCAAACTCTAATTTATTTATAAGTTGAATTACAAATAATATTTTAAATAAATTTTAATTGAAAAATTGGTAAAAATTACTTTAATTGTTATAATTTAAATGATCAAATATTTATTTTTTTTTTTTAACCTTAATTACTTCATATTTTTTAATGAGTAGTATTTCTACACATATTCAATATATTTATCTGTCTACATAAAGACATTTTCCTGTAAATCTTATTTAGTTTAGTGGCTTTAGTTGTTAATTATCTTTATATTTTATTAAGGTCCTTTAGATTGATGCTTTTTATCTATTAGAATTCCTAAATAATTGTATTATGATACGATGGGATAACCTATTAAACAAATTTAACCATTACTTAAAGATTTAAGAAAATTCTATAAAAATATCATCCTAATAAATGTTAAATAAAGAAGGGGAAATTGGAATACCTTGTAATACAACGTGATCATACCAATGATGAGTAATATTTCTTAAAATAGAATTTAAATTTGACTATATATTTTTTTTTAAAGAACTTCATTACATACAAATTAATAAATATTTTATCATAAATGAATAAATTACTTTAAAAAAATTAAAAATATATAACATAAATTACATAATTGTAATAAAATATATCTCAAAAAAATCAATAGTAAAATCAAAAAAATAAGAACTTATGAAGAATATTTTGCTTTTATTACTTTTTGATATGAATTAGCATATTTACTATATTATTATAATAGTATAATAGACTGATTTTAAAGAATTATCAATATATTTCATTTATTATAATAATAAATTTACTATAAATTCAACTAAGTTTTAGATAATCAATAAAAGCGCTTGAATTAAAAATCCTAAATCTATATTGATTTTATTGAAATAAAATATAATGAGTATGTAAAATTTATATTAGAACAATAATGTATTTATTAAAATGGATTTGATATTTTTAGAGAGGATAAGTAAAATAGTTAGAATATGTAAACGAATTGATTCTAATAACATGATTTAATAATATTCAAATAGGCAAGAATTTATTTGTTTTTGAACAATATTCTAGAAATTTGTCACCTCTTTTTTTCTTCATTAATTTTTCTGTAATTGGTACAGTCAAACCAGCCATTACATAATATAAAATTAAAGGACTTATCAAAGCTAAACAATCATGTCTTGACTTAATGCTAGCAATGGCAATAGTTGTCCAAGTCATTAAGTCAAAAAATAAATTTGGATGTCTACTCTTTTTCCATAAACCATCTTGACATATGGAGTTTGGAGGTTTATTCTTTTAATCTTTAAATTATTATAATTGATGGTCTATGAAATATATAAGTAATTATTACCTGCTAATCCTTCAAAATATATCCAGAATATTGATGTTCCTAAAATAGTCAATTATATTGGATTCAATTAATTCTTAAATAAGAAATACAATGATGAGCTAGTAACAAAAACAATGAATCCCTAGAAAATGTATTGTCCAAAGACAACAATATCTCTTTTTAAAGTCTCTTTTTTATATTTCTCAAAAATGACCTCATATCTAGGATCTCTAAATCCTCTCATGATTCTATAATAGAATAGAAATCCTGCTAATCTGACAGTCCACAAAGCTAATAATCCCAATTTAAACTAGAATGATATATAAATATTTACTTTGTTTTCAAAAGATGAAAGTCCAAAATGATAAGCATAGATAGATCCTGCAACTAAATGGCTGACTGTATATGCTACATCAACTATACACTCATTATTCTTCAATATCTTATATAATGAGTAGAAGGCAATTTGATTTATTAAAATTCCTGGCAATACTTTTTTTAAGCCAATCTCAATTAATTCCTACATTTATGGATAAGTTTATTAATTAAAAATTTAATATTATTAAAAAGTAGTTAAAAAAACTTTCAAATATTTGTCATTATTTAAAGACATATCAATCAAAATCTTTCTCCTCTTATTCTTCTAGCTAATTGGATATCTCTAGACATGATTGTTACTCTTCTTGCATGAATGGCACATAAATTAGTATCCTCAAACAATCCTACTAAATAGGCTTCAGCTGCTTCCTAAAGAGCCAAAATAGCAGAACTCTAAAATCTAAGTTCTTTTTAGAAATCATGGGCTATATCTCTTACTAATCTTTAGAATGGTAGCTTTCTGATTAATAATTCTGTTGACTTTTGATATTTTCTAATTTCTCTCAATGCTACAGTTCCAGGTCTAAATTTATGTGGTTTCTTCAATCCACCAGATGGACCAACAGCTGGAGCAGTCTTTCTTGCTGCTTTGGTGGCCAAATGTTTTGTGGGTTTTTTATTTCCAGCAGTACTTTTTCTTGCGGTTTATTTAGTTCTTGCCATTTTTTATTAATATTATTATTTGTCTTCTTAATAATTGGCTCACTTATATAATTCAAATAAGATTTAGATAAATATAGAAAGAATAAAAGCATGTAAATTTTATTTTTATTTTAAATTACATTAAATAAATAGAATTAATTCTTTATATTTAAATACACAAACAATTTATCATTCCAATATTACACATAATCAAGAATAAAGGCAAATTATTTTAAATGAATTCACTACATAATCATAAAGAAATCCAATTATATAATTCCAATGATTGCTTTTTTTCTCAATTAAATAAGTAAATTTATAGGCATATTCTATATAAATTTTCTCACCTAATTTTGATATTATTCTTCTTTCTAATTAAAATGATGATCAGAAAATAGATTAGCAATAAATAAATATTTTCTTAATCTACACAGTTTGTAGGAATTTTTAAAAAATTTAAGTGAATTCCAAAGGAATATCAATTATTAATTTTAATTCATTCATAGATTAAATAAAATTGATTATCTATTCAAAAGTAATATATATTTATGCTTAAATTTATTCATAAGTTTTGTTTATAATTATAAATGATTAAAATTTAAGTAAAAATAAATGATATTTTTTCATATGAGAAAAGATTAATATTGTGTAAATTAAAATATGTTAATTCAGATTTAATACCATTATTCTAATTTAACATTTCATCTATTGATTATTATAATATTACTTAGATATTTTTTAATCATAACTATATATAGATGATATATATCGATTCACTTTGACTCCAACTTTATGAAAAGTATATAGATGAACAACTAAGGATGGTTATCATAGAGATAAGAGAATTGTAATGTAATAGTAATTGACTGATTATAATTAAAAATAAAAATTAATGTACACAAAATTCAATCATAGACCTGTGCAAGAGTTTGCTTATCAAAGAAAACCTAAGATAAAAGTACTAACAAAATTAGGTTTTTAAGAACTTATGAAACTTTAAAGTAATCCAGTGTAGTTTGAAGAACAAGAAGATCTGACTCTACGTAAATATCATTACTATAGTTATTTAGATCCATTTACAAAGAAATATAGATCTTAGATAAATTTATGGGAAAAATTGAAGTAAGTAGAGAATGAGGTGATTGGAGATGAGGAAACACTAGAATCTAATGAATTTGAAATGTTGAATAAGGAACATCCTTATATATTGAGAAATCATGCATATCCACTCTAAGATTAATATGAAGAACCAATAAAATTACCATAAATATAGACTGAAAGATATTAAAAAAGTAATGCGCCTAAAATATGGGAATCATCATTATTTACAGGAGAGAGAGTTTAGTTAAGGAGGAGGAAGTTGAAGAGATAGGAGGCATTTAAGTTGGCTGATTCTTTATCGTTGAAACATTTTGATGATTTACATTAAGCATACTAAGGAATTTAATGTAAATTGAATAGAGCAGTTAATTTTGAGAATAATTAATTTAAATTTAAAAATGAGTGATACCGAAATAGAATCATTGAATCCTTATTATAAAGACATTGTTGCATATCTGCATACTCAATAAATTCTGATATATTAACAACATGATCTGTTGGATGAGTTTAAAATACTGTCCTAATTTTAATATAGGTTGAAACTAAAAATCTCAACATTATACTTAGCTAAATCAATATACTTAAGGACTAATATATTAACATAGGATTACTTATTGACAAGTCTATGGATTGCTACTAAATTTGATTAATAATATAGATGCAAATGGTAGATGTCTACAGAAATAGAAACACACATTTTACAAAAGTTAAATTTTGAAATAACTAAACCAACTGTCATGGATTTTATTGAACAATAAATTTATTACATAAAGAAAACAAAAAGAATTTCAGCAGAATAAGTACGATTGATATATGCTTTATCCTTAATGGCATTACCTTGGACATTGAATTATGAGCCTTCTCAAATTGCATTTGCTATTATTGTATACTCTTCATTCATTTTAGATAATATCCTTTACACTCAAAAACATCAAAAATCATGATTTCCAATCCGATTGTTATGAAGATTTTCGATAACAACTACTCATTAAGTATGATTAGAATATCATCATTTCCTAAAAATATCCATCTAGTTATCTCCTAATTAAAAAAAATTTACATAGATTATATTGACAACTTGTTAATCTATAATTGAATTTCAATTCTATATTTATATTTCACTCATTAGTATTAATCATTTTCATAACTAAATTATGTAAATTTTATTATTTTATATTTCCAATACATTTCAACCAACTAATATATATATCAATCATGGATCTTGCCATTATAATGAGCTAATTTTAACAAGCTGTATTCCAATTACGATAAATCCTTCGAAAGAATAATCACCCTGATATTTTCAACTCAATGCTCAACATCATATTTTCTAATGATTTCTCCTATCCAAATTAGGAATAAATTACCAAACTTGAAAAAGCCTTCTTCTTAAATAAAGACACTGCTATCATCCTTCAAATTCTATTAACCTCATATGAAAATAATAGTACAAATTTACATATCAATCTTAGCCTTTACATAAATAGAAGATTATATAAATCTTCTATTATATAGAATCGATAGCCATATTTCATTACTTGAATCTAATTCCTCCTCTTCATCAAGTCCTGTTCGATTTTACACTCAATATTAAATGAATGAAACAATCAAAAAGGAATAGAGTATTAACAAAAAAATCAAAAAATAAACCAAAAAATAACACAAAAAGACAGACGATACCTTAAATTAAAAAACCAATAATTCAAATCAGTAATGAATTTGTCTTGCTCATAACTTTAAATAATATCCTATTCTATTATTCTTATTTATACTAAAACCAATATGACACAATCTTTATTCTCATACTACTTCTTCTCTTTATATCAATTCTACTTATATAATTCTAATTCCTCTGTAAATATTAAATCAAAGAAATAGTATTTAAATAATTTATAATATTATAATTAATATAAATCATTAATATGAATCTGTTACAATGTCTTACAATAATCAAAATATGAAATATAATGTATTTTAAATAATTATATATTCTATACTAATTTCTGAATCTAACATTTTTTCAATTATTTTAATAAATCAAAACAAACCTTTTTTAGTATTAAATCAGAAATGCTACGATTAATAACTTTTAATATTTCAATAAATTTATAAATTTATTGCTTTAATTAATTAAGATAATTAAGAATACTATTAATAAAACTATTTTAAATTTTACATGAAAATAAGAATCAAATATTTATTCATATTGAATCAGAAATAATTTATTATATTTCATCATTTATGAATTTGTTATCAATTCTCAATAGTTAAATATTAAAAAACAAAGTAAGTATTTTAAAGTATGCCAGACATACTAAATAGTAAAGCACTGACTAAGTTTAAAAAAACATATTTTTAAGAATTTATCCAGATTTATAAGGTATACTAAAAAGTTGATATATTTTGAAATTTCGAGAATGCCAAATATATATTATCAAATTTAAGAAGAAAATATCGTTGTTGATATTTTCATTTTTCTTCAACCCACAATAAATTTAATGAGAATAATTCCTTGCTTTCTATTGTTTCAAACATTTATTGAATTGGAGATATCTAAATTTTATTTAAAACACATCAAGAGGAATCAATAATAAATTTTATATTAACAGAAACATACAATAATTATTTTTATAAAAATTTAAAAAAGGGATTTTATAAATGAATTAAATTCAATAATTATTACAATATAAGTTAATTTATTATTTGATCAATTTAATACTAGAAATGATTTAAAGTACAACTTAAGAAGTCCATAATATTAAGTAATATTATAAAATACTATCTTATAATATCAAAGAGTTAGAAAGAGATATTGTATTTTGAAATAAAAATTATTTTTTAATTATTTAAGGTAAAGAGAAATATTTTAGTAATTTAAAAGAAAATTCAGATAAAAAATGATTAGTTTGTTGAGTAGATGAATTGAGTATGCTTACCAATTCTATCATATTTGGAAATCAAATATCAATTGAATTAAACATTAATTCGAAAGAATTAATTAAAATAAATTTTGGTGTAATTACTATATTATGAAACCATTAGCTAGGATTATTTATGTTTATAAATTATTATTTTGAATATTATTATTAATACAACCTAAAGTATAAACTTTTATTGGTGATCTGCAGGATTCTTTTAGAAATGACAGACAGAGAACTAAGAAAACAGTATCAAAAAGTAAAGAGACTTGTTGCACTGATGAAATTCTTTGTTACATTTCAACATAATAATAAAGTGAAATTGGAATGGAATAATAGAAATTTCTCTTTATTTTATTAGTATGGTATCTTTTGATATTGGAGTTTAATAAAAAGAGAAATAGAAGTAAAAAAAACATATGATATTTAATAATGAATTACTATTAAATTGATTTAATTAATTACTAATAAAATCATGTCCATCTTTATGAAAAGATTTAATTAGTTTTATAAATGATGAATATACAATGGAATAAGTGAATATTAAATATATTATGTTGGTAATTACTTTCTTCTTGATTTAAATTTGTTGGACATTTCGAAACTATTGGAGTGAATATAGTTCGTTACCATACAAAATAACTTGTCCAGGCTATCACATTTATTGGCCAGGGATGTCACCACATTCTTGTGTAGGTTAGTAAAATTGATAATATTTAGGGTATGCAAATGAATGCTATGCTTAAACTGAGTTAAAAGTTATAAAAGTGAGTAATTACGAAGTCTTGTGTCATCCAAGAGCAAAGGCTTATGGTTTATGGCCAGTTCCATACACTAGTTATTTCTTGTAAGGTAAGCCTCCAAGACTCTTAGTCTATGAATTAAATTCTAATGGTGAGTTATTGGTTGGTGTGGAGTAAATAGGGAATTTAGTGACATATAATTGTATAGTAACACAGAAATTTCAAGGGACATACAAATGTTAGATATGTTACAATAGTTGTGGGTCAATGTGTTCAAGTGTCGTTTGTCCTCCTTATAATGCTCCTGGTAGTTTATAATATAAAATAATTAGTTTGTGGAGTAAGTTGTAAGACTTGTGATTCAACTAATAAAAATTGTGCTATTTGTTAAATAGGTTATTCCAAAATGAATGAGAATGACACAAAGTGTAGTTTAAGTATGATATTATTTAGATTATTTAAGAATGCAATACAGGATAATAAAATTGTTAAATTGTTGATTCAGTATATTCATTTACTGATTGTTAAGTGGGATATGAATTATTAGATGATGATTGTGTGTGTATTAAATATCTTATTGTATTAGAGTGTCCTATTCATTGTAAAATATGTTCTTCTGGATAATGTAGTGAATGTGAATGGCCATATTCTTTAAAAAGTTATAAATGTTTTGGTGATCCAAATTGTGTCAAATATGATTACATATATGATTAAATTACAGGTGAAGCAATAGATATCAATTGTTTATAATGTGATCTTCAATATTTCAAATATTAATCAATTTGTACAAGTATTAAAATTTGTTTAATTATGTAGAATGTGAATCATTTCCAGCTTTAATTGGATGTTTTGCTTGTGCTAATGAAAATGAATGTCTATTTTGTTGGGCAACATATTACTTGACTCCTTAGAAATTATGTGCACCATTTATAGGATGTAATTCAATTTGTCAGACTTGTCTTAATACTGATCCAGATTATTGTACCACTTGTGATTGGATAAATTAACATAGATCTTCTTAAATAGAAATTGGGAAGTGTATTTGTGATATCACTTAAGAATATGCTGATAAGGATGGAACATGTACTCTATGTACTACAGGTGTTTGTTTAACTTGTACTACCAATTTTTATGAATGTACATCTTGTAAACCTGGTTTAAATAGAGAACATATAGGTCTTAAATGTCCTTGCATATAAGGTTATTATGATACTGGTTATGAAGATGGAATTTGTGAGTGTACAAATTATTAATTAATTATGTAGAATGTTTTCCATCTTGTTATAATTGTTCTGGTCCTTTAGATAATGATTGTACTAATTGTGGTGATCCAAATATATATCACAAAGAATTATTTCAAAATAAATGTGTTTGTGCCAAAAGAACAGTTTAATTCATTTTACCTAATGGTTTAACTAGATGTGATCGTATATAATTATTTATATATTTTAAAGCTTGCCATCCAAAATGTGAAAAATGTCAAATCCCATTTGATAATTCTACAAATCAATTTTGTACAATGTGCATACCAGGACAAAACAGAATTGTTTCTGAAGATTTGAAATGTATTTGTAGAGATGGATATGGAGAAGATGGGATTTTAGATATATGTTTTAGTATATCTCATATTTGTATTTCTTAGAATGTCATTATTCATGTCTAAGTTGCAATGGACCATTATCAACTAATTGTACATAATGTTCAGACATTAGTCATAGATAACTATCATCAAATAATGAATGTCTTTGTTATGGAGCCTATTATGATGATGGTAGTTAAACAATAAATTGTTAATGTAAATAAAATTAAATAACAACTTTTAGAATGTCATCACTCTTGTACACTTTGTAATAATAGTTATTTAGATAATTAATGTGAGGCTTGTCCTTCTACAAGATAACCAGATGGATTTGGATAAACTTTTAAATGTTTATGCAAGGATTCTCATTATTATGATAATGAATTAATGTTGGAATGTCAAGAATGTCATTACTCTTGCTTGACTTGTAATGGTAGTGATAATAAAAGTTGTTAATCATGTGATCCAATTTATAGATAATTAATCATTTCAATTTGTGAATGCAATTATGGATTTTATGAAATTGGACTACTATAATGTGATTGTAATTTTGAAATCTATTATCTAAGAATGTCATTATACTTGCAAAACCTGCTTTTCACCTTATATTACTAGTTGTATAACCTGCTTCTCTGAACATAATAGAATCATAAAAGGAAATAAATGCATATGCAAGGATGGTTACATGGAAAAGAGTCTTAATGATCCTATGTGTTATTGTAATTATTTTATTGTTAAATTAGAATGCTCATATAAATGTGCCAATTGTGCCAACCAAATTGAATATTGTACTTCTTGTCCATCATTTTCATTAAGGGATTTAGGAACTGATAATTCATGTTCATGTCCTTCTAAGGCTTATGATAAACCTGGTAATCCAATATGCATATGTATATATAATTTATATTAATATTAAGTTTGTCATTATACTTGTAAAACTTGTAGTGGAACCAATTCTGGTGAATGTGAAAATTGCGATGCTCTTAATTATAGATATTTAAACAATGGATTATGTCCTTGTATTAACAAATATTTCGATGATGGCATGCCTGAATGTTAATGTATATATTTTTTACTATAATTTATAGCTTGTAGTCCATATTGTTAAGATTGTGTTGAAAATTTAAATAAATGTACATCTTGCAAGTCTGATAAATATCTAAATGGAAATACTTGTATATGCAAAACAAAAGTTCAAGGAAATTCTATTAGTACATTTCAAACTTCTACTAAGATTGATTGCTAAAGTATATTTCTTTTTATTTATCAAGATTGCCACTATTCATGTCTAACTTGTGACGGTCCTAGTTTTAATAATTGTCTCACTTGCTTAGATACTGAAATGAGAGAGCTGTCTGGGTCTATATGTATATGCAAACCACCTTATTTTGATAATGGCAAAGCTAAATGCTCAAGTAATTATAACACATTACTTATATAGTTTGCAATTACAGATGTCAAGCATGTGCAAGTAATGAATCTTAATGTTTATCTTGTCTCCCTTCAAGTTTAAGGTAATTCAATGCTTTATAAGGATCATGCTATTGCCCATAAAAGTACTTTGATGATGGATCCAATAGCATTTGTTAATGTAAAACTCATTAATTTATAAATATAGAATGCCATTATAGTTGTCAAACCTGTAGTTTGGTTAACACTAAATGTGATTCCTGTATGCTAACAGCTAATAGAACATATGAGAGTACTCTTTAAACTTGTAGCTGCAATCTGGGTTATTTTGATGACGGTGTAGAGATTTGTAAATAATGTCATCATTCTTGTTTATCTTGTAATGGCATAGGATTTAATTCTTGTATTACTTGCAAGGATAGTACCATTTCTTATAGGGCATATATAAATTAGGTTTGTCAATGTCTAGTGGGTTATTATGATGATGGAGTTTCAAGTATATGTTAATAGTGCTAAGTTTAATGCTTAACTTGTTTAAATTAATCTTATTATTGTACTTCATGTTCGATAACAAGACATTTAAATTTGCAAACTTGTATTTGTAATACAGGATTTTTTGAAACAGGATCATCTTAATGTTCTAAATGTGATTCTAATTGCGTAAAATGCATTTCAAATCCTTATAAATGCACTGAATGTGACTCTATTCTTTTAAAATCACTAGATCCTAACACTTATGAATGTAAGTGTTAAAATGGTACCACTGATGTAAATGGAGTTTGCTAATTTTGTGATGTCTCTTGTTTAACATGTTCAAACTCTATTTCAAATTGCACAGCCTGTCATCAAATGAAATAATTAATTAATAACAAATGTCTCTGCGTAAATGGTACATTTGAATCAGAAGCTGATCGATAATGTAAAATTTGTCATCCTTCATGTGAAACATGTGCTTATGATGAAAACCATTGTTTAACTTGTTCACTCATTAATTTTAGGATCAAATAATCAGGTAATACATGTTAATGTATGATTGGCTATTTTGAAGATAAAATGACTTTAGCCTGTAAAGAATGTAATTAATCATGTCTGACATGTGAAGGAATCTCTTCATATTGCACATCATGTGATTAATCACTAAATTTAACTTTAAGCATTTAAAATTAATGTATTTGCAGCAGTTCATTTTATTATAATCTAATATCTAAAAAATGTGAAAGTAAATGATTTATAAAAATAAAAATAGGTTGTAATGTAACATGTAAGGAATGTCAAAATGCATAAAAATGTATTGAATGTGAACCAATTAGTAGATTTTATGATCCAGATAATTTTAAATGTTTATGTAAAGATGGTTATTTTGAAACAAATGAAAAAATGTGTTAATGTAATAATTATATTGATAAATAGTATGTGATTTGAGTTGTAAAACATGTATAAATTAAAAAATACATTGTTTAACATGTGAATCATTATATTTTAGATTGTTCAATAATAATACTAATTAATGTCTTTGTTTAGATGGTTATTATGATGTTGGTATTGAAATGTGTGAAAAATGTAATAATTTATGTAAAACTTGTTCATAAATATCAACTAAATGTTTATCTTGTTATGAAAATGAATAAATAAGAATATTAAATAATAATTAATGTTAATGTAAATCTGGATATTTTGATAATGGATAATTAATATGTGAAAGTAATTATTATTATTTATTTATGAATTTTAGAATGTTCTAAATCTTGTTTAACATGTTAAGGAAAAAATGATTATTGTACAAGTTGTGATATCAATTTAAATAGAATAGATTAATCACCAATTCATAAATGTCCATGTTAAACTAATTTCTATTAAGATTAAAATGAAATTTGTTAAAGTATATATATTATATATATATTAGAATGTCATATTAAATGTTCTGGATGTATATCATAAAAAGATAAATGCATAAGTTGTAAAACATCAAGTACATCTAATAGATTATCAATTACATAAAATTGTGATTGTATTGATGGATATTATGATGATGGTGTTTAATTTTAATGTTAAAAATGTAGTTATTAATGTAAAACTTGTACACAATCCCCATAAAATTGTTTATTATGTCTTAGTAATTTAAGAGAAATAATTCCTACATGTAATTGCAAATCTGGATATTTTTAAAATGAATAATAAACATGTGAATGTATTTATATTCTATTATTAATATAGTATGTGAAAATCAATGTAATACATGTGAAAAATTATCATATAATTGTACAAGTTGTAAAGGTATTAGAATAAATAAAACTTGTGATTGTTTAGATGGATATTTTGAAGCAGGATAACCTGATTGTATAAGTAATCCTTATTAATTAATATTTATAGAATGTGATTTTTAATGTTTAACATGTAAAGGAAATTAATCTTATTGTTTATTATGTAAAGGTGATCGTATTAATATTCCATTTTGTAATTGTTAAGATGGATATTATGATGATTTCTAAAGTCTTGATTGTTAACAATGTGATCCAAATTGTAAAACTTGTAATCTAGAGGGATGTTTAATTTGTAATGGAAATAGGGTATTATCAGAAGAAAAAACTTGTGATTGTCCTTAAAATTCAGTAAGTCACCCAGAAACACCATGGTGTTCAAGTAAATGAATTTTATTAACATTTATAGCTTGTGAAGTTGCTGTTTTGGATATTCGTTTTTCTGATGATTTACTTTCAGTCAAAGTGCTATTTGATTTTAATTTGAATCCAAATTATTTTTCCTCTTAGTTTTAAGAGAATGTTTGTTATAAATTTTTAGCCGATGAAACTATTAAATTATTAGGAAAGAATCCTAATTGTAAATTAGATTAGGAAAATTATAAATAATTAATATTGAATTTAGGTGTTAATGCTGCAATACTTCCAGGAGATTCAATTATATTTATTGACTCTTATTTTGGCCATAAAGATTGCTCAAGCAAATTAGATTTATTTGTTTTAAATAAAGTTTAAAGTCCTCTTAACCCAGTATCACCTGTAATATCATATGATATACCTCAATATTTACTTAATCCCTGTGATGATAACACCATTTTAATAAGTTAAAAAACAAATGATGGCCTAAGAAGTTTAATAAACATAGCATGGTCTTATTAAGTAGAAGGGTAAAATGGTTATGGTAATCTAAAAGAATTAGTTTAACATTAAACTAATCTATAACTATTAGATCTAGTCATTCCAATTTAAACCCTTCCGAAACAATCAAAAATAACATTCTTTGTTGAATTTCAAAATTTTATTAATTAAAAAGGGTAGTAATAAATTTAAGTTTAAACACATTCTGGACAATTACCAACTGTACTTTGGTTAGGTAAGAAATATTATTATACTTTTGAAATAATTGATTTATAGTTTACAATCTAGAAAAAATCATGTACTAATTCAACTTAAAGTTAGAATGATAAGTCTTAATATTCAGTATCATTAGTTGAAATTTATAGGAATAATTCTAATTCCAGACCATCAAGAGTAGATGTTTCATAAATAATAAATGAAAGTACTTTTTAAGTGACAATCTTAAAATATACATTATCCCCTAAAACTGCATATACATTCTTAATGGAAACTAAAGAACCCTAAACCACTTTTTCGTTTTCTCAAAACGTAACCATTCAAATAACTCCAGGAGGTCTACTATGCTAATTTTTTGGCATTAATAAGATTCAAAATTATCAAAAGGATTCTACTATAAATATTTAATGTAAAGATCTTGATACTTAATATCAATGGAATGAAGACTAAGAAATTACAATCGAAGTTAGCTGTGCTGACTTAACANCGGGTATTATCAGAAGAAAAAACTTGTGATTGTCCTTAAAATTCAGTTAGTCATCCAGAAACACCATGGTGTTCAAGTAAATGAATTTTATTAATATTTATAGCATGTGAAGTTGCTGTTTTGGATATTCGTTTTTCTGATGATTTACTTTCAATCAAAGTGTTATTTGATTTTAATTTGAATCCAAATTATTTTTCATCGTAATTCTCAGATAACATCTGTTAAAAAATATTGCAACCTACAACTGTTTAGAAATTAGGAATTAACCCTAATTGTTAATTAGAATTTGAAAATTATAAATAGTTAGTTTTGTTTCTAGGATAGAATGGAACTATCCTCCCTGGAGATCCTATTGAATTTTTGGAAAATTCTTTGGGTCATGTAGAATGCGAGAGTAAAATTAATTTATTTATATCCTCCACTTTGAAATTACCTAGGAACCCATTAATACCAATTATAGATTATGAAGTACCAACATATTTGGTAAATCCTTGTGATGATAACAATATTTATATGAAATCTAAATAGTATGATGGTTTAAGAGCATTAAATAGTATTTCTTGGTCATATTAAATAAATGGTTTAAATGGAAATGGTAATCTTGAAAGTTTTGTTTAATAATAAACGTCTCTTTAAATTTTAGATTTAAACATTCCTTTATCCACTTTACCTAAATAATCAACAATTTTTTTATTTATTTCATTTAAGAATTTTGTAGGTTAAAAGAATTAAATTAAGATTGAATTAGCCACTCATTCAGGAGAATTTCCAACAATTCTTTTAGTTAGTAAACGAAAGTTCTTTACATTTGAGAATATAATGCTATTGTTTACAATAAATAGAAAAGTTTGTGAAGGATCAATTGAAACAAATAAAGATGTTTCAAAATATTAAATTGATTTAATTGAAATTTATAGAAATAATTCTAATTCTAGATCTTCAAGAATGAATTATTCAACATTGACAAGTGAAACAACTTTTAATGTTACTATTCAAAATTACACTTTGACTCCTCTTACTACTTATACATTCAAGTTATCAACAATTGATCCTTCTATTCTTTTTTCTGTTTCAAGAAATATTACAATAGAAATAGCTAAGGCAGGATTAAATTGTCAATTTACAGGAACTAAGAAAATTTATAATTATCGAAAGGATGCAATAATTTATATTAATTGCAGAGATTTAGATTCACAATATGATTGGAATGAAGATCCTGATTTATCAATTGATGTTAAATGTTTAGATTTGATAATCAATAGTTAATGTTTGGATTTAAAGAAGAATATCATCTAAGTTAATAGAACTGATTCAATATAGACTATACCAAAGTTATCAGTTTAAACATACTCAATTTAAATATGGTAAGTGACAGCCAAGAAATAGAATAATACATCTTACACTTTTAGATAAACTGTAGTTTATTTGGACAATGATTTTAGTATTTTAGATATGAATTATAGTAAAGGTTATTAGATGAGACCTATCAATAATTATGAATCACTTTAATTTACATTTAATATCCCTTTTGATTATAGATAATCTATAGTAGAATATCAAGTAGCAATTATTTATGATTTTGAATTAGTCAAATTACTTTCACCCAAATACTTTTAATTTCAATTTAAATTATTTGATTACTATTAAGATTTTAATGTAGGAAATTCTTTCTATCTGAAATTTGTCACATAATATTCTTTTGATATTATTCCAAGTGAATATGATATTTAATTAATTCTCAATTAACCTCCTATATGCAAAGGATAATTATATAATTATAATTCATCTACATTAAGTTAATTAAAAATTGTTGGGAATTGTTAATATTCAGATGACTCTCCCTTTTAATATCAATTGCGATTCTTTCTCATAAACTAAGACTATGAAGAGTTTAAAAAAGGAATCTCAGACAATTCTCTAATATTGTATTCTTTTTAAAGTTCAAATATTTTTGAAGTTTACTTACCTGCATCAAATGGAATTGCTCTGATTTAAGTTATGGATTAAGGAGGATCAATCTCAAATGTGATATTTGAAATCAATTCATAAAAAACTGAATTCAATTGTAGTACATTGTAAAATGGTACTTTTGAATTTAAATACCAAATTGCTTTAGTTTTAGAAATTATGTTAAATCATTATGATAAAGATGATTGTGCTGTTTTAGTTAAATAATTGATGTCGACAATAAAATCTTAATTAAATTAATTTTAATTTAATGATTTAATGCTCGCCTATTAAGTAATAAAATTATAAGCAAAACTGATGATTGAATAAATTAATACAAAATCAAAATCTAGATTATTAAATTAGGTTGATTTCATTAATTGTTATGATAAACAAATTCTAAAGTTTATAATTAAGAGTTCTAAAATTAATGAATAAATTACTTATAATTCATCTACATTAAATGAGGAATTATAAAGTATAAAATCTGAGATTAAAACCTTAATTTTATTGAAAATAAGTTTAGAAGAAGAAATTAATAGTAATCCTTTATTTTTAGATGAACAATTAGTCTAGAAATATGAATCTATTATAAATTCAATTTTCTCTTAATTATATCTTATTGATGATATATTTTCATAGCTCTAAAATATTAATGTCAAATCTGAAGTTGAAAAATAAAAATTGTATAATATTACAATAGAATTGTAATTACTTATTGATCGAATTTCAAATTAAATTTGTTCAAAAGCAAAAGTTAATGAAGCATAATTAATGATTAATGGATCCAATTTGAATTTAAATATTGGTCGAATTACTAAACCAGTCTTTAATTCTTTATTTAACATTGTTGGAGATACAACAGATGCATTAATTGCATTTCTTTAAAGATAAGCCTTACAAATTAATTATAACTATTATTATTTATCAAATTAAGATGATATATCTTAAATATCCACTCTCTTGAATTAATCTAATATCTTTATTGAAAGAAACTATTATGTCAAAACTTAATTATCAAATTATTTATATAATAATAAAGTAATTTAACATAATAAATTAATTAAAGATTATATAATTGATATTACATAATATCAATATTGTTTTGATTAATCCTATGAGTAAGATGAAATTTTTAATTATTTCTGTATTAATAGAGATTATAATAAGTAATTTCATAAATGCAAAATAATAATTGAAGAAAAGGAAAATATTACAGTTTAAATTTCTTGTTAATGTTAAGAATTAGGAGAAATCTTTTTAATTAAATCACCCAAGTTGACTTTGAATGATTAGAATAATACAAATATCTCTAATGATATTGGTGATAATATTAATAATAACATGACAATAATTAATTAACCTATAATACTTTTTCAAGGTATTTTCTTGGCATTTTCTATTTTTCTTTATTTTGAATTAATTTTCATAGAAATAAGAAGGAAAATCAAATAAGATATAAAATATAATAATATCGAAACAATTGATGATATTAATAAGATTGAAAAGAAGAATGTCCTTATTTTGTTTCCAGGATTAATCTTTCTATTTAAATAAAACTTCTAAGTAAATCTATTATTTCTAAATTTAGTTTATTCATTCAATCATATAATTGTTTTATTATCATGATAATCATATTAATACAAGTTTTAGATTCTTGTAAATATCAACTTCCATTAATTTCATATTCCCTTTAGCCATTGCTGAGATCATATATCTAGAAGAGTTGGATATATCTATTGGAATAATTATAATAAATCAATTGATTATGCTCATTTTAAGATTAATGTTCAAAATATTTTAAGCAATTTACAGATTTAAAGGTAAATTAGCCATATCTATTATTTTAATCTATTTTTCAATAAATGTGATATCATATACAATATCAATTTTATTGATAATTAGGAGGTAATTATCAATACTATATACTAGGTTCGATTCTGACAATTCAAAAAATATAGATGAAATCATAATTTTTTCTAGTTCTATTCTGATTTCTATTTTTTTAATAGAACCACTAATGATAATAATTAGAATAGGAATATATAAAATGACAATAGGAGGAATACAAAATAGAACCTTAAATCCTTTTGAGCACTTACTTTTCTTTTTTGTTTAACATAGTAAATTAGATGAAATATTTTAATAATATGTATTTTTATGAAAAAAAAATTTTATTTATGATATTAGAAAAGAAATTCTAAGTATTTCCTAATAAAATAAGACATTATAATAAAAGATAAAATATTAGAAATTTTGGAAATCCATAGTTTATTGTTTTTGAATACAAAATGTTATTTGATCAACAATCTAATACTTTAATTAATTAAATTTTGCAGGAATTGAAATATAAACAACATATAAATACGTTTAAGTTTGACATAGTAATTATTATATTATATAAATAATGAGTCGAGATTATTATAAAAAATATATCTAAATAAAATTTATGACATTTTTTTGAAAAATTATAGAGATTGGTAAAGGTGGAATTTTTATATTTAATTTAAATTAATCAAATAATGATGATAAAAATTTTTAATCCTCATTTTTTGAAAATCTCAGTCTTATAATAATAGTATTGATTTTTAAATGGATAATTAATATTTTTTTAGTAAAGTTTTAGATATGATATTTTATATCGTTTTCTTCTTGTTAATTGATATCTTTAGCAGTCTAGAAATAAAGGAGATGGATTCTATGTATTAATATAGCCAAGAATCAATTGTGATAATAGAAAACACATCATCAATTTTGAATGCCTTTAGATATGGATTATGGTCAAAATATAATCCTTTAACAAACATTCTTTAAGTTGGAAATGTGGGATTATTTGATAGTGATTGCTTTCTTTTACATAGTGCAGTTGAAGAATTATCGTAAGCTCTAAATCTTATATATTATGATTGNTTTTAGATTCTTGTAAATATCAACTTCCATTAATTTCATATTCCCTTTAGCCATTGCTGAGATCATATATCTAGAAGAGTTGGATATATCTATTGGAATAATTATAATAAATCAATTGATTATGCTCATTTTAAGATTAATGTTCAAAATATTTTAAGCAATTTACAGATTTAAAGGTAAATTAGCCATATCTATTATTTTAATCTATTTTTCAATAAATGTGATATCATATACAATATCAATTTTATTGATAATTAGGAGGTAATTATCAATACTATATACTAGGTTCGATTCTGACAATTCAAAAAATATAGATGAAATCATAATTTTTTCTAGTTCTATTCTGA
Organism: Paramecium primaurelia; assembly: GCA_905182975.1. Classification (NCBI taxonomy): domain Eukaryota; phylum Ciliophora; class Oligohymenophorea; order Peniculida; family Parameciidae; genus Paramecium; species Paramecium primaurelia. The sequence continues at coordinate 290,439 of CAJJDM010000108.1, forward strand.
TTTCTATTTTTTTAATAGAACCACTAATGATAATAATTAGAATAGGAATATATAAAATGACAATAGGAGGAATACAAAATAGAACCTTAAATCCTTTTGAGCACTTACTTTTCTTTTTTGTTTAACATAGTAAATTAGATGAAATATTTTAATAATATGTATTTTTATGAAAAAAAAATTTTATTTATGATATTAGAAAAGAAATTCTAAGTATTTCCTAATAAAATAAGACATTATAATAAAAGATAAAATATTAGAAATTTTGGAAATCCATAGTTTATTGTTTTTGAATACAAAATGTTATTTGATCAACAATCTAATACTTTAATTAATTAAATTTTGCAGGAATTGAAATATAAACAACATATAAATACGTTTAAGTTTGACATAGTAATTATTATATTATATAAATAATGAGTCGAGATTATTATAAAAAATATATCTAAATAAAATTTATGACATTTTTTTGAAAAATTATAGAGATTGGTAAAGGTGGAATTTTTATATTTAATTTAAATTAATCAAATAATGATGATAAAAATTTTTAATCCTCATTTTTTGAAAATCTCAGTCTTATAATAATAGTATTGATTTTTAAATGGATAATTAATATTTTTTTAGTAAAGTTTTAGATATGATATTTTATATCGTTTTCTTCTTGTTAATTGATATCTTTAGCAGTCTAGAAATAAAGGAGATGGATTCTATGTATTAATATAGCCAAGAATCAATTGTGATAATAGAAAACACATCATCAATTTTGAATGCCTTTAGATATGGATTATGGTCAAAATATAATCCTTTAACAAACATTCTTTAAGTTGGAAATGTGGGATTATTTGATAGTGATTGCTTTCTTTTACATAGTGCAGTTGAAGAATTATCGTAAGCTCTAAATCTTATATATTATGATTGTATAAATTATTCTTCAAAGAAAATCCAGAAAAATATAGCCTTTATAGATAATAATGAATTGTAACATTCATTTAAAATAGATATAGATCCATTCGAGTATGAAAATGTTTGGTATTTTTTTGAAATTGTATAATGGCCATAATTAGAAAGATTTGAGTTAATGTTAATTTATTAAGAAGAAATCTTAAAAGAGAATTTGTAAATTAAATATCCTTTTAAAGATCTAAATTTAGAGTTGATTTTTGGAGGTGGAATGATAGTAACAAATTCAAAGATTATAACAATTACACCAGGTACAAAATTTTCTTATTTTCCTGGTAAATTGATTAAAGTTTAATATAAATTTGAAGAGATTTCTTTAGATGAGGATTAAGAATGGTTAGCTAGAACATCATTTGAATCATACAAATATTGTAATTGTGAGATTAATAATATATTAAAACTTGAAGATATAGCAATTAATTGGTTAGAAAATATAGTTTTTACTTCTTAGAAGATCAACTGCAATTCTTTTCAATTATCTGGATGGTTGAAAATTACTGATATAATTTAGAATTCTAATGAATTTACTTATTAACTTATCACCCTTAAATCGAATTTCTAAAATTCATTAGCAGATAAAAATCTAACACCTCTCTCTTTATCATATAAGATTTCTAAAAGTAGAAATTAAGTTATAATAACAACTTATAGTTATAAATTTCCATCAGTCACCATTAATTTTTCTGATGATCCTTACCTCATCTAAAAATAACTTGATATTACAAATAAATTAAGTCTATGGTAAAAGTTAGAAATTTAATTTCTTGAAGATTAATTAATGATTAACATTAAATTTTATGAAGGTTATGATATTTATGAATATAATATCTAAGAATAAGTTAATTAGTTTAAATGCACTCAATTTAAACTTGAATATGGTAATACATTATAATCTACTATAAATTATTTAAAAATCTTAATAAGAAATATTAGATTTTATAATTGTTATACAATTAATACATTATAAATTTGTCATCATAGTTGTCAAGAATGTGATGGACCAACTTAGAATAATTGTTTATCTTGTTCACTTGAGTCATAAAGAATATATTTGCCAGAATTCAAAGCTTGTGTATGTCCAATTTATACTATTGACTAAGATATATGTTTATCTTATATAGATTCAAGAATATAATTATCAAATGAAAGAAAAAGAATGCCTAAATGTAAATATGGTTATTTTGAATATGAAGATTATTGTATACATTGGTAAATTTATATTTAATATTTAAGTCCTTCAATAATTAATGATTAAATGGCCACTTGTTAAGAATGCTTATAAAATCCTTAAGGATGGAGCAAAGATCCATATTGTGAATATGATTTATTCTTAAATTAAAATGGTGATGTGTAAACTATGGTTTGGCAAGATTATAAGACCTATTATCTTTATGATGGAAATAATTTAATATATTGTGATCAATGTAACTAGACTTATTCATTTTTTGTTGAAGATTAAGAAGTACAAAACTTAGAAATAACTATAAGATAAAAACGTATTTTTTGTCAACTTTTAATTCCTTATTGTTATGAATGTTTGCCATCTATTAATGGTTTTGAATGCATTACTTGTTATTATTAATTCAAATTAATAGATGGTATTTGTACATAAGTTAATACCTATTAGGATAACTAGTTTTGTATAAGTCCATATTATATTACTTCTAAAAGAAAATGTAATTTATGTCCTATACCTAATTGTAAATACTGTTTTGAATATTAATAAAATGATTTATCTAAATGCACTCTATATATTAACTTTGAAGATTTTGATTTAGAATAGGAAATCAAAATAGGATGTGCTTTATGCTAAGATAACTTTATTTTTGATTTTATTACTGGAACCTGTTAATTTGATACTCCAAAAATATAAAATTGTTTAAGATCATTTATTTATGATGGTTAAGAAATATGTACATTATCATAAATTAATGATTTTAGTGTGGCTCCTGAAATTATTAATTGTCAATAACATCTATCTTATTGTTTATAGTGTGTGTTAACACCTGAATTTACAATTAAATGTATCATTTGTGAGATTGGATACTCTGCCTCTATTTCAGATGGAGGATGTTATTTAGCTAATAAATATTTATCATCTAGGGCTTAAATAATAATTGAAGGTGTTTATTAATTAAGTGATGGATGGGTTTAAAGAATTTAGAGTTTTATGATGAAATTTCTGCCAAATAGATATTTCTACTTTTAAACTAAAATGAATTAAATAGTTGATTAAATGATTGTTGAATGTTAAGAGAATTATGGTCTTATCAATCCTTATTCTTGTTCTTCATATTGTAATTCTTAATGTCTTGATTGTAAATTAAAAGATTATGATACTTATTATTGTAATAGATGTCCTTTAAATTAAAACTATTAACCAATACGAGATTAAATTAATGGAACTTGTTCTGAATGTACTCAATTATGTCATGCTTGCACATCCAGAACAAATGATGAAATAAATGTATTTATTTAATTCACTTGTAGAATCATCAACCAAATTTTATAATTAATGATAACAATTTTAAACATATTAAAAAATGTCTAAAACCAGTGTAAGATCCTAAAATCTATTTGGATCCATATGATTAAATAGCTAAATATTGTTTTGATGAAACTTGCTCAAAAATATTTACATATCACTTTATAATAGATTATTGTTTTTGGTTTGATATATCTTGGGAATAAAACTTGAATGTCAATTATTTTAATTCATTAGGAATAGATAGTTTGACTGTGCATTTCACATTTACTAGTTTGGATGAATAATGTTCTATACCTAGCTTTGAAATTAAATCTTATCTTAAAACAAAAGTATTTTCGCTTAAATACATTCATTTCATTTATAGTTCTAGAAAAGGATTGATAATGCAAATTAGTCATATAATTTATATCGATAACATTGATAAACTAGAAATCAACAACACTATTCATAAAAGTCAAAAGAATTATCAATTTATTTTGCAAAACAATCAAAAATAAATTTAATTATGTTTATTCAATTTAACTATTACAAACAGTTAAATTAAAAATACTAAATCAATATTTCAGAGTGATATATTTGGTGATGTACAGATGTAAGATGTGTATCTCTTAAATTTAAATTTTGTAAACTCTTCATTATTGAATTTAACTGATTATTTACTTTAAGGAATTGTTTAAATAGATGGGTTTATTATAAGAAACTGCAATTTCCTGAATTCAAATTTATTCTAATTTATAAATAATTAACTTATTTTATCTGTTAAGAATTTAATAATAGAAGATTGTGAATTCACTAATTCATCTATTTATTTTATTGATTCTAATGATTGGCAATTAAGTAGATTAGATCTTTATAATATTAAAATAAAGAATAACAAATTTATAAACTCTAGTCTTCTTCATAGTAAGAATTAAGTTGCTCTATCTTTAATGTACTTTTTATTTGAATCAAATAATCTACTATATTCAAATTTGATTGTGTCCAATTATAATTTATAATTATCATACTTCAAAGTCTAAAATAATTAAATTATAGAGTCATAATTAATTTTAATACTAGAAAAAAATGATAATTAACATATTAATGTAATTATTAATTAGTTAGAAGCTTCAAATAATTAATTTGATAACTCTATATTCTTTAAATTATATACAACTTAGGAATTTAGTCAAGTTGATTTATCAATATCAAATTTAATATTTAATGAAATGACAACTATAATTAATTCAGATTAAAGATCTTATCTATTTTAAATAAGATGTTCAAAATTAAAAATGTAGGATTTTTCTTTTAGTAATATAAAAAATCTTTTCCTTTTCTATATATATGATAGCAATGACATTATAATTTAAAATATAATTTATGAAAATTCAGCTTAAATTTATTAAGTACCATTTTCATAATCATGTCAAATTACTATAAATGATAAAAACCAAATGCTTAAAATAGATAACTTTTATACTCTAAAAATCATATCTGTTTAAATTATAAATTAATTTACTATTGATGGATCTTTTTTAGATTTATCATAAAGAAAAGAATATTTAAATTCATCATAATTAGAAATTTTAGATCTTACTTTTAAAGGAAATTTATAATTATATAAAGAATCAACAAGAGTATTTTCACTTTTTACTCTATATTCTGAAGGGAATCTTAATATATAAATTAATAGAATTAAATTTTAGGAAAATTGCTTCCATTCAATTGCTGAAAGTTTCTTTTAATCCTATGCTTCTTTAGTATTTTTAAGTATCAAATCAAGTAGCATTAAAATATTTAATTTTATATCTGAAAGGAATGCATTTACTAATTCATCAAATACTTTTATTTACATTTATGCTAATAAAATAAATATCTAAAATTTATAAGTTTCTAACCATAATATTTTATCCACTGAAATATGGGAAAAGTTTTATGGTTTAAAATTAGATAAATAACTTAATTAATAATAAATAAATTAGGTGATATTCTAAACCTTAAATATATCAAATATAGGAGGTGTGGGTTAAATAAAAGCATCTAATTTTACATGTTTAAAATGTAATTTTTAACATATTCTTGCTTTAAAGAGTTTCATTTTTGAAATTATGACTGCAGATTATGGAATAATAAAATTTTATTAATTTATTGCAAATGATATAATGGGTGATATGAAATAAGATTCCAATAGTTCAGGTTGTATAAGTATCTTCTCTTAAGACAGCTATCTAGACCTTGAAATTTAGCAGTCAATTTTTAGGAATGTATCTAATCGAATGTCTCCATCTATTTTATCAATTTAGCCATCCAAAATTAGAAATATGATACGTTTAATTGATATTGAGATTTACGATTGTATATCCTTAATGAATCAAATACTTTTTATTCAATTCTCTGATTCTAAAAAGATTTATGATAAGAATACTTNTAATTAACATATTAATGTAATTATTAATTAGTTAGAAGCTTCAAATAATTAATTTGATAACTCTATATTCTTTAAATTATATACAACTTAGGAATTTAGTCAAGTTGATTTATCAATATCAAATTTAATATTTAATGAAATGACAACTATAATTAATTCAGATTAAAGATCTTATCTATTTTAAATAAGATGTTCAAAATTAAAAATGTAGGATTTTTCTTTTAGTAATATAAAAAATCTTTTCCTTTTCTATATATATGATAGCAATGACATTATAATTTAAAATATAATTTATGAAAATTCAGCTTAAATTTATTAAGTACCATTTTCATAATCATGTCAAATTACTATAAATGATAAAAACCAAATGCTTAAAATAGATAACTTTTATACTCTAAAAATCATATCTGTTTAAATTATAAATTAATTTACTATTGATGGATCTTTTTTAGATTTATCATAAAGAAAAGAATATTTAAATTCATCATAATTAGAAATTTTAGATCTTACTTTTAAAGGAAATTTATAATTATATAAAGAATCAACAAGAGTATTTTCACTTTTTACTCTATATTCTGAAGGGAATCTTAATATATAAATTAATAGAATTAAATTTTAGGAAAATTGCTTCCATTCAATTGCTGAAAGTTTCTTTTAATCCTATGCTTCTTTAGTATTTTTAAGTATCAAATCAAGTAGCATTAAAATATTTAATTTTATATCTGAAAGGAATGCATTTACTAATTCATCAAATACTTTTATTTACATTTATGCTAATAAAATAAATATCTAAAATTTATAAGTTTCTAACCATAATATTTTATCCACTGAAATATGGGAAAAGTTTTATGGTTTAAAATTAGATAAATAACTTAATTAATAATAAATAAATTAGGTGATATTCTAAACCTTAAATATATCAAATATAGGAGGTGTGGGTTAAATAAAAGCATCTAATTTTACATGTTTAAAATGTAATTTTTAACATATTCTTGCTTTAAAGAGTTTCATTTTTGAAATTATGACTGCAGATTATGGAATAATAAAATTTTATTAATTTATTGCAAATGATATAATGGGTGATATGAAATAAGATTCCAATAGTTCAGGTTGTATAAGTATCTTCTCTTAAGACAGCTATCTAGACCTTGAAATTTAGCAGTCAATTTTTAGGAATGTATCTAATCGAATGTCTCCATCTATTTTATCAATTTAGCCATCCAAAATTAGAAATATGATACGTTTAATTGATATTGAGATTTACGATTGTATATCCTTAATGAATCAAATACTTTTTATTCAATTCTCTGATTCTAAAAAGATTTATGATAAGAATACTTTAGAATTACGAAATATTATAATAATATAAAATATGTATTCATGGCTATAACATTTTTCATAAATGGGAAATCTAAGTCGTACAGAACTATTACAGATTTCAAGTAGTCAGAATTCATTATTTTATATTGAAAGTTGTTCAATATCTATATAAAATGTCATTATTGAAGGTTTGTATCTATCACCAATATTTTCAATTATAAATGCACCAAAATTAATAATTATGCAAATTTAAATAAGATAGATCTAATTATTTTATTCCTTTACTTTAATAAATATAAATTAAATGTTAGATATTGAAACAATAATGTTCTTTTAGTAAGTAAGTATAATAAATAATTCAATTTATGAACCAGGACTTTAAAGAGTCTATCTATAAGATTTTGATTTTTCAATTAATGGATGTTTTTTAGTAGCCAATTAATCAAAAAAGGCTTAAGCATTTTACTATTTAAATTAGATTCTTACTATAATAGAAGAACATAAATAGACTTAAATTTCCTTAATTTATATTTAAAGTCTATCAAATAAACATTCTTTCTATTTTAATTAAATAGAACTTGTTTCAAATGATTGTTTATATTGTATTTCTGGATTGATTAATTTTGATTTAATATCTTTCCAAGCTATTAAAATATAAGAACTATATTGTAATTACAATATAATAAAATAATATGGATGTTTAAGTATTTTAGGAGATAATACTATCTCTCCATAAATTTAAATATTAAGTTCCACTTTTATGTTTAATAGAGGAAGCTAAGGAGTTGCCATTTCATCAACTAAATCCATACTTATCAAATAGTGCATAATTATTTAAAATATTGCAACATAAAAGGGAGGAGGACTATATTTAGAATTAAATAATAGTAATTAATTTATAATTAAAAATTCTATCATTGTTGGAAATCAAGCAAAAGAAGGTGGAGGATTATATTTTATTGGAGATAGTAGTTTGAATGTATAGAATTTAAATTAAACATATTTGCTTTTTAATAATGCTTCTATTTATGCTAATAACATAGTGGAAAACCCAACACATTTGGAATTGTTTATCAATTCTTAAGAAATGAAAGCAGATAAAGCAAATTTTGATTAAGTTTAAACAAGTATTCTTAGAATTATACCTTATTCTACTATAGAATAAGAAGTATTAATTAAAACATATTATTTAATGATTCCTAGTGGTTAAAGTATAAAAGATTTTACTCTTTCAATTCCCAAAATATAGTAAACATATAAATAGATTTAGTCAATTGAACTTATATTAAAAAATAAATATAATGAATTACAGAAAAATATTATAAATTCAACATGCCTTATAAGTGATAAGATAATAACAAAGCATGAAGAATAAATTAATGGAAATCTTCAAAATATTTAATTATTATATAATAATGAGAAAAATAATTTTGATTTAAGTTAAATTGCTTTTTATTTTAATCCATATGAAAAGGATTACAATTATTTAGAAATATCAATTACTTGTACAACAGAAGTATATAAAAATTAATTGAAATATATCATTAATGCTAAAAGTTATAAATGTTAACTTGGTGAATTCCATGTTGATAATGGATGTTAAATTTGTTAATCCAGTTAAGGTTTTTACTCTATAACATATGATACTATCAAATGTTCTATATTTGATAAGGAGAAATTTTAGGAGATAACATCTAATGCAATAAAATTACAAGAAGGCTATTGGAGACCAAATTATTTATCAGATTATTCTACTTTATGTTTTAAAATAACAAGATTTTGTGTAGGAGGATGGGATGTTGGAGATGGACTATGTAGTAAAGGACATGTAGGTGCTTTATGTGAAGAATGTGATATCTATAATGTCAAAGGAGATGGGTATTACTTAAAAAATTTACAAAATTCTGAATGTTTACCATGTTTTGGAATATAAGATAGCATACTCCCTTTCGTCTTAAATTCAATTTGGTATTAAGTTATATAGATATTTAAGGGCTATACTTTCCATCATTCTAACAGTTAAAAGCATAGTAAAATCAAATGATTTATTCTTATTTCTAAAAGTCAAAGAAAGATTTAGTAAAATACTCTTTAAATTAAATTAAGGTATAATATTTAAGTATTGAAGATCGTGAAAGTATTCTAATAAAAATGTTTTTAAATTATTTATGGATCTTTTCACTTATTTTTACATTCAATATAAGTTTTTCTTTTTAATTTAATTTTGTTGATTCAGCTAGTAATACATCTTTATCAATGGCTAACAATTTGGATTGTTATTTATCAGAAATTGTAGAAGTTTAATTAATCTATTCTAAGATTATTTTAATAATATTATTAATTTTATGGCAATTCATAATTATAATATTAGGATTGGTTGTATTTCCTAATTTATTACACTCAAAATTTAAATTAAGTGTTATATCCAATACTTTACTTTGTTTGTATATTTTCAATTATGCAGGATTTATTAAAATGTACTTAATTTAATTAAAATAAATTTAGCTTATGTTCTGTAGTTTCATATAGAGAAATATCTTAAACATAATATATTTAAGGTGATCTAACATTAAGATTTAATACTGAAACTCATCATTAATGGATGTTCTATTTAGTACTTCCTGGATTGATAATTTTTGGTTGTTTAATACCTCTATCATTATTTATGTTAATGTATTTTAAAAGAAATGGATTAGACTTTTATACTATAAGACCTCATATATGTTATCTTTTTAATGAATATGTAACAAAAATGTATTACTGGGAATAAATAAAACTGAGTAAAAAAGCTTTATTAATTCTTTTTTTGACTTATTTTGAGACTAATATACATTTGAAAGCATCCTTAATTGGTTTAAGTTTAATTTTTTATTAATAATTTGCAGCTAAGAAAAAACCTTATATAATTTAAAAATTCAATATACTTGACTTGGAAACTAGTTAAAAATGTTCAGTCTCAATATTTTTGGCTGCTGTTAAATATGAAAGTGAAAAGTTAGATAATAAGGTGATATCTCTTTCTCTACAAATTTGTTTAATATTATTATTTTTTCTAATCACTTTTCCCTTTTTATATTAAATAGTAAAAATTAACTTCAAGAAATATAAATTGCTTATGTTTAAATTTTTTCATTTGTTTTTCAAGTACTTAAAATTAATAAATGCATCAAAAACCTTTGAATAAATTTTAGATGAATATAGTAAAAAAGATTAAAGACTTAAAGACAATTTCACCAAATTAAGAAAATACCTTATCGTTTTTTCAAAAGCATAAATTAAGAATAGACCGTAATTATTGAAATTATACTTAGCTCTATTCTATCTAGATATACTTCAAGTAAAAATTACCAATAAAATTTATTAAGTACAGAAATACAAGGTTAATCGATCATTATGACAGCAAATAGATTTGAATGATATTTTAATTGGATATATATATAAAATTATAAAAAATAAATTTAATTGTAATATTGTAAATGAATATAATTATCTAAAATATTAAATTGAGAGAATTAGAAATTTCATTTAATTGCATAACAATGCAAATATACATTTCTATTTAAAACCATCATTATAATTAATGAAGCCTCTTTTAAATAAAATAAGCAATTATTATACATAATAAATTAATCATTAATAACTTTTGTATTTACTTTATTATAAATTATTATTCAACTTTCAAATTTCTTGGGTACTTATATCTAAAAATATATATTTTTGAAATGGAAAAAATCATCTTACAAAGTTCATATTCTTTTTTGATAACTACACTCATTCTTTTGGCCTCTTTTCACCAGAGCTGCTGCTGCAATTATAATACATACAATGATGCATTAATTCCAATTGAACATCCTATTTCTACATATACAATCGATCCTCTGAATAACGAAAATTTCTTTTCCTTTGGATTTTGGAGTCTAGGCATTCCATAATAAACATTTAAGAATTACCCTTAAGTTGTTTCAGATTACCTTTAATCTATGCCACAAGATGGACAATTATTATTTTTAATATAAGGAAAGCAATAAAATTTAGTCTTGGGATATATTTACATGAACATGTTAAGCAAACAAGTAATATATAAAGTTGTCTTATTTGGGAATCCTAATTAAATTATAGAATTTCCATATACTCCAGTTGAATTTGAAGAAGAGTGGATTTTAAGTTTATTCACAATTAAATTAGATTAAGGAACATTCACTGTAGAAATGACAGGTTAAATAAAATAAAGTAGAAGTATATAAAATGGCATAAGCTATGAAAGAATAATAATTGGAGGACAAGGTTATGTAATGAATAACATTTATAATTTAGATTGGTTAAGGATTTAATCTTAATATATTCAATGGCAGATTATCAAAGATACATATGAGTTATTAAATTGATGATATCTAAAATAAATTCAAATACATGAGTGAGAATTGTAAAATCCCACTTCCTTAAGAGGGATAATAAACTGTATATTTTATTAAAGGATTAAAAATATTTGAAGGCAGCTCATCTTTGTTATATACATTGAATCAATTTGGAAATCGATTTTGTTTATCTGGATGGGTTAAATATGATGCATCTAGAATAGTAACATATGCTAAATACAATTTGATAAGGATGAGTCTGTTTAAAAACTATAATTTTTAAACAAAGTATGGAGATGAAATATTTTAAATGTTAACATAAATTAATAAAGCAAATCCTAAAGGAACTTATGTCTCTGTAATTGCAGATGATCGATTAATGCCTATAATGGGTAAAAATGACTATAATATAATAATTCAAAGAGTAGCACTATTTTCCGAATATTCTTATAGACATTTCATAGGATTACAATAATGGCATTTTATTAAATATGAATATGGATCAAAATTATAAGGAAAAAGAAGTTCAGTTTAAATTTAATTCTTTAATGATTTAGGTTTAAAAGAAATTACTTTTAATAATATATCTCCAATTAATTCACCTTTCTATATAAATATAGGAGCAGATGATTTCTAGAAAGATATCCTTTAAGCTTCAATTTTTGATTTTAAATTTGAATATAATTATGAAGATGACAAATAAATACTGTTTAAAGGTTTGATTATAAATATATAATTAGCTTGTCATTATTCTTGTTAAACATGTAGAGGACCACTTGAAAATAATTGTATCACATGCAATCCATAATCTCATAGATATTATTTAGAGGAAATAAACAAATGTGAATGTTAATAGGGATATATAAATGTAGTAGATGAAAGTAATTGTGTAGATTTCTCTTAAATATTTCCATTAATAAAAACCTAAGAAGTTCTTCATTATGATGAAATATAATGTTAATTTGGTTATTTCATTTTACCAAATATTGGATTCTCTGCATAATGTGTTAAATGGTATTAATTTAAATTATGAAGTCCATAATCTAATTTCTTCAATTTGTTGTGTGTTGACTGTCTCTATTCTCCATATACTTGGTACTTAAAGCCTATTTGTAAATTTGATTTGATTTCAGCAAAAGAAACTTTGAATGATGCATTTTCATATGTTGAAAGAGATCAAATTAATTATGATTTATATTTAGTTGATAATTAAGGTGAAATCAATCTACATAAAGGTATCTTAGATTTTTGTGAAATGGAATCAGATTCACCTGATTGTTTTAAGGCTGCACATAAACATCTAAATTAAACAATTTTTATTAAATGTAAGCCAAATTACTTTCAATTTAATGGAAATTGTATGTAGGTAAATCCTTATTGTCTCAAAGCTTCAATTGAAGGGAAATGTTTATAATATTAAAATGGAATGTATTGGAAGAATGATTAATTATATTAATGTCCTAATAATTGTGAATTATGTTATTATAATGAGGAAATTTAAAATCCTTATTGTTTATAATGTAAAGAGAATTTCACCTTAGATAATGGGTAATGTATTCAATGTGGTAATTATTGCAAAGTTTGTCAAAAATATTATGATCCCATAAATCAAAATAGTTATTTTAGATGTTATAAATGTTTAGATGATTCTAAATACTTTATTTCATTTGATGCAATTAATTGTTAATAAAATACAATTAAAAATTGTATATATGCTTTTCAAACTTTATCAAATAATTTTCAAATTAATACTCTTGATGTATCATTTAAACCTAGAAATGATTGGAATAATATCAAGATATCTTGTGCATTATGTAATCTACAATATGGAGTAATTCTTGATTAAAGTTTATGTATATCAATGCATGAAGTTACATGTCAATTCTCTGTTGTACAAAAGATTGTTGATATACCCATGGATGATAACATCTTTTACACAATATTAGATTATGATTATTATACAACACCTTCAGGTGAATAAATTACATTTGGCTTTTTAGATGATGGAAATATTATATTAACATCATATTAATACTGTATAATTTCAGAGAGATACTTTGTATAATAAGATATAGAAGTTGTTTAATTCACAGAAAAATGCTAAGGAAATGTGAAATATTGTGAAGTTTGTTTAAAGGATAGAACTTATATTTGGGGTGTGACTTATGATTGTCTTGAATGTGAAAAAGGATATTATGCAGATAGAGTATCAGGTAAATGTTATCAATGTCCTCAAGAATTAAATTGTTATAAATGTTAATCTCAATAAAAACTATATAAAGATAGATGGAAAAACAATGTAAGAGCCTTTTATAATGTGATTATTCAAAAGAATACTGAACATACATTTAGATAATATGGATAAAGTGATAATTATGATGATTATGAAATAGTTTGTTCAGAGTGTTAAATTGGATATGAATTAAGAAATGATAAATGTATACTTGCTTGTCCTGAATCATGTTTAGAATGTTAGTACATAAATGATTAAAATTAATGTATCAAATGTCCAAAAAATCAAAAAGGAAGAAAATTAAGTTTGTCTTAAAATTAATGTATTGATTGTCCATAAAATTGTTCTTTATGTCGATTAAGATCAAAAGATGAAATAAGAAGCATTAATCCATTATTTGACAATAATGATTATATTTCATATACGTATCAATGCTTAAAAAGCTTTAATGATGCTGAATACTATTATGAATAAGAATAGGGTATATTCATATAATGTTCTAAACATCAGTATTGTAATTATGAATTCATTCTTACTTTCAATCTTTATTGTTCAGAATTAGATTATGAATCAGCATTGATTTCGTTATCATCATAATATGAATAAAAATTATTTAAATAATAAAATCTATTATTATTAGATTTAATATCAGGAAATAGTTTTAAGGAGGTATATATAATAGTCATTATAATTAGTTTGAAAAAGATTTATTCTATCAATAAGCCAATTAAATATCAATAAGAACTATTATACTAAATATATCAAGTGTAAAAGAATAAATTTGTAAAATACCTTCAAATGGAATAATTTAATAGATTTTTAGTAAAAATATTTTTACAACAATGTAAATATTACCAATATTAATTTAGAAATGTTGAAATAACAATGAATTTCAACAATAATACAATTATAGAATTTGAAAAACCACTAAAATTCTTAAATTTTAATAAAATCACTATATAAGGAGCAATCTTATATCCAATTATTAATGACAAATTAAAATAAATTATATTTGATAGTGTATTTCCTTAAACTATCCTACTTTAACACATTGTTTATTAATAATTATCAAATGTAAATGATTAATCAGCTATACTTTTTAATAATGTTAAATATTTAGTATTAGATAATTTCAAAATAATTGGATTAGTTTAAAATGAAATACAGAAGTTTATTGAGATTTCAGAAACATTGAATTAAAAATCTATTACATTCTTGAATTTCTAACTAATTAATTCATTTTTGTAAAATTAAATCACTATATTCTACCACCTTAACAAAAATGATACCATTAATATTGATAATTTAATTGTAAACTCTAAATTTAATAATTCTACTTTGATAAAAACAGGGTAATAATAATAATTTGGTCTTCTTTAAATGAATAATGCTAATTTTGAAATTAATGTACTTGATTGTTTATTTTTCTTAAACCTTTATTCACTTAGATAAATTAAAATTAAATAAATGAAAATTGAAAATTCTGATATTTAAAACTCAACATTAGTTATTTTAAATAATAATAATAATATAGATAATTTCATAATTTAATTAAGTAGATTTAGAGAGAATAGTTATGCAATAATGAATTCTAATCAACTATCTTTGGATAAATTATTAATAAATTTATCAAATATTATACTTCAATAAAATGAATATCATTAATCTACAAAGTTTATATCATTTTAGAAATACAACAATAATCAATCTTATATAGAAATAAATTAATTCAAAATAATTAATAACTATATATCATAGAATACACCTGATAAAATAATGAACACTCAATACTCTGCTCTTATTTATCTATAACTTGATATAATCACTATTTTTGATTTAGAATTAGTCAGAGGTTATGGTTTGATTGATATAAGTATAAATAATGTCCAAAAACTAAAAATAAAATCTATCAGAATATCTTAAGGTCATTAGTATAAATTTTTAGGTCTTCATTAATTTATGGATTGCTAATTATAATAAGTTAAAGGAGAATCTTATCTGCAATCACTCTTTATATCATCAGTAATTGATCTTCAAATTGAAGATTTAATTATAAGATCTGCTTAAACATATAATTCTCCAATTTTATACTATAAATCTTCGGAAAAGATTAAATAATAATAATTCGAAACAATTTTATTAAATAATATTATTATAGAATCCAACTTATTGCTTTTAACAAATTAGAAATTTCAAACAGCTATTCTCTTTTTTGAATCTGTTTAAGAAACTACCTTATAATTTTCAAACATTACTTTTTATGGAAATATATTACATGAATATCTCTAAAATAACCTCCAAACTTCGGCTTTACTTTTAAATTTGAACTGTATCTTAGGTACCATAATAATTAGGGATACAATATTCAATAAAAATATAGTATTTAACAGTACTGATAGTATTATATACATAAAAAGTGAGAAATTATTATTTCACAATTGCACTTTCTCTGAGAATAGTCTATTTAATTATGCAATATTATAACCTTATTTATTATGGGGATTCTTAGACTCTTAAGCAGTATACTAAAAAGATTTAAGTTAAATATTTAGAGTAAAATCTTAATCTGGAAATGGAAAACTGTTAGTTGAAAATCTTGATATATAATTTTGTATATTTGAATAATCTATAGGATATTCAGGTGGAGCACTATTAATTGAAGCTCAAAAGAACAGCATTATTAAAATTTTTAATAGTTAATTTAGTAATATTTCAACAGAGTTTTAAAGAGAACTAGGATTTGGTGGATCTATATATTTAGATGGTACTTCATCTTAATCATTAAATGTATCTTTTTAAGAATTAATTATTCAAAATATTTAAGCTTAAGAATAAGGTGGTTTCCTATATATAATGACAGGGACTTCAAAGGTTTAGATTTATTTAAATAAATTAACTATATAAAATGTATATGCTAAAATTGGATCTATAATTTATGCAACTTTTTCTGCTCTTTAATAATCATCATAGTAGATTGAATTTAATGAAATATCAATCAAAAATACATAAGAAGAATTTATAAACTATTTGAATTAATATACATTACTCTCAAAATCTGAAGAAATACTATTAATTAATAATAGAGTGTTATTTTTTATTAATTTTGCATAAAAAGTTAGATTTACAAATATAAAAATTGAAAATATCTTTCTAGAATCTGCTCTTTCGATCTCTAGCATTACAGAAATATCAATTTAAAAATTAATTATATCTAATAGTTTAATTAACTCGAATCTAATTAAAATATCTGCAAATACATGTAATTAATATATTATTAATTATTATAGATTAAAATTAAATTTTATAATTAAGTGATATATAAATATCAAATATTACTACAGTTTTCAAATAAACTATTTATAATTGTGAATTAAATTACATAGAAGAAATCCCTATATAATTTGTTTGTATTCAATAATCAGCTCCTATTAATTTATTCGAATATTTTAGAAATAGATCAATTACTTATGGTGAATGCATACTTTCATTAATAAAAGAGAATAATGATTAGATAATTATAGATGATATAAATTAAGGATTAATTTAATTCCTAGATCTTATTGAATAAACAACAATTAAATTATATTAGATAGAATTAGTAAGAATAAACTGTAAGTATTGTTTAAAGGGATTAATATATTTTAATTTTTAAAAGATCACCAAATTATTATAGAAATAATATTTAGCAAATATTATGATATCTAATTCTATTTGTGGAAGATAAGGTTGTATAAATATTGAAAAAAGTAATATTAATAAAAGAAGATTGTTATAAACTTAAGAGAAATACATTTAATAATTGCAATTAGAATTCTTAATAGATAATTATCTTTGTTAATATAATTCTGGAATAAATGGAACATGCTTATATATATCCAATGTTAAAGTAGAAATGTAGAATTGTCTTTTTCAATATAATTAAGCATATTAAACAGGAGGAGCTGTATATATTTAAGAAAATGAGGATATTTTAATAATCAATAGTTGGATACTAAATAATTAAGCTAAGATTGGAGGTGGATTGTATTTTGAAAATTCTCATGATTTAAATTATTAAGGACTCTAAACTAAAATTAGTAATAATTCAGCAACATTTTATGGAAATGATATTGTTTCAATACCTTAGAAACTTACATTAGCATAATTTGATAAAATGACATTATTAGAAACTGTAGAAATTATAGAAGATGATAATATTCTAATAGAATAAGTTTAATAAATAACATAATAAATTCCATTTATTAATTACATTAGACTACCAAGTGGATAGAAGATATCTAATTATGTTAAATTTAATAAAAATACACGATCATATGAACCTTTAAATCAAATATTTAGAATTATTGCATAAAGTCGAGATAAATAAGTAATGAAAAATCTCAGAAATACATTTTGTACAATAGAAAGTAGAAAGTTTAATTTATCTAATAATAATGATGATGATGTTTTCTCAAATAATCTTACTAATATTTAAAAGGTTTTATTTAATGAATCTACCTAAGATTATAATTTAGATGATTTGATTGTTTATTTTGATAATAAATTACCATCAAATATTGTATTATAATTATAATTTTGGTGTAATTCAATTAGTATCCCTATATATAATAAAGAATATCCATATAATATACTCAATAAACATTCCAATTATAAATTAAGAGTCAATATTAAAACATATGATTGTTAATATGGAGAAATTAAAAACTATACAGACTTTTCATGTATTCCATGTAATACTGAATAAGCATTATTTTCATTAACAATTAATTCTTAGAAATGTGAACTCAAAGATGATGTTTCAACAATCAGTGTCCAATCTGCTTTATTAAATTTAAAACCTGGATATTGGAGACCTTATTTTGAAACTAATAGAATAAATTATTGCATAAATAAACCTGAAAATTGTTTAGGAGGATGGATGGAAGGAGANCTAGCATTACAGAAATATCAATTTAAAAATTAATTATATCTAATAGTTTAATTAACTCGAATCTAATTAAAATATCTGCAAATACATGTAATTAATATATTATTAATTATTATAGATTAAAATTAAATTTTATAATTAAGTGATATATAAATATCAAATATTACTACAGTTTTCAAATAAACTATTTATAATTGTGAATTAAATTACATAGAAGAAATCCCTATATAATTTGTTTGTATTCAATAATCAGCTCCTATTAATTTATTCGAATATTTTAGAAATAGATCAATTACTTATGGTGAATGCATACTTTCATTAATAAAAGAGAATAATGATTAGATAATTATAGATGATATAAATTAAGGATTAATTTAATTCCTAGATCTTATTGAATAAACAACAATTAAATTATATTAGATAGAATTAGTAAGAATAAACTGTAAGTATTGTTTAAAGGGATTAATATATTTTAATTTTTAAAAGATCACCAAATTATTATAGAAATAATATTTAGCAAATATTATGATATCTAATTCTATTTGTGGAAGATAAGGTTGTATAAATATTGAAAAAAGTAATATTAATAAAAGAAGATTGTTATAAACTTAAGAGAAATACATTTAATAATTGCAATTAGAATTCTTAATAGATAATTATCTTTGTTAATATAATTCTGGAATAAATGGAACATGCTTATATATATCCAATGTTAAAGTAGAAATGTAGAATTGTCTTTTTCAATATAATTAAGCATATTAAACAGGAGGAGCTGTATATATTTAAGAAAATGAGGATATTTTAATAATCAATAGTTGGATACTAAATAATTAAGCTAAGATTGGAGGTGGATTGTATTTTGAAAATTCTCATGATTTAAATTATTAAGGACTCTAAACTAAAATTAGTAATAATTCAGCAACATTTTATGGAAATGATATTGTTTCAATACCTTAGAAACTTACATTAGCATAATTTGATAAAATGACATTATTAGAAACTGTAGAAATTATAGAAGATGATAATATTCTAATAGAATAAGTTTAATAAATAACATAATAAATTCCATTTATTAATTACATTAGACTACCAAGTGGATAGAAGATATCTAATTATGTTAAATTTAATAAAAATACACGATCATATGAACCTTTAAATCAAATATTTAGAATTATTGCATAAAGTCGAGATAAATAAGTAATGAAAAATCTCAGAAATACATTTTGTACAATAGAAAGTAGAAAGTTTAATTTATCTAATAATAATGATGATGATGTTTTCTCAAATAATCTTACTAATATTTAAAAGGTTTTATTTAATGAATCTACCTAAGATTATAATTTAGATGATTTGATTGTTTATTTTGATAATAAATTACCATCAAATATTGTATTATAATTATAATTTTGGTGTAATTCAATTAGTATCCCTATATATAATAAAGAATATCCATATAATATACTCAATAAACATTCCAATTATAAATTAAGAGTCAATATTAAAACATATGATTGTTAATATGGAGAAATTAAAAACTATACAGACTTTTCATGTATTCCATGTAATACTGAATAAGCATTATTTTCATTAACAATTAATTCTTAGAAATGTGAACTCAAAGATGATGTTTCAACAATCAGTGTCCAATCTGCTTTATTAAATTTAAAACCTGGATATTGGAGACCTTATTTTGAAACTAATAGAATAAATTATTGCATAAATAAACCTGAAAATTGTTTAGGAGGATGGATGGAAGGAGATTTATCATGTCTTAAAGGTCATATAGGAGCTTTATGTGAAGAATGTGATTTATATGCAATTAAAGAAGAAGGTCCTTATTCAACTAGTTCAAAATATTCATGTGTATCTTGTTAAGAAACTTCAAGAAATTTTATTTTAATTAGTTTCGTAACTATATGGTATTTATTTAATGTTTAAATTAAGGACTTTGATATCAATTTTCATTTCAGTTTAAAGTAATCTAAGATCTATCAAATAATCCATTAGAGTTACTAGTATACTCCTTATAAAATTAGCAGCAATATAAAATAGAAATTAATCAGCTGTTCTAATTAAAATGTTAACTAATTATTTATAAATTATGGCTTCTATTGCTACATTTAAATTGAAATTACCAATCGAATTTTAAAGTACTATTAATACAGCAGGATCACCAGTTTAAACAATGACATATTCAATGGATTGTTTTTTATCTAGTCTTTTTTCATTTGAAATATAATATGCTAGAATGATTTGGTAAATTATAATGCCATTTGTATATATCAGTTTCTTTTTTACATGCTATTTGTTATCTATTAAATTTAAATTTACTAGTTACAATAAAAGTGTCATTACAACTACTATTATATATATGTACATCTGTTTACAAACAAGTTTAGTTGGTGGATTTGCTCAACTTATATCTTATAGAAATATATCAGGATATTAATGGATTTAAGCAAATGTTTCTTAAAGATTTGATACTCCTTATCATTATTAATGGATTCTTTAATTTTGTTTACCTATGCTTATTATTTTATCAATTGTAATTCCTTCTTATTTTTTATATGGACTTCGTAGTAATTCTGCAAATTTAGATAAAAATTAAGTGAAATCATAATGGGGTTATTTATACAATGAATATACATATTAAGCATATTTTTGGGAATTAATAAAAATTGCATAAAAATAATTGATGATGATTTGTTTGATTTATTATGATGATAATGTAATATTAAAAGCTACTATGATTTCACTAATAATAGGAATTTATTTAGAATTAAGTTTAAAATACAAACCATATAATCGCAATTAACTTAATAAATTAGATTGTTAAACTATGAATGTATGTTTAGCAACAATAATATTAGCATCTGGCATTTATATTTCAGAGTAAACTTATGTTTATGAAGTCAAAATTCCTTATTTTGTATTAATTGCTATTATGAATATATCAATTTCTTATATTTTGATATCTAAAATTGTAGTAGAATACTTCAAAAAGGCAGGTCTCAATATTGAAAAAATTGAAAAAGTTAAATAATCTATTAGATAACATTTTCCATTTCTTAATCAAATTCCATTCATATCTAAATTATTAGAAGATCGTAGAGAATAAAGAAAAAGAATATAACAATTATATATGAAATTAAAGTAATTCTTATTACCATAAGCTAAAGAGATTATTGCATTTAAGATGTCTTAATTAAAATAAGACACTCAAAGAAATTTAGAATTATAAATTCATACAAATTAATTAAGTTTAAGAAGTCCAAATTATGGCAAAGACTAAGAATATTTCTTTAGAGAATCTATGAAATAATCTTCATTAAATACTTCTAAACATGTTTTAGAATCTACTATTTTCGATAAAACGTATTTAAATATCTATAATAGAAATTTCAAAAGAAACGAATAATAGAAGGCTAAATATGAGTTAATCCAGAAAAAAATGACTTAAACTTAAATAAATAGTAATCCAAATAATATTAATGATAATAAAGAATATTGAATAATTATTTTAAGTGTGATTGAATTTTAGATTTTAATATAATTTTATTTATATTTATTTTTATTTATTTACTATTTAAACCTAAAAATAATTATATATATTAAATTTATACATTTATAAAAATATTAATAATAAATTTATAGTATATTAAAATGATATTTCTAATCCAAGAAATTCCTATATCAGATGATCATTAAAGATTTCAGATTATAGCTAAATATTAATATTTATTTGCATTCATATATTGAATTGTTAGATTTTCTTAATTTTATCTTTTAAATTAATAAATATTCAAATCTCAACAATAAAAATACAATCTAAAATAGCTATTATGAAAGTTAAATAAATTTTAATAAGCTTTGTAATAAAATAAAAAATCTGTTATAACTAAATCAACAATATAATATGATTTATTTGAAATTGATAATATAAATTTAAATTTCTCCAGAATAACTGATATTTAATCAAGAATAGAATATAAAATGTAAATTTTAACCAATTGATTATCGCTATGATGTTTCGTCTTTATTGTAAATATAGAAATTACTAATTAAAAATCTAAGTAATTAAATCATATCTAAATAAACAAAAGATCTAATAAAAACTTTGGATTTGAATATGATTAACAATCTATAGAAAAAATTATTCAATTCTTGATTAATATTTACATAAAATTGTTTATGATAAAATAAATTGTCAAAAAGAGAATTTGAGTACAAAAAGTCAAATATTTATTTTTAATTTCTAAAAATTGATTAAAAATTAATTAATTAATTAATCATAAAATTGTTGTAAAGATTAACAGATGTACAATAAATAAAGGTTTGAGATGAACAGTTTACATGACATAATATTCTAATTAACAGACTTATTTCCTTGAATAAATATTAATTATATTCTTTATTTAAATTAATTATTATTTACAAATAAGATTAGAATTTTACATAACCAACTTAAAATTATTTCTGATTTTTCTAGATTTCTAATTTTTCTAATATGAAATGTTCTGTAACCAACAACTATATTTGATTTAGTTATTTTGTTTTTATTAGATATTCCCCCTGATTTGATCAAACCCTTTTTATTAAATCATATCATTAAATATTAGATTCATTATCTTCATAAAGTTATTTCAATAAGAGAAGTTATCAATACTATTAAAATATTTGATTTAAAAATTAATATAACAATAGATATATATATCAATAATATTTCTTCTTTCCCTTAAAATAGACAGTTTATTATTAATGATCCTAAATCACTTAGACTTTTATTTCCCCCTAAACATAAATAGTAAACTATAACATTAAATTGGCAAACGTATTGCAAAATTAATAAATAGAATAGTTAACATTCTTAAACATAAGGCTTTTAATCCCTATTTATTAAACTTAAACTAGAAATTTGAAGGATTTTTATGAACTTTTAACTTAGATGTATCATTTTAAAATGTTGTATACCTNACTGATATTTAATCAAGAATAGAATATAAAATGTAAATTTTAACCAATTGATTATCGCTATGATGTTTCGTCTTTATTGTAAATATAGAAATTACTAATTAAAAATCTAAGTAATTAAATCATATCTAAATAAACAAAAGATCTAATAAAAACTTTGGATTTGAATATGATTAACAATCTATAGAAAAAATTATTCAATTCTTGATTAATATTTACATAAAATTGTTTATGATAAAATAAATTGTCAAAAAGAGAATTTGAGTACAAAAAGTCAAATATTTATTTTTAATTTCTAAAAATTGATTAAAAATTAATTAATTAATTAATCATAAAATTGTTGTAAAGATTAACAGATGTACAATAAATAAAGGTTTGAGATGAACAGTTTACATGACATAATATTCTAATTAACAGACTTATTTCCTTGAATAAATATTAATTATATTCTTTATTTAAATTAATTATTATTTACAAATAAGATTAGAATTTTACATAACCAACTTAAAATTATTTCTGATTTTTCTAGATTTCTAATTTTTCTAATATGAAATGTTCTGTAACCAACAACTATATTTGATTTAGTTATTTTGTTTTTATTAGATATTCCCCCTGATTTGATCAAACCCTTTTTATTAAATCATATCATTAAATATTAGATTCATTATCTTCATAAAGTTATTTCAATAAGAGAAGTTATCAATACTATTAAAATATTTGATTTAAAAATTAATATAACAATAGATATATATATCAATAATATTTCTTCTTTCCCTTAAAATAGACAGTTTATTATTAATGATCCTAAATCACTTAGACTTTTATTTCCCCCTAAACATAAATAGTAAACTATAACATTAAATTGGCAAACGTATTGCAAAATTAATAAATAGAATAGTTAACATTCTTAAACATAAGGCTTTTAATCCCTATTTATTAAACTTAAACTAGAAATTTGAAGGATTTTTATGAACTTTTAACTTAGATGTATCATTTTAAAATGTTGTATACCTTAATATAATTAAAAATTGCTTTATCATATCTACAAGAAATTAATGTATTTAAAGCAATTGAAGTCTCTTTTATTTACTCTTATTAATATAGAGAATTATTAGGATCAAAGTAAAAGGAAAACTAACCTGATTAATAACAAATTAAATATTCTTATTTTCTACTATTCACTTTTTTGTTATTGCTGTTAAATATATATTAATATGAATGATGTAATAGATAATAGTGAACCTGAAATGAAAAGATAAGGATTGCGATATAATTGGATGCTTCAATTTTATTTACCTAAAATAGACCATCTTAAGTTTGAATCGATCGGCCATAACTAAAATGTGCTGTTATATTAGATTGTTATCAAAATGAAACTTTGTTCTTAATAATAAATGGGCAACTAAGGGATATCTTAGTAAATTAACTTTAATATTGAAAAAAATAGAAAGGATTAATGGTTTTAAATTCAAAATATTCAAATGTTAAACTTGTATTGATAAATATATCAATACAATTTTTTAACCAATTTTAAGTTTTAATTATAATAAATATGAATTCTCATATTATTTTATTTTAAGTTATCAAACAAATCAATTTATTTAGTAATAATTAAATTAACTATGTTTGATATGATAATTTAATTGTTAATTAATTAAGAATTTAAAAGATATCCTTTTTTAAATGTTTCATATTTTACTAATTGACTCTATTATTTTGAAAATTTTTGTTTAGAATATACAAAGTGGTTTAATGAGAAACTGTTTTTTAGTCAATTAATTAAATGAGTATATATTTATTTTTTTTAGGTAAATTTTCAATATACTTTATTATGATATCAATAATATAGTATTTAATTAATATAGTTGAGACTTTGAATTAATAAAAGAGAGTTATATTATAAAGTCATATGTGCTTATCTTTTTAGTTTGTTGTACTAAAAGCTAGAAGATATAAAGATTTTTTAAATGTGGTTTATACTTTAAGATAGTATGTAAAATAATTATAAATCTTAATTTCTTATAAAATTAATTTGAAGAAAACTTTAATAAATTATTTATAAAATGTTTATAAAACAATAAAAATAACCTGATGGTAGCTTAATTCTCTTTCCTCAATTGGAACATAAATATTCTTTGATTTGGGTATTATAAAAATTAAAAATTAGATGCATGGATTGGGGGATTCAGCTAATGGATTCTTAAGCATGTTTTAAAAATATTCAATAGTAAAACCAGAAACAAAAATACTTTTACTTTAAGCTCCTAATAGACGTGTTACTATTAATAATGGTCATTTTAGTTCTAGTTGGTTTGATATAAAAGTACTTGAACCAGATATTGAAAAAAATTAAGAATTAGATTATTTTAAAACTGTAAATATATTATTCATAATTAGACTGTTTCTATTGAGGAAATTGAGTAATCAAAAATAATGATTAATTAATATTTAAATGAAGAAGTGGTTAAAGTATAAGCAAAAAATGTGTTCATTGGAGGATTTTCATAAGGATGTTGTATGGCATTAGAAGTGGGTTTGAGTTATTCTTAAACACTTGGAGGTATAATTGGTTTATCAGGAGATCTATTTCCTACAACATAATTACATTAAATTTAAGATAAAACACCACTTTTGATAATTCATGGAAAAGATGATTAAGTAGTTCCTTGTGATTTTTTATCACGAAGTCTTGAAAGATTGAAAATTCCTAATCGAGTAAATTATGAACATATAATACTATCAAATCTTGAGCATGAAGTTAATTAATAAGTTGTTTAGTTAATGATTCAATTTTTTTAAAAATATTAGATTTGAGTATTAGATTAAAATTAATATATATTTAAGTAATTTTGATTATTTAATACTCTTATAATTAATTTTATTTCGAATATGAATAAAGAAAGACAGTATAAATTTATGGATAAATAAATTCTTTAAACATAGTATAATATATTATTTACTTTAATTCACATTAAATGATATTTTAATTCATATACATGAAATGATAAAGTTTCATCATTCCAAATTATTAAATAATTTCCATCCTCAGTAATATTACCATAGTTTTTACAAGATTTACAGTCTATAGGTTCACTTTGAATTTGTAATGATTGCTTTTAATTACTTAAGATATAAACATATTTGTTATGTTTTAAGATAAAGATTTATTTAACTTTATTGTAAATAGATGGAAATAAGGATTATCCATCTTTTTCGTTTAAATACTTCAAGTTTATTTACAAATCTGTTTTTTCAACAAAACCTTCTGTTTATTATTTATAAATATGAATAGATCCCTAATTTTCTTGACACCAAGCAATAGTATCTTAATTTAGAAAACAAACTCTAAATCCATTATCATTTTTTAAGTTTTCTAAAACTTATTTAAATTTAAATCTTCTTTCATTTGCTTTTTTTTCCCAAACTATAATTGTTTTATCATCACTACATGAAACTAATTAAGTTTCATCTTCATTCATACTCATTTGACCAATGTGTTTACTATGTTTATTAAGTTAATAATGAAACATTAACTTATTCTTATCTGTATTCAAAGTCCAAAACTTAATGGAACCATTAGAATGACCAGAAAGAACTTTATCTTCATTTTAATTTAATAATAAGCACCAAACAATTGATTGAGCTTCACAAGGTTATGAAGATTCCCATTACTTAGAACTACTGATTTCTCTCCATCCAATAATTCTGCAATCTATACTTCCAGTAATAAACCAATTAATATTCTTACTAAAAACTATACAAGTAACATCTAATTGATGTCCTTTCAAAGTAATTCCTGAATCTTATAATTATCCATTTTTTAAATTCCATATTTTTACATCTTTCTTAGCTGCTCCAGCCATAATTGAGCCTTCCTTATTGAATGCAAGTGCAAAACACCATTTTTCTTAAGGTACTTCTTAAATTTGTCTATAAGATATTTCTCCTTAAGGTATATGTTATTCATTAAAAGATTCATTTTGAAATTACAAAGAATTTACTTGTACTTTTTTTATAGGCTAAACATATAATTCTTCATAATATTAGCATTCTCCTAGTACTTTCTTTAAATAGTCTGTTTCTTTTTCTACAATATTTACTATTTATTTAATTATAGCAACAGAACTTTCTAATTTATTTAAATAACACTAATTTGTTTTATTTATTCTTTCTACTTCTTAATATATTTATTATTCATCTAATAAATTCTCATTATATTTATTTAATTCAACCTTCTATTAATGTGAATTTGCAATAATTATGTCAATAACTTTCACTAAATTTTCTTTAAGTTTATAAAGATATCTAGTAAATTAATCAATTTCATAAATGTTTTATTTTATTACAGTATTAATTTATTTATTAAGTTTTTCCTAAAATATTAAGATATATTCTTACTTAGTTATAATTTAAGTTTATATTTTAGCTTCCTTTTTGTTCCTTTAAACAATCTGTGCATATCAATTATTCCTTTAACTTTTATGTTTAATTATCAAGCACTAAAAGAACAGAACAATCTTTGTGTTTATAAATACATTCTAATTCAGTGGCATCTTATATCATTTATGATTCTTAAATAATGAAATCATTTTTTTGTTTCATATCTGATTTAATCAATCAAATTTCCTTTTATTAATTGTTCTTAATTAATGGATAAAATATTAATATAGATTAATTTTCATTATTTAATCTCATTAATATTTCATATATATTAATACAGAAAATCTATTCTTTTAAAGTGTATAATAGATTTAGAGTAAACTAAAGAAGGGAAGAAATAAATAATTAAGTATTCAACTTATTTAATATAAGAAAGAAGTTTAATCTATTATTTTATAATCTAAGTGTGTTTTTGTTAGATTATTAAGTATAAAACTGTAGATAGTTTTATAAATTTATTTATTTAAATAAACTTCTATTATTTAGAGTAAATTTAAATTTATTCATCTATTTCTTAAATAGTCTTAAGCTATTTATTTAAACTTTTTATTTGATTTAAATAAATTAAATATTTAATAAGAAATTAAATATGTTCAAGTAATGTTTATGTAATATATTTTATAATCCTTTAATGTTTCAGCACAATGACTTTAGATCATTTAGATAATACAAGTTACAAATGAGTGTTGAATCAATGATGAAAATTATGTGACAATTTCATTCAATTATCCTTATTATTTGATTTTTAATCTCAATAATAACTTTAAAGATATGATTGAATGATTTATACATATATTACTTTTAATAAATGTATAAATCAATCCATTTTATCTTTCGATCCTAGCTTGTTCTACTAAAACTAGAGTTTAAAAAGCTCACATTATATGGGATTGACTATATAAAATCATTTTATAATAAATTTTATCTAATTTATTATTCAAATTAATTATTTTGTTAACAATATTAGAGATTATATCAGATTATCTTTCAATTATAGAAGAAAATAAATGAAATAATTTGTGTTTAAATAGAGATGGATCAATATGTCTAAATTATGATTTGATTCAAAAAGGATGAGTTTAGAAAGAATCAATAAAACAAGTTAATTTTCACTAATAAAAACTAAAAAAAATCAATCGTTTTTGATTACTTAGGTAAGTATATAAATATGTTTAAAAAATGTGAAATTTTGGTAAAATCTAATTTGCTTACTTTCTAAAACTTAATTGAATTGGTCGCTCAATTTATTTTATAAATTAAATAAAATTATGTCCATTAAAAATGATAAAGAACAAAAAATTATAATAATTACATTAGGGCTAAAAGTGGCAGGAAAAGTGCAATAATTAAATGTATTATAGACATAATTGTTTTAATTGAATTCCGAATTTTAACTCTATAAAGAATATTTATGATAGATTTTAACAAAATTAAATTGCAACATTAGGATGGAATTATTTTCAAAAAAATTCAATAATAAACAATTAATCTATTAGATTAGAATGTTATGATAGGGGTACTCATGGTGTTTT
Source organism: Paramecium primaurelia (assembly GCA_905182975.1). Lineage (NCBI taxonomy): Eukaryota > Ciliophora > Oligohymenophorea > Peniculida > Parameciidae > Paramecium > Paramecium primaurelia. The sequence goes on from CAJJDM010000108.1 coordinate 320,072, forward strand.
CTTAACTTTTGATATCACAGATGAAGATTCATTCGAGAGAGTTCAGACTTGGCTCAAAAGTACAATAATTAATAAATTAAATTGAACTAGAAGAAACAATAAATAATACAGATATATATTTTTTACTCATTGGATGTAAATCAGACTTAAACTAGCAAAGAAAAATTTCAGTCGATATTGAAACCTCAGCAAAAACTAGTAATAAATGTTAGGTAGCTTTTGATTTTTATGCATGACTTGCCTTGAAAAAAGGAATCAAAAAAGCTATAAGAAAATCAAAATATAGTAATTAAATAAGATTATTCATAAAAGAGCAGATATTGTTGAAATATTATGTTTTATTAAACATTAATATTTCAGTTTCTAAATTGCAAAATCTAGCATGAAGTTTGAAATTGGATTTGATTAATGGGCTATAATGCATCTATATAATTATGTAATTACCTACAACAAATTTTAAATTAAAAGAAACCTATAAACTAAAATTTTAAGTAGGTTTATATCATCAACCTATTAAATATTTCAATACTTTCCCCAATTTATTATCATATATATGTTTATAGTATTATTTCTATCTAAATAAAAAGGCTATAGGCAAATTGATTGAGAAAAATATAATTAATAAATTTTATAATTCAATTTAAAATCGATTGAAAAGAGTTTATAACATAGTTCAAAATGTAATTAAACAAAAAAAAAATTAACGGTATAAATCAGTTAGGTTCTTCTTAAAATATGATAAAAGAGGTAATTTTAGATTTAAAACTCTATTAATTTGAATTTTTGTAAGAAAACAGAATAATGTCGATAGTTTTATGGTTTTCATTATATTCATATAGCTTTAATAAAAATTTAAGATGTACCAAATCTAAAGTGTAGGACTTACTTTTTCATTAATAAATTATAAGTATAAAAAGCTATGGTGATATTACAAAATTATGAACTAACAAAATAAGTATAACTAAAATAGACCTTAAATATCATCAATTAGTTTTTATGAAATATAAAATATCTCTTTTTGTTTTTTTTAATGTCTAATTAGCCATTTTTGATTAAATTTTTATTATTCGAATAAGAATTTGTAAGATTGAAATGGATTTGAACAACTAAAATAAATGAATATAAAATTATCAAAGTTTCAAATAATATTATTGATATGGATTAATATTGCTAAATTTATGAAAAAATAAATTTAGAAATTCGTACTCATTAATTAAGGTGAATATAGTGGTAAAAGTAAGTGCCTTAAGCTGATTAGACTTTCTTCACTCTCTTACTTTTATGAATAAGGCTATTATCAAAATCAAGCTGGAACTCCTCATCTTAAAATTTATTTCTTAGTGTGTTCTAATTAATTCTTTGATGTGACAAGTATAAACAGTACTATTATTATGCCCTCTCATTACTTGATACTATATAAATCCATCTTACCCCAATGTTCCCAGAATATTTAAGTTTTGTTTAGCTTTCCAATTATTCGATATAATAAATACTCTTTTTTTAGGCAATTGCACTGACTTAAAAGAATTCATTTATTAAGTTTACTTCATTTTTACCAACAATCCTTAAAACAAAAAAAAAACATAAAAACAGGCTAATTCACATTATCCTGAAGCTTGAGCTCAATTAATTTTTTCAATTAAAATAATTTGAATGAGAATAAGAAAAAAAAAATCTAATAAATCAATTCAACAGTGAAGTATTAGCTTTTAAAAAAAGGAAAAACTACTTTTTTATTCTCAATTCACATTTTATTTTTTGTTTCAAAAGATGAAATTAATTCTTTAACAAAATCAAAAAAAAGATGGGAAATGATTATTTGGATCAATCTCATCAATTTTTGCTTTAAAAATTTATGATTAATATTTATTTTAGACCATCTCCTTCATAAAAGCGAACCAAGTTTTTGGCTGGGTTAGATCCATGCATACTGGCTTAAAGACCCAAAAAAGGTTTGTTTCATAAATTTTATATTTTCAAATATTATTTCAAAATTATAATATATTTCTTTTGTTTAAGATAATCAACAATAATCTTAACATTCCAATTTAAATTAAGATTAAGCATTCGTCTGTCTGTAATATTGGAGTTGTTTAAATCCTGATAAAAATAAAACTAAATTAAACTCACTTAGAGACACTCAATATTTCTTGAAATTTATATGGTAAAAACTGAACCCCTGAAATCGAAAGAGATGATTATTAAATTATGAAATGATTTCGGTAATGGCATTGATTAGAATTATTAGTATTTGATTTATAAGTATTCCAGCATGAAATTATGTAATCTTTATCACAAGAATAATAAAAAAAAAAAGAACCCAATTTAAACGTAAAAAGAAAATAAAAAATTTAGATAAATATTATTGTAAATATCAAAGACTAAAATAAGTAAAGGATGATGGAGTATTGCTTAAGTTTTGGTAAATTAATAAAAGAAAAGTATTTAATTAGAAGTGCAATTGAAAAAAAAATTTAATAAAGAAATCCAAAATATCAAAGTTGTTGAGGAAGCTCAAACTTATATTGAAATTGCGTGTAAACCTATAGAGAATCATATTGTTTCAGATATATATTTTTGATATATATGGAGATTGTAATGATTTTAAATAATTGCATATTATGTTTTCAAAGTTCTTTTCAAGAATTGATACCTCACAAGATGAATTAAGTAAAAAATCATATAACATTAAAATTTTGAGTTTAAATTTGTGATAGAACAAACTGAATTATTTTATTGAGCAGAGTTACTTTCAATATTTCTAAAAACCTCTTGTTTAATCCTCAGAGTTTAAATGGCCTTATAAAAAAATAACAAATGCTCAATCTCATAACGAAAAAAATGTTTTATTTTAGAACAAAAGTATGATTTTCTAAAATATTTAATATTTATATATATGTTTTTTATCTTATTACACATAACTTCCATCGTGGCTGTTCATAAATTTGAATAAGGATTTGTTAATCATTTCAACTACGTTTAGAATCCAACTTTGATTTTATTTCTGAGTTCTACATAATTTAGACAAGAAGAAATTTATATTCCTTTTTAAAAGTAATTCACCTAAGTTCCAAATGTTTACTTAAATGTTGAGACACTTGATTTTGAATATATTTTTCCTCAAGGATATTCATTAGATCTACATAGTGTGAGCACAAATGGTACTCTGTATTAACTTAAATAATAGGTTTTAAAGTTAAAATAGTATGTGAGAGTACGCACATATTTTATGCTGTTAATTTTAATTGGTTTGCATTTAATGATGAGAGAGTCTAGATCATAAATAATTTTATGATAACTAATCCCTAAAATTAATACACTCATTTTTACTAAAAAAATTATTAAATAAATGTTGCCCTATCTAATTTTGTAAGTTATTATGCTTTAAGTTCATAATATAATTATTAAACGGTATAAAAATATATTAATTAGGGATTAATTTTGACATCTGAATCTGTGACTATAAACTTTTAATTCTAAGGCATTTAACAATTTGGATATCAAATATTATTGAGTAGTTCGGACATTTTCTTAATTGGCCCCACTATAATCAGCATTGAACCTAAAGGATCAAACTAAGTTGTAAATTTTCCTACAGGATGGACCATATAAAATTGTTTTGCAAATCTTTTAGGGTTTAAACATGATGGATCTGAAAATGTTAGATTTTTCACAAATATAACATATTCTTCTTAAGTTACTGCTGGAATTTACCCTTGTAATTAATTATAAAATTCTTAGGGTCAACCACTTATGTTTAATCAATACAATATAATCATTATTGCATTAATAATGCTTTTTTTGAACTTGCTAAATTTAATGGTTTGATGTAATCTAGATTTTTCGATCCAAATAATGAAATAGATAGTCATATTGAAATAAAGGAGATAAGCTACTCTTAAAATCAAATTATATCAGAGGAAATCGTTATTACATAAACAATTGAATCTATATCGATTATTTTCTATTGGTAATGTATAGATTAGGAGCTTTTAAAGATATAATTATTTTGTCTAGAATAATGTTGTCCTTAAACTAACATCAAATGTGATATCAAAAAAATTCATACTGTTAGATTATAAGCAAAGTTTTTGTTAAATTAGAATTCATAAAATTATGTAAAAATTTCTAAGACCTCAGTTTCATTATCCGCAACCTAAGTTATAAAGCTATCTAATTAATATGAAAAATTGTTATTTAAACTAGAAAAAGTAGCATGATAGTATAAATATACATAAAAAATCATTATTATTTCTAATTATTAGTTAAACAGGAAAAAATTAAAAAATCTTTGATTTAGCAAACTGAATTAAGATATAAATTTAATTGGAGAGAATTAAAATTAGAATAGTATAAATTCAATATAGAAAAATTCATATATTAATATGATAATAATGATCAATATTCTATCTATAGAATTGAGTTTTTTTATTGGTTTTGTATTACTTAAGTATTTATATTAAGACAATTGTATATTTATTATATTATCTTCAATCTAAGTTTCAATAGAATTATAAGAAAATTAATCCATCATATTATAAAAATAATTTCTTAAGCTTGAAATTTTATTTTTGGATACAAGTTTTGAAATTTAAGAGGAAATCCAAGAAGTCTTCATCTCTCAAATAAATTGTATATTATTATTCTTATCTCAGACCTTGATTATATATAATGAATATCATTTCTCAAATTAAAGAATATATTTTTAAATTATCTAATATTTAAAGTTGTTTTTTTAGCTATTATGAGTTCATATATTTTGTAATTTAATATCAAGATGTATGAGGTAATTATATGTTTATTTTTTGAGTGAATCCTTTAATTTCTTGAAATTCATTGGGAATTTTATAAAATCTTGTAATTGACCTGAGCAGGAACATTTTTCTATTTCATTTTCAAATAATTTAGATTATGCTCCACCTTAAATACTTAATGGACTGAACCCTATCCATTCACCTAAAGAAAAAATATTTGGAAGTATGATGATTCATTGTATAAACAATCTAAAAAATGGAATATTATGAAAAAATTTCTTTTTTAAAATCAAAGCTAAGGTAGATAAGAATGATAATAAATTCTAAATCTTAAGTTTTTTAATATCAATAAACAGAGGATTCTTTTATTATATACAATATTACCCTTAAATTTTTCCTAATCAACTTAAAAGTTTTATAAGTAAGGGGCAAAGTATTTATCATCATAAATATCTTCATGTGATAATTTTATTTTTCTTCCTCACTTTATAATTGGTAAAATTATAATTTAAGATAATACTAATTATATTGACACAGTAAATTAAAATTATTTTCATCAATCAAAAGTACATATTATTATTAATTAAAATTATGATTTCTGTTGTAATAATCTTAATTATAAAAATTGAATAAAATAAAAGAATAAAGATTTCTCTTGGATTTGTTGCTTGTGTACTAAAACACTTTAAATTCTATCCTAATTCTAACTCAAAAATTAAAAAATAACAATACTTTTTGGGTACAAATCAATTTTTATTCTGTATAATTACTATTATCAAAAACAGGATATTTGTGGACAGGAACAATATTAGCATTAGCCCTCAAAACATTCAAATCCGTATATTTAATATAGAAATAATTTCCTTCATTAGTCAATTCAGCTGTGTTAAGACGATAAAAATTTATTAGCTAGTATTGCAACGGCAAATTCTTGTAACTGTTCAACTATTCAAAAATTTGAAAAATTTTTAACGAGTTAATACAGAAGAACATTCTCTTGGATAATAGACTTTTCAATCAATATATGGCTTTTTATGAGCAATCCATTCATACTCTCTATCTGAAATTGAACCAAAAAGTTCTGCTTAAACTTGAAAATCTGAATATTTAACAGGTTCAGTTTTGAATACATTTGTTTTAGGTTTAAATGCTATGTTTTCTATGAAACTCTTTTTAATTTATTTCCAAGAAGTGATGCACTACTTTAGAATTTCCCTTAATCTTCTGAAATATCTTTGATATTAATATAGGAATAAATTTATCATTCATAAAATTTAAGTACTAATGCTATTAAACATTTAATCAAGTTTTAAAAAGGTATTGAGTGCTTAAACTATTGTTAAATTATCTTTTTTTGAGTATAGGTCGAATGGTAAGAATCCATCTAATTAATAGTTTTTAGAGTAATTCTTCTAAAATATCTGTTCATTTTTGAACAGGATCAATTTTAATATAAAATTATCCAATATAATTTTCTTCAATTTCCTCTTTAATTTATAATATACTTTCACATAAATATTGGTGTTAATTAACTTGCTATAATCTCATACAAACCCAAAATTCTTTGCATATGTATTTAATAAACAAAAAAATTCAACTTTTGAATCTATATTCTAGACTAACTTCTTTAAAATAAGGGTTTTCCTCCTTCCAAGATATAGATCAATCAAATTACTGAACTCTTTATTCAAATTTTTAGAATAATGATTCCTTCCTTTATTGTCAAAATATATGGAATTGAATTTTTCTAATTAATAAATTGAATTAGGACCAAATTCTTTGACATAAATCCACATTATTCATATTCACATAATAATCTATAGTTTTTGGTATTTAAGGAAAATATCTAAAATTCAATCCAATTGCCTTATAAATTGACATGTAATGTTTTATATCTTAAAAATATTCAATTTTAAGGAGAGCTAGCAGACTAGTGTACTGTTATCTATTAGAAATATTATCTAACCAAGAACATTTAAGCAGTTAGAAATCACTTCTATCTTATTAAATTTTAACATAATTATTTGGTATCATCAATTGACATATTATATTACAATTTAAGATGAAAAAAAATTTATATTGCTTTATAATTTTTGAATATAATATGATCAAATATCCCTTAATTCCATTTAAATAAGAGTATGTTTAATTAAACTTTCTATTCTTGTTAGTTATAAATTTTTATTTAATGGTGTATTTTTCTGTGAAATACAAACTCAGAAGTTGGCTATTATTTATATTTAGAATTTTTAATGTTTACCAAGCACCCTTAATTGGATTTAAGTCAGGACAATATGGAGAAAGAAAAAAATAATTAGTTTTTCTTAGAAAATTGTTAATATTTAATTCTGCTTATATGAATAGGGCAAT
>CAJJDM010000109.1:0-265104 GCA_905182975.1 Paramecium primaurelia
CAACGAATTCATTATTTTTTTTTATTTTATTAACTTATTTATCTAAAAACCTAATAATTACGTTTTATGACATTTACTTTTTTGTTATGCCGACTGAAATTTTACTTTTTTGTTAATTTCCACTAATAACTTACTGTTTAATCTTTTTTTTATTTTATTTATCTATTTTGGAGCTTAGTCGGTGTTTATTCTCATTCTTTAGAGTTTTATCTCAATCTTTAACATCACTCCACAATTATGAAAATTGTTATTTATAGGAACATTTACCATAGATTTTAAAATAATTAGTATTCACCAAAAGAAATTTTGAATATACACAATACATCAAGTAGAAATTCATTCAAATTGAAAACATCTTTTAATTTTAAAATTCCTCTGATGGTATTGTTAATATATTGTAAAAACATCCTTTGTAAGCTATTAATTGCAATTTAAACTTTAAAATGTTCAATCTTTATTTTTTTATACATTAAATTGAAAGCTTTTAAGAATATTGTAATTAAAGTTCTTTTGCAGACTCTAGTTCATATTGTAAAATTAGAAATGTCTTTAAACTTAAATTTAATTCTTTAATCTAAATTTGAAGTTCTTAGATCTATTGTTCATAATAATAATTTAGCCTATTCAATAAACCTTAAAAGTATTGAATTAAGTTATCCTTTTGAAGTAATAAAATTTCTAACTGTTAGACTTATTTTTCAGTTTGTTCAATAAGTTTTAACATGCATTGAGCATCTTTAAAAAATTTTCTAGTCAAGAATTGCACTAGGTAAGGCAAGTAGTTTCTACTTAAACCTATTCACAAATGAAAATTATTTATCTGTTAATTATAAATTTTATAATTTCTTCCAAATCAACTCTATCTCCTACTAAAGCATTATGCTTTCATCAGGTTCATTTCTATTATCTTTAACATCTTAAATTGCATATGATAATATTTATTCTAATATTCTCATAATATATTTTAGTTATTAGCAAATTTAGAATTCATTCATCTATTCAATTAATTCTATCTAAATATTGTACTTCCATAACTTAGCTTAATAATTTTAATGATTTTTAGAGTATTTAAGAAATTATTTTTTGAAATTGAGAGTATTTTTTTTAATTATGAATTATACATGTCTTATCCCAATCTTACATTAAAACACTTATTTTATTTAATAAAATTTTTATAATATTTAACTCTAATTCCCAATCTCTCTTCATTTTCCTGAATAAAGCTAGCAATTTATTAGAAATGAGGAAATCAAGAAATTGTTAAATATTGCAAACTGCCTAAATTTAGTCAATTTTTTTGGGTTCTAAATGCTCTAACTTTAATGTTAAATAAGAACCTAATGTGAAATATATATTATGAGTTTTTTTATTTAGTAATTAATCTTTAAGCAACATCAGGTTTTCCCATTCTTTGAAGGTGTCTTCTAGTATTAATTTATCAATTTAAGTTAATTCTTTATTTTTAAATTAATGAAGTAATATTAAAGCTTAGTCGTTGCCATGATTTAATTACATTAGAAATCCTTTGTTAAGATATTGCTTCCATATTTAATTTGATTTTGCCTCAAAATTGAAAGACCTAGTCAGCTGATTTAATTTTTTTATATGTTATCAAAGGACGATAAATTATGATTTTTCCAATCATTTAAATCCACAAAAAATGGTTTTTCCATTTATTTGAATTTTTCACAAGTTTTTCATGTATTTTCTCAATTTGTAGGATTATTTCTTCTAAATTCAGTTAGCCTTCATTTTTTAAATTATTGATGATCTCCCATAACAACATATCTATTAAAAATAATCTTCATATTATTTTCTATTTTTCTAAATTGCATAATTATTGTAATGTAGGCATGCTCGATACAATTACATAAACAATTCATTATTAGGTTTCATATCAAATATTGAGTTAAAGATACCATTTAAACAACCGTTTAAATTATCATCCCTATCTTTACCATCTTTTGGGGCCACCTGAAATGAAGCTTTTGTTAGGAAAAGGTAAATTTCCAATTAAGTTTGAATTATATCATTTTTCTCTATTTCAATTTATTATTTTAATTCATCACAAATATCCAAAAATTGCTTTTATGTGTCACAGTTCATTAATCTTTAACCCTTTCTCATATGGAAGATAAATATCACTTTAGATAGAGAAGATGTAGTCCTTAAGATGAATAAACATTTAAATGAATCCGTTCTGACATAGATTAAACAACTTTTCAGTAATTTTAGGATTCCATCTATAATTAAGTTGTATGATTTCATGACCTTTTAGGCATTCTTGATAAGTTTGTAAATGTTTTCCTCTAAAAAAATAAACCATTATATGGCTATCATTATTTCTTAAGCTTCGGATTAATTGGCCGCATCATCTACTTTAGTGTGTATAATTTAGACAACAGAATCAAATCTAGTTATGAAATTTTCTATGTCGTAAATATCAGCCTTAAAGTCTACTTCTGAGTTGGGAATTATTTTAATCGACCCACAACCGCCTCCACGTAATGAGGATGCAACTTTATTAAATAGGCCTGACATTTTTAATAATAATTTAAATAATAAATCAATAACGGTATAAAAATTTTATAACTTAATATNAATGCTCTAACTTTAATGTTAAATAAGAACCTAATGTGAAATATATATTATGAGTTTTTTTATTTAGTAATTAATCTTTAAGCAACATCAGGTTTTCCCATTCTTTGAAGGTGTCTTCTAGTATTAATTTATCAATTTAAGTTAATTCTTTATTTTTAAATTAATGAAGTAATATTAAAGCTTAGTCGTTGCCATGATTTAATTACATTAGAAATCCTTTGTTAAGATATTGCTTCCATATTTAATTTGATTTTGCCTCAAAATTGAAAGACCTAGTCAGCTGATTTAATTTTTTTATATGTTATCAAAGGACGATAAATTATGATTTTTCCAATCATTTAAATCCACAAAAAATGGTTTTTCCATTTATTTGAATTTTTCACAAGTTTTTCATGTATTTTCTCAATTTGTAGGATTATTTCTTCTAAATTCAGTTAGCCTTCATTTTTTAAATTATTGATGATCTCCCATAACAACATATCTATTAAAAATAATCTTCATATTATTTTCTATTTTTCTAAATTGCATAATTATTGTAATGTAGGCATGCTCGATACAATTACATAAACAATTCATTATTAGGTTTCATATCAAATATTGAGTTAAAGATACCATTTAAACAACCGTTTAAATTATCATCCCTATCTTTACCATCTTTTGGGGCCACCTGAAATGAAGCTTTTGTTAGGAAAAGGTAAATTTCCAATTAAGTTTGAATTATATCATTTTTCTCTATTTCAATTTATTATTTTAATTCATCACAAATATCCAAAAATTGCTTTTATGTGTCACAGTTCATTAATCTTTAACCCTTTCTCATATGGAAGATAAATATCACTTTAGATAGAGAAGATGTAGTCCTTAAGATGAATAAACATTTAAATGAATCCGTTCTGACATAGATTAAACAACTTTTCAGTAATTTTAGGATTCCATCTATAATTAAGTTGTATGATTTCATGACCTTTTAGGCATTCTTGATAAGTTTGTAAATGTTTTCCTCTAAAAAAATAAACCATTATATGGCTATCATTATTTCTTAAGCTTCGGATTAATTGGCCGCATCATCTACTTTAGTGTGTATAATTTAGACAACAGAATCAAATCTAGTTATGAAATTTTCTATGTCGTAAATATCAGCCTTAAAGTCTACTTCTGAGTTGGGAATTATTTTAATCGACCCACAACCGCCTCCACGTAATGAGGATGCAACTTTATTAAATAGGCCTGACATTTTTAATAATAATTTAAATAATAAATCAATAACGGTATAAAAATTTTATAACTTAATATATAAATAATTAATTCACAATTTTTTTTAAATTATTTTCCCAAACCTAGGTCATATTTTTTCTATTCTCATTTTTTTGATTATTTGAATTGTAAATTATATTACAATATATATATAATATTCTCTATATGATATAATTTAATTAAATTAAATTAATCTAAGGTGGAATCAAAATGTTACTTGATAAATACGATTAATGAATGAAATTCAATGGGAATTCAAATACTACTAATATGCATCTACTATAATATTCATACCTTGAGTTTTTCTGTTTTGCACAACCTTAAAGATAAATTTGCTCCTGCAAAATGATAATATTAAAATACACCTTTATTATTGTATGCATTATAATTGGATAAATTAATGAATAAGGCTAAGTCAAAACAAATAATATCCTCATCTAATATATTAAGGTTGTTTAAAATAAATTTTTACAGCTTTTTGTAAATACAATTTATTAAAATTGATAAAATATAATCTTACACAATCTTGAAAGTTAAATTTAAATTTAAATTATTTTTGAATTTCAGCATAATTACTCATCTAATTTTGAATTAATTTATATGGAAATATTTACAATATAGATGAATTTGATGGTAAACTAAAATTTTCGATGTTTTTTATTAAATTAATTCAGAGTATAGCCTCTAAACGTAAAAAAAATCTTTTGATATAAATTGAAATGTCCTAATGACAACATATATATTTAAATATCAACGATATTTGAATACAAATATGAATTCTATTGTCAATATAAGATTTAAAAAATCTAAATTTATTTTACAAGATATTTTTGATGTCTTATAACAAGAAATAATGCGCTCATTAGAATTAACAATCATAGGTTAATTATTTCTATTATATATATTAAAGAGAAAAAAATTTTAATTATACTAAAACATATTATAAGGAAAAAGCCTACAAAATCAAAAAAAAAGGTCAAATTTTGTTTGTTGCTTTGTCAAAATCTTTATTACAAAATCTTCTTTGATGGTTAATACAGGTGCTGAATTGGACTTTTAGATCCTTTTTTTCTCTAATTTAAATTTCAAAACTTATTGCCCAATTTTATATTCATTTATATTCCATTTTAACACTGTTGTTATTGAAATAATTTCCATAATTAATGCTAGCAAAAGAATCTATATGATTAATCCAATAAAGAAACTAAGAACAATTCCAATAATGCATGCAATAATAAAATTCTCATTGTTATACATTATAGTGCTCAGAGTGATGCCTAATCCATATAAGAAAAGACTTAGTATTAAAAAGCTTGACAAACAATATTTCTAATTTTTCGGAATTCTTAACAGCTATGAAAATTCGTATTTTTATTAAAATTATACATCACAATGAAAGGTCTTTTTGCACAATTCACAAAAGACCTTTTATTATAAAAGAAAGTTACTCTATTTGCAGCTATTTCATCAATTTTATGATTTCTTAATAGCCAAGTCTTTAAACAATCCTCATGAATATACTGAATAGATCCTTTACATTCACAAGGCTTAATAAATGCATTAATTTATCCATCCTCTAAACAAATTCTGCAAATTATTTTATCAGAATTAATCTAAATAACATTATGACATACTTCAGCATGCTATAGATGTAATTTTCTGTTTTATGTTTAATTGTTCAAATACATTTTGACTTTTTTGACAGTTTAAGGATTTAAATTGACGTGAATACTTTTGTTTTAACTATCCTAGAAAAAGAACTATAAATACTTTAACGACAATAGTTTGCACTAACATTTTTTGAGATTCAATTTTTGGGATAAAAAATATCTAACCAGTTTAAAATCCCAATTCAATTAAATCTTATTCTAATGTATTATGCTATTATCCATTGTTTTCACTCTAATCTAGAGATTATTACTTAACAAAAATTCGATTTTTATGGGAAAATTACATATATTATTTTATATCATAATTTAAATGGTATTTGCATTCCCTTATAAATCAAACTCTTTTAAAAAACATATCAATAAATTCTAAATATTCAATTTCTCCGTCTTGATCTCGATCAACTTCGCTAATTAATAACGAACAATATTCTTTGGTGATGTATTTATAATTCTCTAGTTTAGATAATATTTCCCAAAGGTTTTCATTAGAAATTTTTCCTTTGTTATTCAAATCAAACATTTTAAAGGTTTTATATATCCTTTCCTCATCTACAAAAACTCTTTTTTCTAATATCTAATTCATAAAATCTAATTAGAAATATCAATAGATAGTACCTAAATAATTTATGGTTCCATCTTCAGTTTAAACATATTTTAGTAATTTAAGAATTTCTTCAAATTCTTGATGTTTTTCAAGGGATTTTTGAATTAAATCAATTTTGATGAATCCACTACCTGTAATATCTAATTGATCAAAAACGATTCTTAAATTTTCTGCAAATCCTTGTTTGACTTAATCAGCAACATACCCTCTCATTATCTAAAGTTAAATATTTGTTACTTTCTAAAGAAAATTGTTTTAAGTAAGTGATTTTAATTTGGAAAAGTTGATATCCAAAATTTCTTCCTCTTCTGAAAACTACTAGGTCATCCATTTATGTTTTTAAATCTAAAATATTTAGAATCGTTTTTCTTGAGGTTTTAAGATTTTTTCAATGAGATCAGAAACAATCCCTTTTGTTTTTAATTGAATTGTATTATCCTAAATATTCTAATAAATTTCATTTTCGTCTTTTCCATCAAAAGGTAATTCGCCTGTAAGTAACACGTGCAATATTACACCAGATGCCCATATTTCACTCTTTTCTGTTAATTTTCCATTAAATATTTCTGGAGCGGTAAAATATAACTATTAAATTATTGATGAGGTTATATACTTTTCCTTATCGAGAAGTATCAATTATTTGATTATTAGATTTCTTAATATAATCATCAACGTATATGAGTTAGAATCCAAGATCAATTAGTTTTATATCTAGATTATTAATATCTTTATTAATAAAATGGAATGATTCAGGCTAGCAAATAAACTTTTTTAAATACCCTCAAATCTCTCTAACATATAGCGGATCTATGTGCAATATTAAGACAATTTATGATTTATTAAAATAGATATCTAGCCTCACTTTGTTTAAGATGATATCTTAATAAAATCTTTTCAAATAATGATCCTCCATCACAATATCTATGTTAATTGGAGTATTTACTCTAAAACAAAATAAAGGTTCTTATCATCTTCAAATAATTCAATTAATCTTGTGATATTTTCATGATTCTAAATTCATTTTAATTTTACTAAGTATCGCAATTAGTTAACCTCCTATTTGAATCTAGATTGATTGATAACTTTAGTTTTTGGCACCACTCGAACAGTTCGAATTTAACCATCTTTTTTTTTCTCTCGATATTTAATCACTAAACCATATTTTGAAGGACCTAGTGACTTATTTAATAAAATTAAAAACTTACTTTTCTTCCCTCTATTTCATAACGATCCTTTAATTTGCTTTATTTACTCCATGCAAACCATAAATTAGATAAATTTAACATAAAAATTATTTTTCAAATCAATACTAAAAATATATTGCAAACAAAAAATAGTAGAAATGAAAGCAGAAACAATTAAAATTCCATTATATTACCTTCGCCAATGCATTTTCCTACCCAAGGACAATGATGATCATAACCTCTAACGCAAATATCGCATTCATAACAATGATAGGTTCCTTATTCTTTTTTGAGTTTACATGGTTAGCATGATTCTTGATTATATAAAATCAATACTCTCATTTCTAGTTACTTCAGTTAATGTGAAATTGACTCCAGGATTTTTTAGAAAAACTCTAAGAAAACTTATTTCCAATATTAAGCCACTCAATATGGATGCTAAACTATACCAAATTCCAGATTTAAGGTAAATAGTAGTACTAATAAAATATGTACCTACTATAATAGTAAATATCACACAAAGACTCAAAGGCCCTACATATATCAAAATGAAATACAATGAGGACCTATCGTTATTTATGGTTGACCATCTGAAAATTTAAACATAAAGTTGTTTCCATAATGCGGTTTAAATGGTTGATCATTCTCTATTTCAAGAATACCATTTGTTTCATCTTTTTGAATCTAACATGAATCATTTTAAAAGAATGCTTCTTATTATTTCATCCTTTTTGTTGATTTTACAATAATTAGAAATAAATAATATTCAAATCATTGCTGGATTTATCTAGTTAAGAAATAATTAAGTCTGATCTATGCATTGTTAGGCTTATTCTGTTAATTCCTCATTCATCATTCCTAATTCTACTACTTAATCCATCAATTTTTGATTGTTCTCTTCCAATCTTTAAAAGGTATTAGGTAACATGCTTTTTGATTCAACTAATAATTCGTTCTGTGATATAGATTAGAATGTTTACTTTTTTCTTTAATTTTAATGCGTTTTCTTCATTATCCTCTATACCTAAGATAATATTTTCATATTGTTGAATTTCATTTTTGTATGCTAAATATTCTTTTTAAATTCTTCTGGATGCTGCCATTAATACTTTGATCTTCTTCTCTAAAGGTGCCTCAGCCATTTTAATTAATTTAATTATTACTTTTTGCATAATAGAGCACCATCTGAAATCATTATCATAAAATTTCTTTTATAAATTTTATAATCAATTCTGTTAAATTATTTAGTAATATGCCTTATTTTTAATTTATATATAAAATTTGATTGTAAATGAAACGAAAGTATAACAAACTCTTTAAAACAGAAGTTGAATCAGATGCATTTGGAGATCTTGTCACATTTCAAGACTTTGAATCAAAATTGAGGACTTTTATTGATAATACTTCAAAATTTACAAAAGGGAAATAAAAAGTTTAAATGAAAGAATCAAATTCATAAACCGATTTAGATTTTTAGTCAATTTTGCTTGATAAAATAATAAGAAAATCAATGACGAAAAAAGACCTCAAAACAAAATATATCGATTTATGTTCAGAATTTGGGATTGATTATTATCAATTACTAAAACTAGAAAGTTTAGAATTGAAATAAGATTATGCCATCTAATGTGCTACCAAGTCAATATCCAAAAGTTTAGAGAATCTATTAACCAAGTATAAATAAGAAAAGCATGAGCCTTCTGTTCCCAATAACAGTAAATAATTGGATTTGTATGGATGGATGAAAGTGAAATCTCAATATAAAAAACTTAAGAAAATTCTGTAATATGCTCTTGTAGAACTTGTTTAATAAAATTCAAATCAAGATAAAGTAAGTATTTGATATTTATATAAGATTAAAATGTTTTTTGCTTACATTAATCATTTTATACAAAAACGACACAAAACAACAGAGAGTCTAAATTTCAGTACAGCTCACACTTCAAGAATTCGTACATAGCAAAATTTTGAAGAAAAATTATATTTAGATCCACCTCAATTTTAATTTTCAAAACCAGATCTCTTTTTTGAATGGAATCATGCAATTGAACAGGGCTATTTATCAAATGATTAAAATATTCATAAAGTTGGATATGAATTAATGAAAAAACAAAATAGCAAAGGTGTAAATTATTAAAAAAGAGAGAAATTACTAGATTAATGTTAGGAAGGCAATTATTTGACAGCTGAAGAATTAAAATATTTAGCATCAACTTCATTTTTAATAAATAAATGTGTAGATAAATAATTTATTTAGAGAGCAATTAATTTTTTGGATTCATAAGTAAATAGTATCTTGAATTTTTTAGGTAATTCATTAAATTGAAATGAATATAGCTGAGTAAGTATTATAAACATTTTACTATTTGAAGAAAAATCTTACTAAATATAGAAAGGAATGGTTAGAAAAAGTTAATATTGAGAAACGAAAGAATATTAGTAAAAACTAAAAATAGATATTTTAGAAATCAATTCAGAGCTTAATTAAAAGAAAAATTAATTGCTTTCAAATTCAAACCAAATAAGAAATATCAAAAAGAAAATTATAAATTAATTAAGAGATGTTGCAAAGAAAAAGCAACTTTAACATGAAGCAGAAAAAAAAAAAGAGAAATATTTGAGAATATAACGAAGAATGGGTAATCCATTAGCAAATATATATGTTTAAAAGTTCAAAGAAATTGTTCTATAAGTGATAAGTAAAATTAGAGAAGTACTTAATTTTATTAAGATAGAAAAAAGTATCTGATAAAGAAAGATAAAAGGAATTTTTGGAAAGGAATGAAGCTAAACCTCCTCCAAAAGCCATTTACACAATTGGAAATGAAATATATGATGTTAAAAAATCAAAGAGAGCTTTTCATCCACCTTCCAAAGTTATGACAACTTTATCTGAAGATAAATATAAGATTGAAAAACCAGAGATATAGAAATAACAAATAAAGAGATATAAATTAGGAATAAGAAATTATACAGTTACATAAGATCAATTTAAAAATTTCTATGCTGGTGGACCATAATTACCAAGAAAATTTCAATCCTCAGAATTATAACATTTAATTAAAAATGATGAATCAGATACTAATTTTCCAAGAAAAAACAATTGGATAACATCAGAAGCAGAGGTTTAAGCTGCAAATAAGATCAAATTTGCCATTAAAAGGTATATTCAGAAGAAAGCATTAAATAAGTTAATTGTAAAAAGTGAAGTAAAAAAGAACAGAGATATTGAAATTAAAATTAGAAAATGCATGCAAGCAAAAAAGTTTTTTGAAGAACTTCACAAAGAATTAGATAAAAGATAAAGTGAAAGACTTAAAGATATCTCAAGTCATTAGCCACCAAAATTACCTATTGATAAAATTGAAAAGATTCCATCCTCTGGTGCTTTAAGCATAGGAATAAAAAGTAGTGGTCAAGTGTCTTAGACTTAAAGAACATCTAAGAGATTATAATCTCATCGATTAAGTCTTTATAAATATATTCCACCCCAAGAAAAAGTAGATGAAAATTCTTTGGTATTTTTATGATTGGTATTAAGTTAAGGATACGGCTAGAAGGGCAGAAATGGAAATTAAGGAAATTGCTAGAAAAAAGAAGATGATGAAATTTTCTAAACAAAAGGAAATGAGTGAGGCAAAATTGAAAAACAGAAAATTAATTGTTGCTGCCAAAATGAAGAATTTGTAGGTTGCCATGACTTCAGGATTTTAATACAATCAAAGGGATACACAATTATGTGATAGATTCGGAAATACTCCTCTTTATTATTGTGCTAAAAATGGAGATGAATAGTTTTGTAGGTTTTTACTCAATTTGGGTGCAAATGTTAATTAATAATGTGAGAATCTCAATACTCCTTTACATATGGCATTTTAATCAGAAAGCAAATAAATCATCATTGACTTTATAAATAAAGGAGGTAATCTCAGTATGGTCAATGCAGATAAATGTACTCCATTAGCATTTGGATCAGAGGAATTATTGAAATCTTTGAATTTATGCAATCTTGTTGCAACTGTAAATTATTATTTATTTTAAGACTAAACAACAATATTTGGAGTCTGATAATAATAATGTATTTTCAAAGAAGGAAGCAAAATGGATGGATTAATAGTTTGAGGATGGATTAATATATGACAGATACAAATATAAAACAATAATATGATTATATATAATGAGTTATAAAGGATAAATTTTTATATTTTAGATATCTAGTCATTAAATATTAGAATGAAGTAAAATGCTAATCTAGGAAAGGTTTTATATATGAATATAGTTCTAACATTTCATTTATCTTAATGCTTGGCATTGGCTAGTCTCTTACCCCAAATTGTCGATTAGAACAACTACTCATATTTAGGTGGACTAGGATTAATAACCATATATACAGTAAATCTAATTTTCAATCTGGTTGGTATGATTATTGTATAAGTATCATTATTAGCTCCTCTTTATTTAACCAAAATGAAATACAGATATGGATTTGCCTTTTAAGCAGGATTAGTATTGCCTTGTTTTATTCCTGCTTACATTGTATCAAGATGTGATGGAAACGATATTTAAAATTTAATTTGCAATCCAATATTGTTGATTCCTCTAACACTAATAGGATGTCTTTTCTTAGGAGCGGGATTAGGTGGATATTTTGTTCTCTAAAATACTTATGTTAGTCATTGTTCAACAGAAAAAAACAAAGAGTTATTTTTTGGCATAACTTATATGTTACTTGGTAGTGCATATTTGTTGAATGGAGTCACTTCTGATTAATTATTATAATATATAGGACGGGAGAATTTCTTTTTGTATAGTGGATTATTTGAATGCATATTATCGTTATTGTTTATTTTTGTATAATAACCTGATAAAAGAAATTAAACTTAAATCTCTGAGGCTAATTAACATATGATCCAGAATGATTCTGTTGATAAACTTGAAGAAAAGGTAACCAACATTAATGAATAATTTGCCAAAATTGGATTCAAAGCATAAATTAAGTAGATCTTGTAAAAATTTTAATTGAAGGAAATGAAATTTTTATTTTCTTTATTCATTTCTACAGGTGTAGTTATAGGTTTTGAATTTGGAATCTTTCATAAATTCATTTCAGCCTCTTTACCAGGCGAAGATGAAATCACAATAAATGTAAAAACAGCCAGAATCTTTCTATTTGTCGGAGTGGCTTAAATATTAAGTGGGATATGTAATGGGTTATCAAGATATTTCTTTGGAATTATCCAAAATTCAATCTTTTATGGAAATATATTTTAATGTTTGAATATTATTGCTATTCTTAGTGCATTTTAAAAAGATTACAATATCAATATAATTTTAGGCTTTTTGATGTATGATTTAAATTTACATTTTTAGAGGATTTACAGATAATTCAGGATAATTCAATTCTGCTGTTATCATCTCAGATATTTGGAAAGAAGACATGGCAATTTTTGGATTATATCTATTTTGCCAAAATTTTGGAGTCATGTTTACTAATCTTGTTGCTATCTTTCTTGACGGATAATACCTAATATATTATTTGATATTGTTGATTACTTTACAATGTTCTACGAGTTTTTCTTAATAATAATTTAAAAGATCATTACAAGAATGATTATAAAATAAGAAATATTTATATTTTTCATTATTCCTCTGCTTCATCCTCAATAACATAATCTGGTGGAAGAATAATTCTGATAAAATCTTCCATTCCTAATTTCCCATCTTTATCTAAATCATGTAATCGAAATAAGTCTTCAACTTCCTTGGCCGTAAAACCATAAGTAAAAGTCTTTTTGAGATCTTCCAAAGATATATCTAATTTATATATATTTATATAAATATACATCCTTTGTTGTCTTGATCGATTAAATCATAAATCTATTTAATTCTAATCATACTGCTTTTTGGTAATATTCTCTTTCTCTTAATTTACTTTGTATCATTGTTTTTAAGAACCTCCAATTCAATGCTTTCCTTTGAGCTCTTAGAAAACACCTCGTTATATTATTTAATCCAATTGTTAATGATTTCTAACTAGACTTTTGTTAATGAAGGGTAAAGCTTCAGCATTAATTAATCGAATGTGACAAATCCTTTTTATTTTGAATCTAAGTAATTATACAAACTGGCTGTTACTCTTTTCATATGAGGTTTATTTTAAAATGCTTTTGTAAAATCCTTAACTCCAATAACCTTATTATTATCAGATAATGAATCAAAATAATTCTTAACTCTAAAAATCTCATTTCTTGTTAATGTGCACCCTTTAGTAATTATAATGTTTTTCATTATCCTACCTTAGCTTTTTACTCTTTTACCTAATAAAATAGGATTTTAAGCAGGATGATGCAGACTTTAAGATGGCTTCTCTGTTGACAAATCATATTTTTTTTAGTGTTAATCTAATGCTTTTTCTAAGATGTTTAACTCTTCCAATTCTTCTTCCATATTAAATTATTTTTAAGGTTAGATTTTGGGTAAAGATTAATTTCTTTATTATTAGATAGAATAAATCTATTGTTATTATTAACTTTTTGTATTAGCCATATAACTAAATTTATTCCTTTTGCCCACCTAATCATTTAGGCTCTTCATATAATATTCATTTTTATTAGATTTAGTTATCATTTCTAGCATATTCTCAGCCTCTTGTTCAGTATAAGCTCGAAAAGATCGAAATGCTTCATATGGCTCTTGTACCTTTTACTTTGGTTCATACATTTGAAATAATTGCAAACCAGTAGGATTATTGTCTAGCCACTCTATTATCCTAAAGTTATGTATTGTATTACTCGCTCAGTTCTAATGAATTATCTACTTAGATATCACTTTTGAGAAACATCAATTTTGCGAACTTCTCCAATTAGATATAAGATGGCAATTCAGCTTCTGTTAACTTGCAGTATCCTAATATAATCGATTTAAATATTATCAGTAGTTCATTCAAACTTATGTTTCCACTACAATCTAGATCGAACACAATATACAAGACTAGGAATCATATCGAATTTAATTAATACAATGAACTTTATGGATATATTGTGTGAAGGCAGTGATTGTCAGAATACAAATGAATTCATAAATGGAGAGAACTTTGTTTCCAACACAAAACTAATCGAAGATGAAGCTTGCATTTGATCTGCTAAAAGGTACAATTTTACAAAAAATGTTTTTATCAATAAAAGGAGAATTTGATCTTCTTTGAAATTATTCATATACCTATCTGATTTCCATTAATGACCCTATTATAAATATTTTTCATTACAATGCAATAGTTATTTAAGGTTCGGATTGATATCTTTGGTAATATCAAATTTCAATTCCATCCTCCTAAGATGCATAGGAAGATTGCTTATGGTGCCAGTTTCGTCAGCATTAGGATTTGATGAAACACTTCCCATTAATATTATAATAACAATAAAATTAAAACTGACTAGATTTATCTATTCTTTTTTTATATATTCATAGCAATAATCATAAAGCTTTATAAATTTTATAGATAATTGAAAGACTAAACCTTTGATATTACCTATGTATGTAAAATATTTTGATATTAATTTTTCGTTAAAAAAATATGCTTTATGTTTAGGAAAGCAGTGGTTACAGAAAATCTGTGCGAAATAGTTTATCTTCTAGTAGAAATCAATAAAAAAAGATAAAAACAAGTTAATAATGTGAAGACATCTTACTTAATATCAATTCTATGATGAATAAATTAGATTATTTGTAGTAGGCTATTGAAAATAGAAATCATGAGACAAAGGCACAGATAAAGAAATACAAACCTCAAAACTACTATAATAAAGAAGCACAAAATCAAAATACTAACTTACAAGAAGCCTACTATACAGGAGATAAAGAAAATAACTATGAAAAATTAAATTGTTATCATTTGATGAAGAAATTTGAAACTCAAAAATATCAACATTATCCTAGATCTGATTTTTCTCGAAGAAGATCATTTGCTAATTGAGAATCTTTATTTATCCTTAAATTATCAACTTAATTTAATTTAAATTAATTTATACAAATAATAGAGAGAAGTGATGGTGGTATTATATTATAATGTTCCATAAATTGACTTACTCAATCTCTCTTTTAGTTTCCTCCTCTGGGTCTATTACCTTATGGTCTTCTTTATCCTCTGTTATCTCTATTATCTCTATTATCTCTATTATCTCTGTTATCTCTGTTATCTCTATTGTCTCTGTTATCTCTATTGTCTCTGTTGTCTCTTCTGTTTGTATTTGGTCTGGCATCTTTTCTCACATATTCAATATCAGAGTATTTCTTGCCATTTTAGTTGACAACAACTAAATCATCCTGAAAAATAAATTGCTTAATTTACTTTTTCAGGGGTTATGCGTCCAAATTAATCAAGTGAGAGTCTGTGTCTTTCTTAAACGACTTCAGACAATCCGTTTCTCCATGCATAACATTTACCTTTCTCAAGAATATTGGCATATTCTCCAACAACTCTGAATTTGATGACTCCTGTATCATCTCCGGCCAAACCTTCAGAAACAACCAAAAGTGAACCATCATATCTTTTAATTTATTCTTTTTTGATTTCTTCAATCTAGGATATAGATATTTGATTTTTACTTTGACGAAGGTATTATATCCATGAATTCCTGGTTTGACATCGCTGAGTTTGTCAACTAGTAGGTTAAACTAATACAAATACATTTTGGTTTGGTTAATTGACGAGTTTAAGGTGGTCTATTTTAGGAAGCCATTGAATAAATATATTAAAAGATTTAAATACCTTGATTAATATTTAATTTTTTTTTGAGCTTTATATAATGAATAACATAAGGTACAATACAAACTAAATATCAATATGATAAAGAAATCTTAATAACTACAAATAATTCATCTAATAAACTCTTAGCCTTGTACTTATAATATTAAATACTTAAATTTATTTTAGGATTTCATGGTTTTTCAATTGTTAGGTTTACTATATATTAATATATATTAGATGATCTTAAGTTATTCATTTTAGAACAGTTGATAAATTTCTTATTATTTACCGATAATGTAATATATAATAATAGCTAAATATCATTATGAAAATTTTGTTTTAAGAAAAGAGATATTATCATTATCATCAATCCTAAATTTGACATTATTAATTAACTTATTATATAGTATATATAGGCTTAACATATTATTTCTCTGATTTTACATGAAGATCCTACATAAATATATGATTAATTAATTTATATAAATTGTAAATATTCTAAAAATATAACATTATTCCTATCATTTAATCACACTATTATTTGCATTAATCTCAAAGTTTTTATAATAATAAATCAGAACAGAACTTAATCAACTTTATTAATCAATTAATCTTTATTATTTAATTTGATGATGAATTATATTTCCACCATCTTAATAATATGCTTATCATTGTAAATAACATATTCAACTCATACACTCAACTTAGTATAAGATTAGTAAGCTTTATGCTTAGATGGATCAAGAGGAGTATCATTATATATAATTAAAGTCATTCTATTTTGATAGAGGAAGTGGAAGTGGATCTAAGTCATGGATTATTTACTTCTAAGGAGGAGGTTGGATAGGTGGAAACAATTTAGAAGCTACAAAAAATAATGCTTTATCTAGATCAAAAACAGATATGGGATCATCTAAAAATAAGGCTCAATAAGTAAATTTAGGCGGGATCTTCTCAAGGGATTCTAAAGTGAATCCTGTTTTGTACAATTGGAATTCTATTTACATTAATTATTGTGATGGAACAGGTAATCATTTAATCTTAAATTCGTAGGACATTAAGGATATGCAAAAGATCCCATTATTGTTGGTGGAGTAAATCTTTATTTTAGAGGTAATTCAATTACAAGATCTATAATAAATTAATTTTTGGATGAATTGTAATAAGCTGACAAAGTTATTGTATCTGGATGTTCAGCAGGTGGATTAGCATCATTTACTTGGGTATAAACCATAAGAGATTTATTACCACCAAGTGTAACTGTATTGAAGTATTTTACTTAATGTATCTAGTGTTCCAGATTCTGGAGTGTTTTAGGATATGTAAACATATGATGGTTCCATTTCTTATAAAAATACATATCATACTAATTTTATGCAATTATCAAATAAAGAAATCTCTCCACCAAATACTAGATGTGTCTAATCAAACCCTAATGAATAATGGAAATGCTTATTTGCTTAATATTTAATTGAATACATTGAAGCTCCAATCTTCTTTGTGTAATCACCATATGATTCATGGTGTATTCCAAATATTTTGAAATTATCATGTGCAAATGATGGAACATTATAAAATTGCAATCAAAGTTAGGTCAATTATATAGAAAGTCATGCCATAAGTATGGAAGTTATGATGAAATCAAGATTTTCAACTCATTTTAATACTGGTGCTTTTGGTCCTGCCTGTTTATAACATTGGTATAATTATTGCTTATTAATTTAGTTTCCTAGAAGGTTCTTATTATTATGGAACTAAATTCTAAGTCCCAACTGGATCAGGAAACACAATTGCCAAGACTTTATCTGCTTGGGTTTTAGATTAATCAATTTCTTCTAATTATTTAGATAATGTATCATGGCCTGATAATATTGGATGTAGCAATTTATCAATAGAGATATGAGGTTAAATTCATATAAATTATTTAATTATTAATATTTTTTCAAATAAATTTTAATTTTTCATTTAATTTTCTCAATTCATATGTTTGCAATCTTGTTATTATTATTTTCTTTTAATTAGTTTCATTAAAAGTAATTATTGATTTTTCATTTATTAATTTATCTTCTTGTTTCTGGTTTCTTTTATTTAAATTCAACTATTATTGGTTTTTCAGTTGGTTCATCTTTGTAGCCATAATGTGTTGAACCTATACTAAGAGTTCACTGATTTTTTATTAACATGCTTAACAAATCCAGTTCTTTAAACAAGATATATGATATGAATGGCCACAATTAAATGTCACAACATTTTCAATCTCTATAAATAACTGTTTTTATAACCTCCAATCTAATCAATAATTGTACGTCCTAATAATTAGCATTATTAACATATTATTTCTACTCTCTTTCCTTAATTTCTATTTTTATGGAGTATATCTTTAATAAGGCTATTTGTTTTATTAATTTCTAGATTGCCTAATCTTAAAATATGCTAATAACAATTGAAATCTAAGAAAACAGCTCTGAAACAATAAAATTGAAATCCTAAATTTAATTTGGAGTAATTATTAATTAATTCATCAATAAATAATTCAACATCTGTAGAATATAATAATTTAATAAGAATATCTGGAGTATTTGTTCTAAAATGATTAATAATTGTTAATATTTCAATTTTAGTATTGTCTAATTTATAAGCTTAATACAACATTTATTACCAATCAATAATTTGATTAAATACTTAAAAATATAAAATATCTATATTATTATGTAATTTGTTATTATCTAGAAGTAATTTCATATTATTTAATAGTTATTGTAAAGTAGATATTAATTGACTAAGAGTAGTAATTACTAAATATGATTTCTTCCTCTTTGATATTTGTACAGGTAGTCTAACAATTTCTCTTAAATATCGTTTCAGTAAGTCATCCATAAATTCTAAATAAATTTAAATGCTTTCATCAACCTTGTTCATTTTTTCTAACAAAATAGCAGTTCCCTCATAAATATTATATGCTTTTGTTAAGTATATAGAGTCAAAGATTGGATATTTACCAGATCTTAAGAAATTAGGTACCTATTCTGGCTTATGTTTACACAATAATTCTATATGCTTGACTAAAATTTAAGATTCAGATATATCCTGCCAAATAAAATTAATGTAATCTAATTGAAATTAAGGATCATTTATAGACTCAATAACATCATTGTATTTTTATTAATGATGTAATTATATTAAAGTTTCAGAATGCAATAATGAATTTAAAGTAATCTAGATAATAAATATAACAATACATCTAATAATTATTTTTAAATTTCTTTTTATTAGTTATCTTATTATATTTTATTCCAATACCATAATTCTAATTCTAATTCATTATCTACTTCTTCTTCTTCTTCCTCTAAACATTAATTACATTCATGGGAACTCTCTTCAGATTTACTATTACAATCATTTCTGGAGATTTCTTCTTCTTAACTTTCTTCAGAATTTCCATCTTCTTCCTCATTTTCATTTTCTTCATCTTCTTCATCTTCTTCTTCATCTTCTTATGAATTCTTTTCCTCATGTTCTGAATTACTAGAATCTTCATCAGAATTCTCACTTTCACTCTATTCTTTTTATGGTTTATTAATAAAAGCATTCAGAACTGAATTTTATGGTTGAGGTTTGTCATCCATTACAAATGATACAAATTTAGAAAAAAGGCTACTCATTATGATTAATTAATTTATATTTTATTAAGCTACGATGAGTCTAATGACAAAAAGAATAATAAAAGAGCTTGAATAGCTTAGAAATGATCCACCATCATCATTTGTGGCTTAATGCATTAATAACAACCTTTATGAATGGCATTTTACAATTAGAGGTCCAGAAGATTCAGATTATTCAGAAGGGATTTATCATGGAAAAATAGAGCTTCCTGTTGATTATCCAATTAAACCTCCAAACATTTTTTTTCTTACTCCAAATGGAAGATTTGAAGTAAAAACAAAAATTTGTTTGAATATAACTAAATTTCATCCTGAAAATTGGAATCCTAGTTGGACAAGTAATATTATTATATATATTTATTTAGTTAGAACTATGATAGAAGGAATAATATAACATTTCCATGTGAAAGATTTTGCAGTAGGTTCAATTCAATATACATCTAATTAAATAAAAAGCTTAGCTTAAGCAAGTCATAAATGGGAATGTGATTTATGTGGTCCAATTGTTAAATTAATTTCTCCTAAAATAAAACAAGAAAAAAAAGAGGAATAGCCATAATCTAAAAAAGATGAATAATTTTAAGTTAGAAATGATGATTAAAAGACTGAAAATTCAAGCACATAAAATACGAAAAATTAAGATCAGGATTAATTTAAATCTCAATAAACAAAAGAATAGGTATAATAATAATAAAGTTATTTGTTTAAATAAACAGAATAAAAATAAAAGAAAGAAAGTGATAAAAGAAAAGAGATATAAAAGAATGATTATTCTGATGATGAATAAGAAATTCCTATGACTAAAAAATAGACTGTAGAATTAGAAAAGCTTCTTTGGAAAGCTATGAATCCAGATATATTGTAAGCTCATTTTTAATTAAGAACTTAACTTTAATAAACAGATAATCTTCATCCATAATAACTCTAATATTTTGATTAAAGTAATTATTATATATGATTTAATAATTAGTTTATAAAATGATGGAAGAAGAAGAGAAAGTATAAAAGTCTTTAGTGCTTAATAAATAAAAAGAAGAAGATATTAATAAGAAAGAAGATGAGAATGAAATTGAAAAACCATAAACAAATAAATAAAATAAATATTCATCTTAGATTATGTTGATAAATATAATTCTATTGACTTTAATATTTGGAATTGTATTTGTAAATTTTGGAGAATTAATTGAATAGAAAACTTAGGAATGGTTATTAGTTAAATGAAATTTATTATTTTAATATAATATTGAATGTAAATCATGATATCATTTGTCTAAATACTGATTTAGTAATAGGTTGATCCTTAACATTAGTATATTATATCATAATCTTCATATCTTAATCAGTCAATCCAAATTTGTATTTCTAATTGGCTGCTTTTAATCCTTCAAAAGTGATTTTCCCTTTACCTTATTCTAAGACTTCATAAATGCAATCAAAGTTTTCTGGTTCAGACAATTCAAAGTTAAATTGCTATGAAAATTCATCTTAATCTAATTTCTAATTTTTCCTTCTTTGTAATTTTTTTAATAATAAGGAACATTATTCTCCACAAGCAGCTTCAACTACTGGAATAAAGTCTTCTACAATTAGTTTTTCTTCAAAAGCATCAACAAATTCTTAGTATAATTATTACACTTCTGGAGTTTATGAATAATCGAACTCTTTTTGTTAAAACATTGTTTAGAATAATTAAATATTTAGATATCATGATTAAATATTCACCTGATGGCCTAGTAAAATAATAATAAAATATATTAGAAATGCCTTATAGGTGCAGTGTTGGTAAAAGCAGGATAAGCACTATTAATGACATGGGGAAAATCTAATGTTTATTATTATTCATATTTCAAAATGAATGATCCTGAGTTGTCAGTTTCCTACAACACATTACCTATAGCATTAATGGGTATACCATTGGCAATTGCATCAGTCTATTCATTAAAGATAGCTGATAGAATAGGTTACGAGAAACTAATAATAATTACAACATCATTATAATTTTTATCATTCCTCCTAGCGTTACACGCTAACTCTTATTTGGAATTCATATTATTTTATTTGGGTTTTATTGGTTTAGGATATGCATTATTAGCATTTCCATTGTTGAAATGTCTATGGAGTCACTTTTCAGAGGAGGAAGGTATGGTAACAGGAATTTTATTTGGAGTATTTGGATTTGCTACATTTTTCTTTTTACTTTTGGTTACATATATAGTGAATCCTAATAATGAAGAAGCAACTTTATCAGTAATGTATTAATTAATTACATAGATGCAAGTAGGTTCATAGTAGTATCTCTACTTTTCAGAACATGTTGCAGTAAATACACATTAAGCAATAAAATATGCTGGATTTATAGCAGGTACTTTAAGTGTTTGTGGCAGTCTATTAATAAATTAAAGAAAATTGGAAGTGGCAGAAGAGTAAGAATTATAAATTTTGACCAGTGAAATCTAGAATATCAAAATTACTCAAAATGATCCTCTTTTATAAGTTGTTAGAACTCCATAATTTAAAATAATTTTAGGATCTTACTTTACTGTTTTCTTTTTTGAAGTAACATTGGGATTAAACTATAAAACATATGTATTAGAAAAGGTAAATTGATATATTTAGTTTAAGAGATTAATAATGATCAATTGATTACATGGGTTGACACACTTGGTATTATACTTGGATCAATTGCTAATTTCGTCTTTGGTAAGATGGCTGATTCGATTATATTCTCTGTCTTGTTACATAAATTATTAATAATGATGAGTATAATAGCTGTAATGATTCCTATTTCATTGAATATATCTAAAGATTTATTCATTATTGGTAATCTTTTAAATTGTATTAATAGATTATTTATTATTATCAATTGTATCTAAAGGAATAATTGTAATATTAGGACCAGGATTACTTTAAATATTTGGTAAAAAAACAGGTGCGGATATACTCCCTATTGTTAATTTTAGTGGATTGTTGGGCTTCATCATATCAGCTCTATCAATATTGTTAATAGTTCCAATATTGAGATTTGATGGCACATTTATTTTCTAAGGTTTGTTAATTGGATTAGCTGCCTATAGTACTAAAAAGCTCAATTAATGAATGATTATAATATCCATTTATTCCAACTAAAATTTAAAATAAATAAAATAAACATGACTAGTTATGTAATCAGTGCAGCAGATCAATTAATCATTCAATAAGGTAGAATCAACTATCCAACTACTAGGAATACCATTTGATTGTGAACTTGTACATCCAGGAAAATCTTGTGAAATGAACATTTTATCTAAGTATAATTAGAAATAACTTTATAAAGTCTTCCTAGAATCATGAGATCTAATTCTAAAGTGTATTTGCCAGTTCATTTAATCCCATTTCTACTTTACAAACGAAAACAATTTATTAAAAAGTATCAACAATATCATTAATAAAATAGTCCTATATCAACTATAAGTAGAGCACTTGTTTCATATTTTAAAAGCATATGTTTCCTCTCATTTATGGTTCAAATTCTTAGATATAATTGGTGCAAACAAAAAAATCTTCTTAAAAAGGTAGATCCATTTGTTCCATTATCTGGTGGTTTTATAAGTTCATTTGCCCTTCTTCTTGAATCTAATACTAGGTATTTATGAAAAATAAATGTAGAGCTATGGAAATATGTTTAAGTATTGTTCCAAGATTTTGCGAAACAGTCATAAACCTATTAAAAAGTAGAGGAAAGATGATAGATATTCCTCGTGGAGATGTTATTGTTTTTTCATTTGTTATTGCCATTATACATTATTATTATTAACATGATGTAAGATTGCTTATTAATATTAGCCAAAATCTTTAAAAAGCACATATTATAAAGTATTTGAGAAAATATGGGGAATAAATTGATTATATAATTTATGTTTAATAGAAATGATTAAAAAATTATTGATTTAGATATGTTATACATTGATGATATAAAATAAACTAGATTTAAATATTTGTAAAAATTGTCAAACACTAATTAAAAATTATTATAATATTTTAATAATTAATTTCATATTACATTGCTAAAATATTCAATAGTTTTCCATGAAATGATTCATTACAATAGATAATATATGTATAAATTTATTCATCAATTTAAGATTCTTCTTTTTGTTTTTTAAATGTACTTAATTACCTATAGTTCTGAATGTTTATCATATTATTATTTATGTTTTTTTAATTTATCATGTTGTAATTTCATCATTGTTATTTTTTCTTGTATTTTTTTTATTTGATTTTTCTCATTATATCCATAATCAACAGAAGATCCATTCTATTGATTATGAGAATTAGATGATTCAATATTTAAACCAACAATGAATTCATCTAAAAATTATCTACTTTCTAATATTGTTGTATTTTCTTCAGGTGGTAATTACATCAATAATTTGAGTTACTATGTTAATTTGCACTTTGATTCTCCAACATAATTACTACATAACAATTTTGAACATTCAATAGTATCAGCTTATATGAGACATTTCAATTAAATAATATTGTATTTCATATAAACTACATCTTCATCATCAACATAACAATCAGGACAATAAATTACCCAATCTTTAATATATTGAAAGAATATAAATATTTCTTTCTAGCATTTAGCACAAATCAATACATCTTTTGAGGATTTAGATAATTCAAAATGAGTTATATGTTTTTTAGATAATTAACGTTAAAGTTCTTCATCTATAAAATAATTCAAAAATTCTTTTAAAATACATAACTTCTCATGAATATAAATATCTAAAAATAAATTTCTAATTGCTATCACACTCTAAAATTTGTAATGATCATTCTTAATTTATCTTATATATATTTGTTACAAAGAAAAATCATCCATCATTAAGAAATTAAATGATGTATGAATTGAATTTCCAATATTTTTAGCTTAAAAAAAGCATCCAGGTCCAATAATAAGAATATCACCTTATTTTTAGATTATCTATTTAACAGGTATTTTATTTTATAAGAAATATACAATATTGACATACCATCTTCCTTCTTTCAAATACAAATCAGGCATAATATTAAATAATTTATCTACATGATTTGCATCAATAATTGTCCATACACAATCTCCTGGTCCATGATTTATATTAATTTAACTCAAACCTTAAAAATCCTATTAACCTCCAATCCAACAATTTTATACTCTCATATATATTTCTGGTACATTTGCTCCTTTACAATTCTATCTTAAATAATTCAATCCATTATTAATTGAAAAGAAATTTGGAAAAAAATCAAATAATCTATGTATTTCATCTTTCCATTTCTCCATATCAACATTTACTGCCTAATAAACTTTATCTTTTTTATAATATGGATTGTTTTTAAAAAATGTATTAGGATCTTCAGCATAATCTTTGTATTACTTTACTGTCATTGCAAAAGCTTAATAAAAATTTTCATCTTTTGCTTCTGTAGTATCTGTTAATGGATTTTGAGCCCTAATATCCATTCCATAATTTTTATGATTTTTAGACATATCTTAAAATGTGAATAAATTTTTATTCAATTTATTTATTACATCATTTGGTAAAGACCATAATATTATTTAATCTTTAATCCATTTTTCTGGTGATTATGTAAAACAATTGATTGCTTTATCAAATTCTACATATGCACATCTCTATAGATATTTTCCATCTATATTTAATAAATTCAATTCATAATTTAATAAGTATTTATGAAACAAATTCAAAATTTCATTGTTATCTTATGATTCAAATTTATTGTACTATTATGAGTAATACTATATATAGTTAATTATGTTTACTTTAATAAATCCACCTTATTGTTGAATATATTGGTATAATTCTATTATTTCTTTAGAATTCAATAATTCTAATTCTTTAATAGTTGGTTTGAAATTTTTCTCTATATATTCAATATACATCTCTAATAATGAATTAATTATTAAAGCTCATCTATTTTGTATCATCCATTTTTCATTCTAATATTTAGGTAAAATAATATAAAATATAAATTTAAAAGTGATTCTTAAATTATATTTTATGTAATCTAAATTAAAATAGATTAGAATTAAATATTGTTCAATTTATTTTTTGAATAACATAACTTATCATATATAATCTAAATAAGATTTTATAAGTGAAATTAATAGATATTATTATACACATCTATATTTGAATATATATTTAATAGAATTTGATTCTCATTTCTTCTTGGTCTATTGGGTATTATTACTGGGTTTTTTTATTGCTATAGATTGTTAAGGAACTTATGCTTGAGTAGGCATCTTTTCATTAACTATATCAGCATTTCTGGCTACATTGAAATCAGCAAGTGCTACAATTATTTATATAAAAATACCATCAGAAATAGCTGTTTTACCAGCTGATAGTATACCTTTAGGTAATCTTTTATCAGGACAAGCTCCTTTTAATTTCATAACACTTTCACTTTCTTCTCTTAATGTTTTTTATAATTTCATCATAGTAGCTACGAATTTTAATTTATTTTTCAATTTTTCAGTACCTAATAAAAATAATAACAATTTCATTTACTTTTTCCAGTAGAACCACCTGATTATTATTTATTAAACTGTTTATTTTGATTGGTCATTTATTTAAATTACTCTATATCTTCTTAATTAACATCATCATCATCATCACCTTAATCTCCTGCTTAAATTAGATTATAAAGCATTTCAGTAATTTTCTCAGCCACAAAAGGTATTGACCAAGTAAATATATCCATAAAATTTGGTAGTAAATATGGATGTGGAGTATATTAAAATTATTAAATATTTAAAGTATTATTCTATTATTTTTTGATAATTAATTATTACTTCAAATTTAATAACTGCTCCTCTATTATTATAAACATCACAATAATTAGGGGCACTAAAAATAGTAATAACAACTGGAAAATCTTATCCACCATTCCATCTATGCATTTTATATCCATCAAGTTATGCCTATTTAAAATATAATTGAATTACTTCATGAGCTCTTATGATACTAATAAGACTGTTTCTTTATAAGAATTTCATACTTGCATCAATTCCAAAGAACCAACTACATCCACGAACTTCATTACTTTTCCATTGTCCATCTAGATTACCTTGATCATGATCTACTGGATCACTCCATAATAAATCACAAAATAGTCCACTACGAGGTGGTTCATGATATCTATCTAATTTTTTTACATCTTCAATCTTATTATAAATCAAAATATTACTGATTTTAAATCAGGTGAGATTCCACCATGAATTGCAATAAATTTTGAATTTATTATACATGCTAATGGAAATAGATCAAAAGAATCCATTAACATATCATAAGTTTCCTAATCATATTTATATAGACCTATCATTTCATCCATAATTACATTCATCTTTAAAATTAAAAAATGCTGTCAGTTATCTACATTCATGATTTCCTCTTAAAAAATAAACAGTATTAGGATAATTAATTTTAATCGCATAAAGTAAAATGACTACTTCAATCGAATATGAACCTCTATCTACAAAATCTCCCAAAAAGAGATATCTAATATAATTAAATTATTTTACTTTGTAGTTTCTGGGTTTCCACCAACTTTTGGTTCCAATAATTTAAGTAAGTCATAATATTATCTATTTAAATTTAAGAATTTACCCATGAATATCACCAACAACAGTAAGGGGATCTTACAAATATAGAACATTTCCCTCATTTTCTAACAATCAAAATGTCAGTTTACTCAATAATTTATTGCAATCAGCTACTAATTTAAATAATTCCTCTTTTGCTACTCTTCCTTCTCTTTATAAATGATCTTTCAATAATTTCCAATCAGGTTTGTCTAAAATATTTTATTTTAATGACATACTTTTTAATTTATCTGGAAACATTAGATTTTTTGAGAGTGGTCTATGAGGAGGAGGCTTTAGAGTCTTCACTTATCTATCATTAGCAGGGTCTTTAAGACTATCCATTTGATATTTATAATATATATAATATTTATTATTATTAATACTTATTCTTCATCAGATGCTCAACTTTTACAATTCTGATCTCAATTTATTTACTCTTGATAATAAAGAGCAATCCAAGAATTTATTTCCTGAATACATTTGTAATCCTCCTAAAATAGATGGATCTACTTTGTATTAAACAGAAAATTGCATATTAGGACTTGATTCTTTTAAGGCCTATATTACTTATGATCTAATTATAATTAATATATATTTACTTTTATTCTTCAGACAAGTTTTCAGCAGAAATAATCGTAATATTTTCTTCCTTATTAAAGATTCTATAATATTCGATATATTTATCAGCTGTCTTAGTTAAATAAGAAATTCTTTGACTATCAATCATAGTATTTAATAAATTCTAAGTGACTTCATGAAATCCTTCCTAAAATATGATTAATTTTATTTACTTTTGTCAGAGCTTGAATAACATTTCTTTATTGGTTTCTCTTGTAGGCTGAATTCACTAAAAAGCCTGCAAATACTGGACTCTTTTCAGCTAATTCCTTAAAGTATTTCATGTCCTATAACACTAAATGAAGTGCCTCTCTTTATGATGCTATTGAGAATAACACTCCTGCATATTTTCCTTACACAGTATCTTCAAAAGTAGGAGGCTTATGTCCTAAAATCATTCTATAATATTGATACCTGGAACTGATTTTATTTCAGCCTCAGCCTTTGCAGTGGCAGCTGAATATCTGAAACAGGCTCTTTGAATAATTTTAAACATTATTTAATTAATGATTTTATCAACTAGGATTCTATAGTGTTTTTCTTCTGAAAAGAAGATCCTTAGATTTATCAAAACATGTAGTAGTCCCAAAGAAATCTATTAAATCTATCATAAAAATTAGGAACATTTTACACCTTTATTATTTCTTGAAGCTTTGAAACATATGAACACAAATCCAGTTAGAAAGAGATTTGATCTTAATGATGATACTGCATTTTATGATGAATTAACAGAAGTATTTAAATAAGTGCCTATGTAAGAAAAATGGAGATTTTGTAAAATTTATAATCTTATTATTAGATAGATGTGCAAGTTGCTAAAATAGGAAGAAATAAATTATTAATCAAATAATATGGAAGTGACTTGACATGTATTAGAGTAAAATAAATTGCTATTCTCTTATGGGGTTATCATAAAAATGGTATCAAAAAGCCTAGATTGGTGATTCATTTGATTGATCAATTACAATAGAATTTAGATTCTCTAATTCCAGTTTCAGAGAAACCAGAGGAATTATAATCACTAAAAGAAAATTAAAAATAAGAAAATCAAGAAGAAAATGAAATAAATTAATCTGATGAGGATGAGAACTTTTTAGAAGAATAATTAGAGGAAGATTTACAATCTGAAAAAAGAGTTCTTAGAGACTTTAGATTTAAATTCAAAGATTTGGTTCTCATTATTTGGGCTATTCAAGATATTAAGTTAGATGCAAGTGCATTATTAATATACACATTTAAATTAGCCATAAATAATTTTAATAAAAAAGACTTAATCACAAATAGATCATTAATTCTACTCTTATAAGCAACTATCAATATTAAAGATAATAAATAAATTAATGCTGTACTTATTTCAATTTAAAATAGTATTAAAAACTTGTAATTCAAAATCTATCTGAATAAGACCTTTCTAATGAAGGTATACTTTAGTTACTTTTACTGTTGAGAACATTAGGTTAATTGAAACTAAGTCCAGAATTTGCTTAAAAATTAGCATATATTATGTTGAAAAATTAAGAGAAATCTAATTAGCCATTTTCTTCAAAGTTTGCTTCTATAATGATTTGGAATTTGAATAAGTATATTGAAATTTTTATATATTTAAAGACTTGCCATTACAGATACTGATATTTACAATAGATTAGGATTACATTTAACAAAAAGTAATGAATTTAAAGCTATGGATATCAGTTAAGCTATTTTGATTTATTCTGTCCAATAAACAAAATCTCCTTAATATTATTAATATTAATTCATTTTAAGATCATTAATAAGCAAGGCAAATATGATTAAATTAGATCCTAGAAGTCAAAGCATTATTAAAGAATCTTTAGAGTAATATTAACCCCATTTGATTAAATTATTAAAAAAATGAGTTCATATGTTTATATATATTTCAAATATAATAAATATAATTTCCATATATAAAAAGATCTCATAGTTTATATTAAAAATTGATTGTTTAAATTTATAATGACTAATTAAAATCTTTAAATTCATAAATTTAAAAAGAACTAGAACATTATTAAAATTGAAAATTAGAGGATAATAAAATTCTTAAAGTGATTTTATATAAATATTAATAGATAAAAATATCTTTAATTTTTATTAAAAAATTAATATATATTCTGAATTTATGGTTAAATAGAGAATTCAATTATATTTGTATAATAATAAATTTAAAATCATTAATAAGAAAGAATTTTAAATTCAATATCTTCTTTTAAGTTATCTATGTTTTATTTTCATTTCATCTATTAATTTCATTACTCCTTAATTATTTTAAGAATATTCATTATGAAAAGTATTAGCATTTTTTGTTTTTTTTTATCTATTTTATAAAAGATTAAATGGATTTTATATTTTATCTAATTAAAGATTATCCAAACTATTTTTTGGAGAAATCTATTAAGAAATACTAGGTAGATTATTCTTTTTCTTCATTTTTTTATCCTAAAATTAATAGAAATATTCTACAATTATAGATAAAGGCGTTAAATACATGGCAGGTTATTTTTTATTTGTTATTTTTCTTAACATTTTTTCCATATAGAGTGAAACTTATCGTTTTTTAATACTAGAATTTTAACTATTTATCACTGTACTAAAATGTTCATTATTAAATGATAATTTCTCCTTTATTGAATCTATTTCAAAACAATCTGTAGCATTCCTTCTAAATTTATACTATATTTATTAACCTTATTATATTCTCAGATGCATTTGGAGACTTAGGAGATCTATGAGAATGTGCTGATTAAATTATCATTGTCCCTCGTTTAACATTCATTTAAGGATTTCTAAGAAATTGTTATAGATATCTCTGTCTTTTATGTTTTCTTATTTATTCTGATTTATAAAAAACTAAAAACTAGGCTGCATATCCAGCTATTCTAAATCGCTTAAATACTCTTTTCCTTCTTGTATAACTTAGAAAAAAAATAGAATTTTGACATACGCTGACTCAAATGAAGATATTTAACTCCATATTTTAATCTAAAACAAGCTCATCTTTCCACATTAACCACAATTACAACTTGTATTACATTTCTTATTATCATTATTACTTTGATTCTTTATTAGAAATCTTTCAAGATCATTATATCTGGCAGTTTTCAACCTATTCTTAGATTCTTTAGAAATACTTTTAGTGTATTTCAATTGAAAATTTTATCTAGGTGAAATTAATCTAAATATTTATATCCTAATACCTTGAAGTACTTTAAACTATCTTTTATTATGGTTATTATTTCATTTTAAACTAATATAATAATAATAATAAATCAATAGAAAAAATTAAATTAGACATAATAAGATGTTCTTAATAAAACATTAAAATACAATAATTTATTGAGTTATTTTAGCCTTTTTAGAATTGTATGTAAATAAAGTTTAATTTATATTGCAACAAGACAATATTGAATGGATAATAAAATAAATCAATATTTAGTATGGACTATAGAATATTATGATATAAATCAATTAGATATTAAAATATCATTTTGTTTCTTCTATTATTAAAATGGA
Organism: Paramecium primaurelia; assembly: GCA_905182975.1. Taxonomy (NCBI): domain Eukaryota; phylum Ciliophora; class Oligohymenophorea; order Peniculida; family Parameciidae; genus Paramecium; species Paramecium primaurelia. The sequence goes on from CAJJDM010000109.1 coordinate 31,498, forward strand.
GCTAGTTCCTTTTATTTAAGAAATTTGCTAATACCTTTACTAATAAATCTATTTCTTCTCTAAGTGAATCAAATGTTGTTTATGTTTCGACTCTTTATTTACAAAAATCTTCATTCAATTATCTAGATCACATATATATATATATACTTTAAATGTTATCTAAGTCTTTTATTTTCATCATTTACTTATTTGTATTTTGTCGTTAACTTTTGGTGTTTGAGTTTGTCAGTCTCTGATAAAGCTTAAGGGTCATTCATAATTTTTTCCAATTCACAATTAAGTGCCTATAAAGATTCTTTACATTTTTAATATGATGCTTAAAGTGAACGATTATCTTCCATTAACTTTTCTAAGTCTTACAAATTAAAAGCTTAAGATGATCCAATTAATCTTACAATTTTAGATCAATCTAACACAAAATTCTTTGCCAATTTTTGATGGAATTTCAAATAATTCATAAGATTAAGATGATATACACAATGTTTATTTTAAAAGTTTATCCTTAATGCTTTATTAAATATCATACAATCTGATTTTCATGTCTTACTTAAAAGGCTGGTAGCAGAATAGAAACGTAAATTCCTTCAGGCATTATTATTATAATTATGTTAATTATTAATATTTTATATTAACTTAATTTATATTGAGATTATAATTAAATAGATGTTCTAAAACAATATAATTTAATAACATTCAATTCTTATATCTACAAGATTTCTATGTATTTTCTAATTCAGTAGTCAATTTTCCTTTTGCTTAAAGTAGTTTACCAATCAAAAACTTAATTTCATTATTTATATGTACACTTTTTGATGGCTACTAATTCTCTTTATTCTATTAATACCAATTTAATTTACATATTTAAATGAAATAGAATCATTTTAAGTAGATTCATCTTAATTTATATATCGTGCCTTAATTTATTAAATATGATTAATATGATTATCATTCATTCTCAAAGTTGTTTAAGGTTATTATTAATATAAACTATATTTAAGATTATTTAATTGACCTTAAGTAAAAGAAGGAACCTTAAAATGAGAAAATGAAGTGTTATGAGTTTTTTATTAAGTAGATATTGAAGTATTTTAATTTTAATAACTTTAATCTGTTTATCCTAATATTTTACTTAAGTTTGTTGTTGAATTAATACTATGAACTTTAGTTCCTTATTATGAATATGATCTTCTTTGATCAACTTCATTATTAAATCTAGTTGTTTATTGATTAGATAACTTAAATCTAATGTATTCATCTCCATTTTCTGTTTCTTCTTTCATTATACTTGCATCTTATAGATATGAATTAAGATTTAAATTATTTGAAGGAAGAGAATTAGTTGATTAAGATTTTGCTTTTTTGCTCATCATTAAATTAAAATCTTCAATAGGCATAGGTAGAGTATCATGATTATTAGCCTTGACTTTTTCAAATGATTAATTATTTTTTGGAGGTTAAAGTGATTATTTTTAAATAGATGTTATTGAATTCTTTGGTTATTAAAAAGCTTATTTAAAATCAGGTTATGAGATATGGAAACTTTTACATTAAACTGGACTATCTTAAGAAACCATAGAATTTCTAATTTTATTCATATCTACACTTTTTTTTTTTGAAGTACTATCATAATTATTAGTATTTCTAAAATATATATGAAATTTGTATTTACATTCTTTAATCATCAATTTATTTATTTAACATTTTCTTTTCATATTAAAATTAAACTTATTGTTCATACATCTCTTATTTTAAAGTTGCAATTTATTCATCATATTTTTATTGTAATTATTGAACTTCTTAATTAGATTCAATATGAGTTTAATATTTTTTAATTGTATTTTGACTTCGAATTAATCTTTATTGTAATTATTCTTTTTCTTTTTCATATAATTATGCTAATTATTAATATCTTTAATCATAATCTGATTATTTTTCTTACATATCCTTAAAGAAATTATCTTTTATTTTTTGAATTTCTTATTCACACTATAATTTAAATACTTATTCTTTAGATTTAAAATTTTCTTCTATTTTTTATATTTATTCTTTGAATTTCAAAATTTCTTAATTTAAATATTATTTCTCTGATTCTAAACTTTAAATTTTATGATCATAAGTAATTTATTATTTTTATTGCTATAATTCAAGATCTTTAATTTAAGTTTCTTTCTCATTTAATTATTCATTTAGACATCTAAGCTAAAACTTATGATTTTATAATACTTTTTCTTCCAATTTTGTTATACTTTCAGAATGTTTTTTATTATTTGCCATTTAGACTTCAATAGATTTTTGAAATTCTGTATAACTTTTTTGCTTAATATAATAGATTTTGAATGATACTTATGATTTTCCTGAAATATCTATAGCTTAAGTTATGGTATCATTCAATTTCTTTTAATTCATTTCTCTTGTTTTATAATCCTCCAATTACATTTCCAACAATTATATTTTTTATTCATACAAAGCCTTATCCTTTTTCCATTCATTCTCTCTCAAAGCATACTAATAATATAAATAATATTCTGTTACATTTTTCTTTAACTAAATATATTCTTCTTATTCATTATTTTCCATTCAAATTTAACGATTAATTAGAAATTATAAAATATAAGAAAAATTAATAAGAATAGATGAATATAATGATTATATATAATATTTTTGATATAATTCTTTGTTATAAAATAAACTCTATGCATTATTTTATTAATATTTTTAAATCAAAAAAAAAGATGATTGATCTTGACCAAATCAAATTAGAATAAATTAATGATTTTAAGGCAATACAATTAATTACTTTTGTATCATAGAATAATAAATTTGAACTCAATAATGAAGCAGCCTAATTCTTGAGTTAATTGAAAGGAAATATAGCATTTGTTGTTATATGTGGAAAATATAGGACAGGTAAAAGCTTTCTTTTGAATAAACTTATTGATGTTTAGAATGAAGGAGTAATCATTTTTTTTGCTAATAGATTCAGTTTTAAGTGAGTCCATCTACCAATTCTTGTACTTAAGGTATCTGGTTATACACAAAACCTATTATTAATAAACAAAGCAATCTTTAAATTTATTTTTTAGACACAGAAGGTAGTGAATCAGGAGTGAAATCATAAACTCATGATGCCAAAATTTTTGCTTTGGCTATTTTAATGAGTAGCACTTTTATGTTCAATTCTATAGGGTGTATTGATGAGTAATCAATTATTTAACTTCATCTAACTACATTACTGTCAAAGAATATTCAAGTTTAAGATCATGATAACAATAATAATGAAAATATATTGGGTTATTATACACCTAAATTTATATGGTTATTGAGAGATTTTGTACTTGAAATGAAGGATGGTTAAAATAGAAAAATAACTCCTAAAGAATATTTAGAATTAGCTTTGCATGATGATCGTTAATATCAAAGTGAAAATTCAAAAAAGGTTAGGAAGACTTTGTTAACATGTTTTAAAGATAGAAATTGTTTTTAATTCGTAAGGCCAGTGATAAATGAAAATGAATTATAAAGGGTTAATTAATTATCCAATAACCAATTAAGGGAAGAATTTCAATAATAAGTAAAGCCGTCAATACTAGTATAAGGTAACTCAATTCAGGGAATATTTATTGAAGAATACATCTCCTAAGTAATTGAATGGAGTAAATTTAAATGGAAGAATGTTCTGTAAAATGATTGACACTTTTATATCAAATTTTAATAAGGGAAAGGTTCCTATTATATCGACAGCTTGGGAACATATTGTAGAAACTGAATGTTAATAAGGATTGGCTTAAGCAAAATAATTGTATGAAACTAATCTTAAAAAATATTTTGGAGCAGATGAAGCTAAATCTTTTGAAGAAATATTTTAGATATTAAAAAAAATAAGAGATGAATCATTTCAAACATTTCATTATATAGCAGGTATTAGAGAAAAGAACAATCATTTTGAAGAATACAAGAAAAAGCTATTAGATTTTATGACTGAAAAAGAAAATTTAGCGATAAGATTAAATGATGATATGAATAATACGTATTTGATAATTATTAAGAGATTAGGAAGAATGAAGAAGTTATTGCTGAAGTATCTTAAAAATTAAAAGAGAATTTAGATTAAGAAACTTTTACTATTGATAATTTAGAGGTCTTCTTTTAACATTTTAATGAGTAATCATATAAATAAATATTTTTTAGATTTCTTACTGCTTATGATAAAAAATCAGCAGGAACTGAAAAGGCTAATACATTAATACATTTTTTATAAAATCACCATCCTATCATAGTAAAATAGTTAGTTAATTCTATTGTGTAAATATTCATTCTTTAAATGTTTATAGATAAAAGTATAGCAAAAATAAAAATTAAGCTGAAGAAGAGAAGGCTGTTTAATAAGTTAAAGAAAAATAATTATTGGATAATATCAAAATATTGGAACAGAATATATAACAACATGAAACAAAAATAAAGAAATTAGATCAAGATAAAGTGTAATTAGAAGCTTAAAAAAAATAATTATCAGATTAATTAAGTAAATTGTAAACTGAAAATAAAACAATTAGGTATTTGAATTTACAATTATTTTAGAGATAATATAAAGGATGTAGATGAATTATAAAATGTAATATTATAAAAGAATGAAGAAATACAAAATCTTAGAAAAATGATTACTGTAAAGATTTATTTATTAATTATTAGTCATTGTAAACTAAAAAGAAAAAAGGTTGTTGTGGATGAAGATGATTTTAAACTATATTATAATATTTTATGATATCAACTATTTTATGTATTATTTATTTTATTTAAAAAGTATTTGGATAGATTTACACAGAAATTATTAATATATTTAATAACATTTGATGGATTATACAAACTAAAAACATCCATAAAATTATTCATAAATGGAAGATTTAAAAACATTAGATTTAGAAGAAAGTGTTTCTGAGACTATTGTAATTCAAATAATTTATTTAGATGAGAGATTTGAGAATGATAGCATATAAATTGAAGTATGTTTTAATTCCAAAAGAATAAGAGGACAATGGAAAAGAATTACGAAATTGTAAATTCTTTATATATATTAAATAGGGGATTTATGGGGACCTTTAATTTTTTGTTTAGCTTTAGCTATGTAAATAACTATTCTATTAAAGGACTCTAAGTTTCAAGGCTGATTCTACAACTACTAGTTCAAAGTCTGATGTTTTTGCTATTATTTTTGTTCTTATTTGGGTTGGTGCATTTGTTGTTACATTAAATGCTTAGTTATTAGGAGGAAAAGTGTAATTAATATCCTTTTATTAAATAGTTCATTTTTCTAATCTGTATGTTTATTGGGTTATTGTGTATTTCCAATTAATATAGAAGCAATAATTATTGCATTTATTGGATCCTACTTACCATTTGTAGTGAAATTAATTCCAGTAATCATTTGTTTTGCATGGTCTGCATATTGTAAAATATAAATTAATTAATTATAGCATCTGTTGGTTTTATGGCATCATTAGTTCCACCACATAAAAAGAAATTAGCAGTTTATCCTGTATTTTTATTTTATTTGTTTTTATCATGGTTTTCTTTGATAGTATGATTTTTATATATTTATATATACATAAATATTAATCAGATTCTTCTAATAAGTAATCCCATATCCCATTGAGCATTTAATCTTCTTTTATCTAAAGTCTCAAAAACTCCAACTCCATTAGGCAATCCATTCATAAATACACAAGTAACTTTTTCTCCATTACTTAATTCTAATTAACCAAATCCACAAAATTCCCCTTCTTTAAAATCACCCATATAATGAATCCATTATTAACCTAATTTTGTAAAATCTTTGTAATCAAATAAACTATTGAAATACTTTGGATTTGGATTAGTTGCTTTACCATAACCATCATATTCTCCATATTTGAAAGAACCTTCATATATGAGTTTACCATTTTAATACAATGTACCTTTTCCATTATATTTATCATTTTTCCAACAACCATCATAAGAAAATTCATTTGATACATATTATCCTAAACCATCTCTTAATCCATTCAAAACTTCACCATAATAAGTACCACCATCATTACAATTCATTTTTCTTTTGTTTCTATTTTCTACTATTAAATTATTCTTTGTAGTAATTTCTTTAATGTCTTCCATTTATGGTTTAGACTATGGTTCTCCAATAGGAGATATTCTAAATGAGTTTACATGAGAATAACTCACATTCTTTGAATTTGCTCTTGATTTTGTAATTTTAGTTTCAATTCTTTATTAAACTTCAAAATTGTAAATTATATTTATAGGCTATATAGGTTATAATTCACTAATTTTAGCTTCCAACCTTATCCAATCTGGTCTAATATCTTAATTAGTAGTTAACATGAATTGTAAATATTAAACCAATTTATAAGAATAATTAGTATCAACTTCTTTGATTAATTAATTTAATCTATATTCATCAAATACATTTTAATATATCTCATAAACATTTTCATATTTATGAGGTCCTAAGCATAACTATAAAATACATAATCCTAATTAGAAAACATCAGATTTCCATGATGGCATTGCAGATTAATCATTCATTAAAAATGAATTGTATAATTCATTACTTAATAATATTTTATTTTGTTAATTTTAAAATTTCTTTTAAAGTACATTAGTTTCTTAATTTCTATATATAAGTTTATATAATTATGAATTATCTATTAAATGAGTTAAAACAATATGATCTAAAGTTACATTACCATGAACTATGCCTTTTAAATGTAATGAATATAATGCTTCAACCATATTTTATAAAATCAACCAAATTTCATGTTCTTAATAATGTTTATGTTTTATTGTACTTTCACAATCAGAATGAATATAATCTAATAATACACATACTCTAAATGTTGCAAAACACATACAAACATATTTTTTAGTATGAATTAAATGAATATTTATTAAATTAGCATGAGTTAATTATTATTTTTACAATTACAATTATTTTTCCTATTATTCATATATTGTATATTTATCAAAAATAAATACACGTAAACTTAATTTATATGATGGATTCAATTTATGAGTTAAAATATAATGTTAAAGATTAAGATGATCATTTTACAATTCAGAATCAACATCAAAATATTTATAAAGTAAAGGCATTTGTGGTTCATTTAAAGATTAATGAGAAGGCATAGTTTTCAATATTTAATTGCATGATTCATCATATTTCATTTTCAAATAATTTGAGTCATATTATGTTTTTAATTGTTATTGTTATTATAAAAACTATTATTATTATTGGAACAATAATTGCTATTATTCTAATTATTACTATTAAAGTAATTATGCTTATTAATCTAATTATTAATCCTATTATTGTTGTTATTCAGGTACAATTGTTTAAAATTATTAATTGTAATTGTCAATGAGTTATTATTATTAAAGCAGAAATTGATTTTATTAAGGTTATTAAACAGTAGTAAAGAAAGATTGTGATTGATGTATGGGTAAAATATTGACTGACAATCCTAACAGCTCTTCTTGTTATTTTTGAGACCAAGTTTTTATCAAAAATTGTTATTCTGGAGATAATCTATTGAAATCAAGTGGTGGAGTATTTGAATTACGACTTGTTTCTAATGGTTGCAGTCTTTATGATTATGCCATACTTTGTTTAGATGAATCATTTAATGTTTAATTGAATTATCCTAAAAACATATAATTAATAATATGGGAAATTGTTAAAGTCAATGTTATCAAAAGAGTGCTAGTTAAGTTAACAGCGTTGATTGTACTAAATTAATTATTCATGTAAAAACATGGCAAAAAGAAGCATTCTCATTATTTGATTATGAGAATGCTGCTAATGTTTAAGAATAAACTTTTTAGGTAATTAAATACAATTAAAACGGCAGATTAATTCTGAAGGATATTTAGTAGGTCGAAACTAGGTTGAATGGACTGAAAATGAATCTATTATCAAAGATTAACTTTGCAAAATAAAGAAAAAAAATGAAAATTACTATTTAGTAAATTCATTTGTTATGAATGAAGATTAGAAATCAGTAATTTAAGAAAATGAAGAATGTCATACTATTGGAAATAAGTAATAACTATATATTTATTTTATAGAACTGTGTCTGGAAAAATAGGTAATAAAATTTGGAAGGTTATTCATGAAAATGGAATTCCTTTAAAGGAAGGAGATGTAATCAAATTGGGAAGAGTCAAATTCACTATACGATCTATTGTTTTAGATGTTCAACATGTTCAATCCATTTTAGAGTTTGAATCACAATAATCAAATGTCTCTGATTAATAAATGTGTAGGATCTGTTGTTCCTCTTAGTAAACTGCTAAGAATCCTCTTTTGAATCCTTGTAAATGTAGTGGGTCTATTAAATATATACATTTGGAATGTTTAAAGACTTGGCTCAGAATGAAATTAGAAAATAGATAAAGTGAAAATTGTACTGTTTATTTATGGAAGAACTTGGAATGTGAATTATGCAAATTCAATTTTCCACCGAAATTCAAAAGTGATGATGCCTATTATGATCTAATTGAATTGAGTAAACCTAATGATTATCCTTATTTAATGATGGAATTTACTAATAAATAAGTATTATTTAGACTCAATTATGAAGGGTTAATAAATTGAATGGAATAACAGTTCGGGTGTTTATATTGTTAAATTCTCGAACTCTAGAGACCTTCGACTTGGAAGATCTAATGATACTGATGTTAGAGTTAATGATATATCAGTAAGCAGAAATCATGCTCGACTTTTTGTTTCGGATAATTAAGTGTATCTTTTCGATAATCATTCTAAATTTGGCACATTATAGTAGATAAGAGAAGAAAAATTATAAATTTAAAGAGGAATGGAAGTTTAAATTGGAAGAAGCTTAATTTCATTTTAATGATGTTTCATTTTATTTATTAAAATCTTTTATAATTTTTTTATTACAGTTTTTCATTTATATTTTAAATAGCTTCAAACATATCACTATTAATATTTTAGGCGATAGAAATAGTAAAAACAGCACAATAAACTGAAAAAATTAAATCTGCCCTAAAATTTAGTTTTGATTCTCTGAAATTCAATCATATTCATTAATATAAATAAAGTTATATGAACTTATAAATTTCCAATTACAAAATACTTTCAATTCTAGGAGCTGGCTCTGGACATTAAGTCTTGAAGGTCCAAAATATTTAGACTTCTCAAATTTTAGCCTTAAAAATAGAAAAACATTCTAAATTAGGCTAATTATAAGGAGAAATAGAAAAACTGAAAGACCTTGTTGGGATCAATGGTATTCCTCAGTTAATTGATTATGGAAAGACCTAAGATTCTAAGTAAATATTATCATAATTTTTATAGAAGTTTTTTAATCACTCCACTTTTACAAAGAAATCTATAAGAGATTACAAAAGTACATCTGCTATCGCTACATCAAACTTTAGCGATTGGTTTAAGTCTGATTGAAATTTTACAATAAATACATCAAAATGGCATTCTACATCTTGACATTAAACCAGAAAATATAATGATATCATAACCTTTTATCAACGTTTCAAGTGATCAAATTCTAAAACCTAATTTCATATTTCTTATAGATTTCGGCCTATCTTAAAGGATAGAACTCAAACAATACCCAAAGAAAGTTTTTGTTGGGTCTTTAAGATATGCTAGCAGACAAGCTCATAAAGGAAATCCACTTGGGTATAAGGATGATTTAGAATGTCTTCTATATGTTTTAGTTTATCTCAGAAATTGTAAAATGTTATATACAATTTTTTTAGAGAACTTACCTTGGTAATCCTTAAAACAATAACCATCCCAATAAATGGAGATAAAAAAAATAGGAGAAATGAAAGACGCCATTTTTAATACATAAGTTCTATCCTAGAAATTTCCACCATAATTTTCATTATTCAAATCATATATTGAAACTTTAACACAAAAGACTATGCCTGATTATGAGTACATTAAAAACCTTTTCAAATCGATGCTTTCAGTAGGGGATCAATCTACATCTGCTAAATTAACTAATTCAGCCTCTCTAAACTAATCAATCAAAGGGACAAAATAAAATTAGAATACTGAGTAGATACTGATGCTTCTGGAAAATATACAAAATAATGATTCTATTAATATTTCTGAAGATCATATAGACACTGAGACTTCGATTGTATTAATCTCAGACTTAATCAAATCTTATCCTACCTCTTCTATTAAATCAATAACTGATATTAAATTTTGAGAAATGTTTAATTTATCTTGAATTTATATTTATATATATTGTTAAATATATTCTTTTATTATAATAGAAATTAAATAAATCATAATTTCATTTTGGAGGTTTGAATATGAAACAGGAAATCTTTCTCTTTCCTTGATACATGTTGCATTTTTCAATTTAATTTTTAGCCTCTTCTATTTTTTCTTTTAATCCTAAATCTAATTTTGCAGCTACATATTTGTCTACTTACTTTCCTATTTTCTTTTCCTTTATTTTAATTTCAATTTGTTCATCTTGAATTTATTAATTAAGAAATATTTTTTAATTTAACCATATTCTAATATTCTCCTTAGTTTCATTGTTAGGAAATCCCTCAACTATCAAAAATTCTTTTTCCCAAGTTTCTTTTTATTATTATTATTATTATTATTATTATTATTATTATTATTATTGTTATTATTATTATTATTGTTATTATTATTATTATTGTTATGGTTATTATTGTTATTATTATTACTATTATTATTACTATTAAACTTATTATTATGGTTTAATTAATAATGGATCTTCTTTTTAAATACCAATCACTTCATCATCTGAATCGTTTATATCTAATGCATCAATATCAAGTGAGATAGGTTGACCATTAATTTCAATATTGTGCGATTGAATAATTTGCTCAGCACACTTTTTATTTACGGCTATAATAATTCCTGTTCCAGTTTTGTAATTGCTACCAAGTTAAAAATCAAATTAAACTGATTTCACATTTTATGCTCCCAACATTTGTATAATATCTCTTTCCTTAGTATTCCATTTATTATGACTAAATCTAATTTTAATTTCTTCCTAATCTCCATAATGTTTCAATCTCTTAATTAGTTTATCCATATGTGCTTTATTATGGTATTCTCTAAAATAAATCTTATCAATAACCTTTCATAATCATCTTCATATTCTTCTTCACTATCTGTACCTCCATCATATTAATTTAATAAATCATCTATATCATCTTGAGAATCTAAAACAGGTTAAATAAAATTATTACATTTATGTTTGATTGAATCCCAAAACTTCAAGCTATTTTAATTTGGTCTAGTTGGTTCACCATTTGAATTATAGTAATTACCAAATTCATCAAACCAACCCCTATATTAGTCATAATAGAAATCTATATAATCTCCATCCTCTTAAATAGTAAAACCAGTATGATCTTTGAATTCTTCATACTCCAAGAAACGATCGGGGTCAGCCCTTCTGCGTGCCATTAATTAATTTATATTACACAATAAATTATTTAATATTTAATGCAATATTATCTCTAAAATCGCTTCAGCAAATTTCTAACTTTCTCTTCTAAAATAAACTCAATTGCTATATAATTGCATAAAACATAAATTCATTTATAAAATGAAAGAAGTTTGATTTTTCCAACATATTCAAGATATTAAAAATTGATATCAGAATTCCTTAATATTAAATCTATAATTCCGTCATCATTTATCAATTATTTTAACACAGTAATCAATTTATTTTTTTCAAAATTTTTATATTTTTGGTTATGAAATCCTAATTTTACAAATAATAATAAGAAAAAACGACTAAAATATAGATATGTATTTATAGTTTTGATTAAAAAAAAGTAGAATCAACGATAGCGTATAATTTTAAGATAAAGATATATATATATATAACATAATTTTCTTCATAGATATAAAATCCAATATATTTGTAAAATTCATTTAGAGAGTGATTTTAAAACGAAAAATTGAATAATCTAGTTATTATTTTCAAAGATTTAATTTAAAACAAATGAAAAACTTAATAATATTTTATAAATTATGGTATTATTTATAAGTATATATTTTTAAAATTAATTTTAATGGGAAATTTGTTCGAAAAATTGAAGAATTTATTTTCTACTTAGAAGTTAGAAGTTTGTATGGTTGGATTAGAGAATGTGGGAAAAACAACAATGCTAAATTAACTTTCTATGGGGGATCCTTCATTTACTGTGCCCACAGTGGGTCTTAATGTTAGAACTGTAAAGAAAGGTGGAGTGACTATGAAAGTAGGAGTATATATAAAAAATAGATCTGGGATATTGGTGGCTAAGTACAATATAGACCAGAATGGGGAAATTATGCTCAAGGTTGTGATGCACTTATATTCCTCGTTGATACAAGCAATGTAAAGATGGGTATTATAATAGTAAGCAACTTTGGGTACATCAAAAAAGGAATTACATAATTTATTAGATAACAAATCATTGCGAAATATTCCTATATTGATCATTGGAAATAAGATTGATGTGAATCCTCATCTAAATGAAAAATAATTAATAGAAGGTAATAATAGATTAATGTAGGTTTAAATTTGGATTATATAACATCAAATGGATGGGCTGTGGCAATGTGCAGTGCATTGACAGGAAATAATATTACTTAAGTAGTGGATTGGTTGATTACTAAATCAAAAAAACAATGAGACTATATATAATATTTGTAATTCATTTCGAAATATATATTACAATTAAAATCATAACGCATAATTTTCTGTAAAAAAAGATGAGTCAAATTTACTTAAAATTTTATTAGACTATTATTTACTATAAATTGATTAGTATATATATTTATTAGTTATTATTTTTGGATTCATAGATAATAATTGTTAATAAATATTATATTGCTAAATTGATAATTGTAAGAAAAAGTTTTAGTATTTATTATGAAAAAAAATAATACTAGTAATGAAATGAGACTTAAGAGTGCTGTGTAATTCAAATTTCAGGAATTCATGAATTCAAAACCAGCTCCTAGCATAACTACTAGATTACAAACTGGAACAACAACATCAAGAAATGTTGAAGATTTTGCTAAACCATTATTTTCAGAACCAAAATTTCTTGGAGTTTTGAGAAGAGTTAGTTCATAAGTCAGTCTTGATAAACCTATAGAGGATGTTTATTAATCTTAGAACTAGTCTCTTAAGGCTGTTAGTTCAGAAAGAACGTAAAAAATGTGACTATAACAAAGTACAATGAGGGCCTCATAAAAAATTATTGTTACGTCTGAAAATATGCAAACCTAAGAAATAAAAAGACGAATGAAATTTGATCCTTAGATAAGATAGCAAGTTAGTATTTTGAAGATTAAGATTTTGAAAAATGTACCATTAAAAAAATTTCTTCTCTATTTAGTAGGTAAAGAAAAGATTTTATTTGAACTCTTAAGATTAAAACAAATGCCATAAGCTATTGATATAATGTAGAGTATTATAGAGATGGCACTTGGAACTAAAAATATCATAATTTTTATAGAGATATTATTATTCATAGCAGAGACACTTGAAAATTCAAATCAAATTGATTTAGCTATTCATTTTTATAATCAAGTAAGAATTGGTAGTACATATGGAAAACAGACACTTGATATATATAAGATGAGATCTTTGGTTGGTTTAGCAAATTGTTGTATGGAATTTCAATGTTATGATTGTGGAGTTAAATTTTTAAAGAAATGTTTATAATATGCTTGGATAAATAATAATTAGGAATTTGAAAACATAGTTTATTAAAAATTAGGAATGCTATATTTTTATTTAGGTAATATTGAAAAAGTAATATGATAATAATTATAATTTCTAGGCTACTTTTTATCATGAGAGATCTATAAATTATGATTATGAATTAGAGAATTCTCCATTAAGATAATTAAGTTGTGATACACTTAAGAATTATCTTAATAAGAATTTTCCAAAAAATTGTGCAGAAAATATTAATAATCTATTTTTAAGTAAACTTAGTTTGAAATTTCATTTTGATATTGCATAATTATCAGAAGATCTTATTAAAGGATCTGAATTAACTCCTTCACCAAGAATATTTTTAAGTTCTCAAGATTGTTCAAGAAGAATGTCAATTTCAACTGAATTTAGAGAATTAGCAAATTTAAAAATTAATGGATAAAAATTAATTTAATAAATTTTAACCTAATAAGAATTTGATTTTGAAGTTTATACACCTAAACATTCATGTAAAATTTAAAATTATAATAGTCAGAAATGAAAGTTCTTGTTTTAATTTCTTAAAAAATAAAAAAATACATCCTTAAGATGTTTTTCATGATTAAAAATACAAAAATAATCCATTTGTATTAAATGATTTAGGAATTGAACCAAATAAACATTAACTTAATTTTGCAGAATATTTAAGTAAATATAAATTATCTCTTCAAAAAAAAGTAGATATTAGATTATAATAAAAATTTGATATAAACATTGAATAAAAGTTATAATATGCTGTAAGTAGCAATTATAAAACTTTTGAAAGGAAAAATAAAATTTTAGTATAAAATTAATTCTATTAAAGTTAACTCACAAAAATTAAGAGAACTCAAAAAAAAATAAATAACTAGATGAAACTAAAAAATTTAATAGCATTAGTACATTATACTAGAAACTAATTAATAAATTGCTTACTGTGTAATGAATAACATAATACTGCTTATATAATAATAATTTCAAATTCTTAAAGTAGTAAAGATATATTGTTCCTCTTCATACCTTCTTTTTTAATCATTCAAAATCAGTCTTGATCTTCTTAAACTTTCTTTTTTCCCTTATTACATACTTAATTTAGATTATAGAATTAAATATATTTTAAATAGCTATTATTATTTAATAGATAAATATTATAGAATAGTATAAATTAATTTTATTTGAAATTATATTAGTATTTTTATGGTTTGAAATATTGATCCTAAAAAAATTAACATAATATGTTGAGTATTTAATCAAACTATATTTATAAGTTTAATTTCATACAAAGAAAAGGATGTTGATTAAGGGTGATTAGAAACAATAAGTAGAATTTAATTTTTATATTAATTATAATTGAAAATATATGTAATATTCGGATAGAAAAAATTATGACAATGCTCTCGAATATTTTCAATAAGCTAATAAAAAGGATTTTGAATTAAAAGATATCAATGACATTTCTAATTTAGTGCTTTCTGAATTCTAATAATTGAATATTATGAAATCATATTTGCCAGATTATAATCTAAAAGCATCTGATTTTAATTGTTCATTCCTATTAGTTAATGTTTTTAACATTGTATAATAAAAAATGAGAAATTTAAAATAACTTTTTGAATAAAGAGAGGATGGATTATATGGAGTATGGCTTTGGAAATAAGGAGAATAATATTTAATTATAGTTGATGATTAAATACCATGTAAGCTATGTGGCAATAATTCTCAACTAGCAACAGTGATATCAAAATATGAATGGCCAATTATTATGGAAAAAGCAATAGGAAAAATATTAGGATTGGAATATAATTCATTAAATCTCATATAAAATGATTCAATAGAATATTATCTATAAGTAACATTTAAATTAAATTAAATTAAATTAGATGATAACAGGATCAGAAATTTAAGAATAAGAAATATAATCTATTGAAGAATTATAGAAAAAAGTAAGAGATTAATAACAAATATATTATGTAAAATATACTTAAGATTCAAAAACCATAGCATCTGTAATTGCTATAAATAATGAATAAGAAAATTAAAAACTAGTTAAGTTAATTGCTCCAAATCAATAGTCTGTATTTTTGAAAGGTATTTATTTTATATATATTAATTTGAGGGAGATAAAAACATGAATCATCATGTTATTTAACTTGGGATGAATTTAAATAACATTTTTAAACTGTTTATGTATTAATTTGGAAAGATGAATATCGAGTGACTCCAGTAACTTTAAAGAATCCAATTGAGCGAAAATTTGATTTTATAGAACACACTTATTGTTATAAATTTATTATAGATGATAATGCGAATTATTAGATTACTTTGTGGTAGAATAATCTTATTATTAATTAAGGGAAGATATAAATAAAAGATGAAAAATTAAAAAATTAATTAGGTTTAATTAGAATGCTGTTATTTTAAGAATTGAATTAAAATTAATATTAATTTATTGATGGAATTTGTGATTTTTAAAGTAATATTTCAATTAATACAATACTTGATAAAGGGAATTATTGTATTTTATGTTAAGGGTATTTTAATAATGTTCAAAATTATACTGAAGAATAATAATTAGAATAATTTAAATTAAATTTAACAATTAAAGGACTATAAGTTCCTTAAAATATTGATCCAGATAATTTAGATAAATAAAAATAAATAAAATTAATTAGAAGTTTGATAAAAAAAGTATCATAAAAAGAGAATACAAGATCATTTAATATTATTGGATAACCATAAATATAAGTGATTACTAAATAAATTTATGGTTTTTTATATTTTTATTATGAAAATAGAGGAACAATAGATATTAGAGAAAAAATAGAATTTATATAATTGGGACATTTAATCAATTATGAATCATTAAAAAAAAAGAATAAAGAATTAATAGATATAAAACAAAACAATTTCAAAATTATATTGTATACATTAGATCCAAAAATTATACTTTAATAAGATACTATAAATTTTTAATATCAATATAAACACATACTGATAAAGGAAAATGAATAATTAGAAGAATTTGATTAAATAACATAAAATATAGAATTAGACGAATTTAATTAAATAATATAAAATTAAAATACAAAAAAGATTGTGTGTGATTTTATTGATGCTTATATAAATTAATATCAATAAGGTATATAAAGAATTATTATAAGGTATTACCATATTGTTTCAGAATAATTAAGAAAATAGTGTTGAAGTAGATTTAAAATTTAAAGAATTGAAGAATCTTAGATTAGTGTAAAATTCTATCATAACAACAAATGACAAATCAATTAGATTTTCATTGGAAAAATAATCTAAAGTAAAAATATAATTTGATATTAATGAACATGCAAATAATTATCATTATAAGATGGATTTGAATTGTTCTAATAATTTATATTGAGTATTATTTAATCATTTATTAAATTAATTTATCATTTAAGTAGTTGAAACAACTTTAAAAAGATCACCAAGTCTCTCATCAAGATCAACTTTTAAAATATATATGATTTTCTAAAATCTTATTAATTCTAATACATCTCTGCATAAATAACATTCAGTTTTCTATTTCCAAATATCAATTGCACATTAATAACAAGTACCACCATGTCCACAATTCATAAACACTGCATTTGGTCCTCTTTCATAACAAACTATACAAATGTTACTATTCTAACTTATATCAGGTTTCTCGTTTTTTATTGATTCATCTCTAGCAATCTTTGATATTATAATGAATTACACTTATTAATTAAGAATTACTTTTTTTTTTATCAACTTAAGATCTTCCTCGATTTGTAATTTCTTAATTTATCATACATGATTATTTTTCAATTACACTCAGAAAATTCATATTTATATATATATGGGTTATTATTAATGTTTTACTAAATGCTTTTATTGATTCTAATATCTCTTTACTAGAATATTATTAATAACAATTGATTATAATTGAAATAATGAGGATTATATTGATGTATATATATAAGTTTTATTTTGATTATTCTAATACTAAAAATGATGTTATAAATAGGCAATCTAATATTGTAATAATTACATAAATTAGAATTCCTTTCATCTTACTGAATATGATATAATAATTACCATCTTACATGCTGGTTCTTAATTTAAAAGTAATGATAAAGAAAATTCAATAAATCAATTAATAGGTATGCTTATAGTACAAGAAATATCATTATTTTGTTTAACTAAAATTAAACTTAAAGACTAAGGTTTAGTAATATGAGTGTTGTGAATACAAATTTAATTATTAATGAATTATACAAATGTTTTGATCTAATACGATTTCTTTAACTAGTGAATAATTAAATTACTTTATATCTGTTAATGAGAGGGTTTAGTTTATTTCATTTTATGTTTGCATAGTAGCCATATATGTATTAAATTTTATTATTAAATCAAAAAATATTCATAAATTGATTGATTATATTAAACTTAATTTGATTATTTAGATATTTTTAATCATAGATAAAGAAATAAGACATAATTCTAAAATAATCAAAGAATCTCTATTAATCATCTTGTTTATATCAAAAAATATACTTTTTTATTTAATATTATCACATTTTAAAATATATAATAAAAATAGTTTTTGATACTATTTAAGTGGAATTATATANTCATTTATTAAATTAATTTATCATTTAAGTAGTTGAAACAACTTTAAAAAGATCACCAAGTCTCTCATCAAGATCAACTTTTAAAATATATATGATTTTCTAAAATCTTATTAATTCTAATACATCTCTGCATAAATAACATTCAGTTTTCTATTTCCAAATATCAATTGCACATTAATAACAAGTACCACCATGTCCACAATTCATAAACACTGCATTTGGTCCTCTTTCATAACAAACTATACAAATGTTACTATTCTAACTTATATCAGGTTTCTCGTTTTTTATTGATTCATCTCTAGCAATCTTTGATATTATAATGAATTACACTTATTAATTAAGAATTACTTTTTTTTTTATCAACTTAAGATCTTCCTCGATTTGTAATTTCTTAATTTATCATACATGATTATTTTTCAATTACACTCAGAAAATTCATATTTATATATATATGGGTTATTATTAATGTTTTACTAAATGCTTTTATTGATTCTAATATCTCTTTACTAGAATATTATTAATAACAATTGATTATAATTGAAATAATGAGGATTATATTGATGTATATATATAAGTTTTATTTTGATTATTCTAATACTAAAAATGATGTTATAAATAGGCAATCTAATATTGTAATAATTACATAAATTAGAATTCCTTTCATCTTACTGAATATGATATAATAATTACCATCTTACATGCTGGTTCTTAATTTAAAAGTAATGATAAAGAAAATTCAATAAATCAATTAATAGGTATGCTTATAGTACAAGAAATATCATTATTTTGTTTAACTAAAATTAAACTTAAAGACTAAGGTTTAGTAATATGAGTGTTGTGAATACAAATTTAATTATTAATGAATTATACAAATGTTTTGATCTAATACGATTTCTTTAACTAGTGAATAATTAAATTACTTTATATCTGTTAATGAGAGGGTTTAGTTTATTTCATTTTATGTTTGCATAGTAGCCATATATGTATTAAATTTTATTATTAAATCAAAAAATATTCATAAATTGATTGATTATATTAAACTTAATTTGATTATTTAGATATTTTTAATCATAGATAAAGAAATAAGACATAATTCTAAAATAATCAAAGAATCTCTATTAATCATCTTGTTTATATCAAAAAATATACTTTTTTATTTAATATTATCACATTTTAAAATATATAATAAAAATAGTTTTTGATACTATTTAAGTGGAATTATATAAATATTTACTTAAAATTTATTAAAAATATATAAATTCATGATTATTATTACGTTATAATAGTGGAACTATTTAACATAATATTTAAATATTAATTTAAGTCTAATAACTAGATTTTGTTATTTAATTAATATTGTAAAATAAAATATAATAATTTTATGATATAAATAAGTACAAATTAAGAAGGAGAATTTGTTTTTGATTCAAAAGAATAAGATTATGTTTTATTGGATCTAAATACCTTATAAGATTAATTAGAACAAGGAAGAAAAAATGAAATTTTCGATTTGTTATAATAAGTTATGAAATCTAATGAATATTAATCATAGAATGAAAAGGTGAAAAGTTAAATTGAATGGGCTTTATAGACTGTAAATGAGCATCTAACAGAATTGTATTTAATTCTAAACAAGATATTAGTTATGATCTAGAGTAAAATATAGAAAATTAGAGATATCCTGAAGTACATTCTGCTAATAAAATGATTGATATTAATATTGAAAAAGTTAAGGCAAGAGTTCAATTTATGTCATAATAAGAGAAAAAGAATTTAATGAAAGTATATTTATTAAAAGTATTGAGACAAAAAGCTTAGAAAGAAGCATGCAATAAATATATACTTGCAAATATAATAAGTTTTATAAGGAATAATTGTAATAAAAATACTAGTTGATGTAAAAGGAGATTATTGATAGAAAGAGGAATGAAATATTGTAGTAAAGATAAAAACATTTCTAAATTATGTAAAGAACTAAAGGGAAATTAGGATAAATGTAAATTTATATAATATTAAGATTATAAATAAAGGTTGAAGAGAATAAGTAATTAAAAGATTCAATTCAATTAGGATTATATTAAACAATGTCTGAATTGAGATCGGATAATGTTAAAGCTTATAGAAGAGTTAAAGTTATGGAATAAGTATAATAAGAAAAATTGCAATTATTTTGGTAAAACAAATAAGTAATTGCTAAAACAAATTACAAAAGAAAAGTAGAAGATGCTTATTTATAAAATATACAATCTTAAGATAGACTAATGAATTTAGAATAATAAGAAAATGAATTAATGTATAGATTATAATAGACATAATAATAATATTAGATGAGTTCAATCAAATTAGAGAATATGAAATCAAAATCATATAAGGATTTAAGGATTATGTGGAGTTGATTGAATTTTTGTCTTTATTTATTTATTTATTTTAAAAGTTAATTCGCTATGTTTATACAGAAATTAAAAAATTTAAAATAAAGATTTTTAATAAATGGGTGTGAGAGTAACTTATAGAAGACGAACAAGCTACAATACAAGATCAAATAAGATCAGAAAAGTAAAGACCCCAGGTAAAAAGTGAATTAATTGAAGGTGGCAACGTTGTTGTTTAATATCCAAATAAGAAGACAACTGCATCCACATGTGCAGATTCTAATTTGAGTGTTGTTTTAAATGGATTAAAGAGAATTAGACCTACAAAACTAAAACAACTTGCAAGAAGATAGAGAACAGTTTCAAGACCATATGGTGGAGTATTGAGTGCTGGAGCTCTTAAAAATAGAATCATCAGAGCATTTTTAGTAGAGGAAGTTAAAATCGTTAAGTAAATTAAGAAATGATACATTTATACAACAATGAAAAAATAATAACAATCAATGTTCTGATTGCAAAGGTTCGATCTATTGATCAATATCTCAATATGATTGATCTTCAATCAAACTTTCTAAATTATACCAATTAATATTTCTATTAATCAAAGACAATTTAGAATGTAAAGAAATACTAGTCTTCATCATCTTACTATTGCAATTCTTCGGTGGCATTTCTAAAATGCATTTGCATTTTTCCATAATCTATTCTATTTTTGTTGTTGATAAAAATATTCAGAATCTTAAATATCATATGTTAAAAGTATATCCACTTCATTATTTTAAAAACACAACAAACATAAATGTTTTTCTTCAAATTTTTATCATTAATGATTATTGATTTTCTAATTATTTAATAATCTCAATAAATATTAATATAATATGCAATTTGATTCTTATTAATTTAGCCTAAAATTCAAATAGCAACATGACAATCTCTTATATGTTTATATTATAAATTATTTATTGATAACTTATATATTAATCTCTATAAATTAATTTTATAATATAAAAATAGATTATTCAGTTGTTTCTTTACTTTTATATTCAATAGAAATTGAAATATTGATAAATAATTGAAATTTTTCAATATTATTATTTTTGACCATTTTTCTCTTTATTTATAATAGAAAATTGCTTCGAAAGATTTAAATTTAAATATGTACAAATTTTTATCAATTAATTGTTTTATAACAAAATCTTTATTTCTAAAAAATTGAATTTTTAGGATTCAGATATCTTTTTAATCAAGATTATAAGTTCAAATAGTAATTGTATAATATTTATAAATATTATTTTTAAAAATAAGCTAAAAAATATAAAACAAAGTAAATAATAGATATATTAAATTAGATATTAAAGCAATAACATGTATTTTGTCTATACATTTTATATATTTTATTAATGATTATTCAAACAGTGTTTAATAGATTAATTTCACAATTAATGAAGAAATGGAAATAAATAGATATTTCTTATAACAATTTGATTAAAATTAAATATTTTACATTATGATTTGAAAGAATTAGAATATTAATTATATTGTGTATGATATATATATAAGTATTAAAATATAATTAATATAATTTATGAACAACAATAAACTGAATCTCTTGGAAGTTTTAAGAAAGAAACGAATAGAACAACAAAATGAGTAAATTCCTAAAACTCCGCCTATTTTGAAATAAAAATCTAAAGAGGAAATTCGAAAATATTTACAATAGAATCCAAAAACTAATCTTATAAGTCTCTTCAAAAAGAAAAGAGAGGATGATAATACACCTTGTACTCGTCAAAAACTACTTAAATTTTACGATAGCTAAGGTCGAAGTTCTATTCTCTCTCCAATTTGTGCTGCTAATCATGTTCCATAAAAAAGTGTATCAGATGAAAGTACTAATGCTTTATAAGTATTGTATTTATTATATAATTTATAGATTACTATTCCTAAGAGAATGTCACTTGTATCTCCTAGATTATAGCATTTAAATTCATAGACATCAATACTAGAATCTCCAAATGAAATAGAAAGTTTCATAGTTGGTGGATCTAATGCATCTAAATTAGACTTAGATGAACATTATCTAAGGATTGAGAATGTTGATAATCCAAGAATTATGCGATCATAATCATAATGTTAAGATGAAGCTTAGATGGCAATAATTCCAAATACTTTAAGTGTTCCTATGGGTAAAGGACCTAGAAGATTATAATCATTTTCAGTAGGTGATCCATTTAGAAATGTAATAAATGCAGCAGAATAAAGGAGATCTGTAAGATTAATGAGAGGATTAAGTGGAATTCATTAACCAAAAGAAACATAGATTTTAGAGAGATCTAGAGATGAAGCAGGAAGAAAGAAAATGAATAATTTTGTAATTTTACATGAATTGGGTAGAGGAGCCTTTGGAAAAGTGCGTTTAATTTATAATGAAATTGATTAATAATATTATGCAATGAAAATAGCTGACAAAAATAAATTGAAACGTAAATTGTTAACAAAAGAGACATCAGCATATTCATTATTAGAATAAGAAGTGGCAATATTAAAAAAAGTGGATCATTAAAATGTAGTACGATTAGTAGAGGTTATAGATGATCCAGAAGAAAGAAAATTATATCTAATAATGGAACATGTTAAGAAAGGATCCATAAATTCAAAATAATATTGGAAATCTGAAGGTGTAAATATAGATTGGGATGAAGGAGAAAAACCACCTAAAATAAGTTGTGAAAAGATTAGGAAATATTTGAGACATTTCTTACTTGGATTAGATTATTGTATAAATAAACAATTATCTATTAAGTACACAACTTTGCTAGAATTGTACATAGAGATATTAAACCAGATAATTTATTGATTGATGAATTTGATAATTTAAAAATTGCAGATTTTGGTGTTGCATAAATGTATGATAGTTCATCTGCTGATTTGATTTAAGGTGATGTTGGAACCAAAGCTTTCTTACCTCCAGAAGCATTTAAGACATCTTAAGTTAAAGGTAAACCAGCAGATATCTGGGCTGCTGGTATTACATTCTTTATTCTTACTTAAGGAGAACATCCTTTCCCAGCTAAAAATGTTTAATAACTTAAAGATGCTGTTTTAAATAATGAAATTAGATTCTCTAAAGATACTGATTAAGATTTGGCAGATTTTTTAAGCTGTTGTCTTAAGAAAGATGCAAGATAGCGTTATACACTTGAATAACTTATGGTAAATAATGAAGTTTAATTAGGATCATCCATTTATTACAATGAATGGAGAAGAACCATTAATTGAATAAGAATTTTCAGATGAAAATTTCTTCATTTCTGAAAATGAAATAAGTAAGGCACTCTCTAAAGTAACTATAAGAGCTACAGTGAGAGTCTTTGCAAAACTTAAATAGAAACTTAATCAGTCTAGATAAAGAATAAAGAGATAATAATGAATATAAAAACAACACACTCTATTATATATTTTATATTATCATTCTTATATATCTATTTCAAAAAATCATTTATATAATAATATAAATTTGTTTAACTATTACATAATATCTAATTAATAAATTTATTTATGTAATAATATCATAATAAATATAATTGATTTAGAAATTGTATATTTGAATAAAAATTATTCTAATAATAAAATGAATTCAGTATTCAAAAAAGTAATCATATTTAGTAATCAATAATTTAATGAATACATATAAAATCTGAATAAATTATGTTTGATTAATTTAAGAGATATATTTCATAAAATGATAGTAAATAAGTTTTATTTTTACTATTATTTAATTTATTTATGAAAGTTTTATAGGCACTTAAATCAACAAAATTCCCATTTGCATCATTCACAAATAGAGATGTAAAATCAGATTTTTAATTGCTTAAACCTCATTTCGAAACACTTATACCTGATCTCTATTTACAAAAGAGACTTAAATTACCAGCAGATAAAATTATGAGATAAAGAAGAATGATGAATTATCACATTGAGTTTGATAAAGATGGCAATATGACTAGGTTCCATGAAGAATATCGTCTAGATAATTATGATGAAACAAAATGTCTACAATATGCAAATGTCTATGAAGAACTTACCAAAGAAATGAAACAAGATTAGATCTATAAAGATTTTCTTTATAATACACTTTAAATTACTTGGCAATTAAAAAAATACAACAAAGCTTAAATCTCTGTCCATGCAGTTAGAACTGTAATAATATTCTTTATTTTACTATAGATATCATATCCTGATTAACCTGCTTAATCTACTCCAGAAGGACCAAATAGAGATGGAAATGATTTAGAAATCATTGGAGTAGTTAATAAGATTAACTGTTAAGGAGCAGACAGTCAAATATATAGTCCTGATAAAACTAAGTTACTATTTGAAATGAGTCTCGAACCTGGAGAAGGATACATAATAGATGATAAATCACTATGGAATTATGCCACTTCCCATAAACCAGTCGATCAAAGCTAAGTAGGAATTAGAGATATATTGGGGTTTGTACTTAAAATTGATGAATGAATATACACAACCACAATTATATATAATATAATAAATCATTTTTAATTAATATTATTTTTAATTCTGCTTATTTATAAGCAAATTATTATATCATGTTAATTATAAATTCAATCAAATTAATCAAGCTAAACTTCATATATTTTTGGTTCCTATTAAACTATTGATTTGATATCAGAATCAGAATCAAATGATGTTATTTTTATGGTTATCGTACTAACATGAGAATATTTTCTATTCAAATTTGATGTTGTTCTAGATTAAGGATTTATTGACAACTATTTTTTTTCTTTTTTTGCAGTCTTAGTCTTTCCAATTGGTTCTGTAGATTTTTTTGCTGGTGTTACATATAATTGAGATTATTTCTTGTAATTTTACAATATTTTGTGAAGTGTAGATTACTTATCATTTTACATTACTTTATTTTAAATTTTTTGTTTTATTGATTGAAAAGAACTCTTTTATCTAGGAATTGTTTATATAAAGTATGATTATGTTGTAGGTATTCCATTCAATATGCTTGCCATCTGAAATTATTATAGAGAAATTTTTAATGTATTTAAATTTAAAGACAAGATTTCTCATTTTATTTTAAGATGATTTAAAAATTTATTATTTTTTATTATGATTCTATAAAATTAAAGTAAATTAATTATTTCATATATCTAATTTTATTAAAATAAAATAAAGAATTTGATATATTTATTTATAAGAGATAAATTTTTGTTTTATAAAAATAATTTTATATTTAAATCATTATTAGTTCTAATTAGATTTAAATTAATCATTCATTAGAATTGATTGATCATCTTAAAATAATTTTTGATCATTTATTTAAAATTATTCATTTTCTTATTATTATTACTATATATTATCTTATTATGTATTTGTTAATATTATTTCTTATTATTAATTATTATTTTCATTTATTTATTATTTTTTTATTTAATTACAATCTCTATTAGTAAACATATTTTGAAATTATTACAATAATAATTGTTATTCATTCTCATTAATGGGCTCAAAAATTGTATCAGTCAAATTTAATGCTTATGCTTCTACTAACAATTAATCTCTAAATTATTCTACATTAAAATCATTTTCCACAAACATAATAGATTAATTCTAATTGAGATAAACATGGAGTGCTTATTTTAAATTTTTTTTATCTTCTTCTTAATTATCACTTAATTAAAAATCAGTAACAATAACTGTAAATTTTTCTTTAAATTTCTTGAAATATTTAAGAACATTTAATATTTTTTTCTTCATTAAATCTGTTCTTTCAAAGTTAACTAATAAGAAAAAATGTATAATATGATTTTTCATCATGTATTAGGAGAATTATTTAATTATGATTTCTCTTTCATTAATATTTTCAAATTCAAATGAAGGTGTAGAAACTAAATCAATATCATGCCTTATTTAACATTCTTCAAATCCTTAATTTACCTATTTTTATTTAAAAAAATTAGATATTCTTTTAAATAATTTAGTTTTTCCAACTCCTGGTGGACCAACAAGTAAGTATTTAAGAGTTTAAAACTTTTAGGATTTATTTGGCATTTTTTTTTTTTCGTAATACAATTTCATTCCAAAATAAATAACAACTACAGAAGCAGAAGTAAATGTAAAAGCAGAAGCAAGAGCAAGTATTTTATATATATTCTTTTCAGCCATTATTTATTATTATTTAATTAATATTTTAATGACATATGCTTATAAATTAGATTAATTCTATTAAACATCATAATTAATATTATAAAAATAAGAAAGTAGTTGATTTCTTATGAAATTTCTTTTATCCACTCTTTAATTGATGTGAGAAAGCAAATTATAAAATTATTTGCATAAATATGAATAACAATAATTCAGTGAAAAATCATTTTTTAGGTTTTCTAAGTTTAGCATCTTATCTTTATTGCATTTCTAGATCATCTTTTTCTTTTTATGCTTCTTATACTTTATTACGTTTAAGTTATCTTAAATCTATAATAATTATAAAAATCTTATATACCAGGTCTGAATGATGCATCACTTAAAAGAAATTGATTTGGTTTAAATACTTTACATTCATATGGACGTATGTAATTAACATCCCAATATCTAACTTCTCCAAATTCAATGTATCCCATATAAGATCCATATATTTTACAGACCTTTTTACCTTTTTATTTAATTTCTCCAGATAAATAATCAGATGCTTTCCATCTTACACTATCTAATTCAACACAAGCTGTAATATCATTCTTTTTATCCATAAATGTAATCTTACCCTTACATTCTACTTTCATTGGTCCCCAAAAACTACCACTATATTCTTCTCCTGCAAAATTATATTCAATTAATTCTCCATCAGCAAATTTTAAAAACCGTTTACCTTTATTTTTTAAAGATAATGAATTGACTCCTGCTTTGGCTTCATAATTATAATAACCATAAAATTTATAACTATTTTTAGGACCAATAGTTAAAAAATAACTAATGGGAGGATGATGTGAGATTTATTCTACATATGCAGTAGTACCATCTTAATAAAAACCAGAAATAGTCTCTCCTAAAATTGGATTTAAGGGTTTGAGAAATGAACAATTTAAATAGAAATTACCTAAAGTGGCACAAATAATTAGCTTCATCTAATAATATGATTAATACTTTACTTTTTCAATAGGATCTTTTTCTAGTACTGCTCTATTAATGTATAATGGGAATAAACAACTAGACATTAATACTTTCTCAAGTGCAGATTTAGGTATCATAGCTTTAATAGGAAATGACACAGTTGTTAAATTTAAATTACCAGATAAAATTTGTTTACCAATTTATTTGATCAATTCTTTACCTATAGCTCTCAAAGTTCTAATTAATTTTTTGTTTTTGCACACTTTACCTCCATCTTTATGTGCTAATGTAGATCTTGATTCTTCTTTTGATTAAAGTGGTTTAAAATTAGAGATAGCCTTGAAAATCAATTCTTCAGTATTGTCTGTATTATAATCATGTATTTCTTTGGCCCATTTATATATGGCTGCATTTTTGGCTTCTTCTTCTGACATTTCTCTATCATCTTCTTCTTCATCTTCTTCTTATATTACTTCAGGTTGATCAGGAATTTCTTCAAGTTATGATTTTTCATTTTCATTATTTTTAACTTCAGCTTGTATTTAAGGATAACTAACTATCACACTTAAATCTTCTTAAAAATCAATTTTAATTTCCTCTTGTTACTAAGACTCTTTTTTCATATTTTATTATTTTTCAAGAAGACTTATAACGAAAAGAGTAAATGGAGTTTTGCCAACAACAAATGATGGACATATTGATGCTGAAACATTTTCATCTTATACTTAATATCCAATTGAATTTTTCTTTGGTCTTTCTTCTATTTCTAACTCTACTTCTTGTTATTGATTGGTTCTACAGGATCTAATAATCAAGTTTATAACTAATTTATTTACCTATCTCCTTACTGATTCTCAGGTATCAACTGTTCCGATATCTCTATTGGTTTTTTTTTTTCATCTTTCTACTTAGATGATGAACAGCAAAACATTATTTTTTTATATAATTATATTTTTAAACATTTTTGCTTTAATCTTGCAAATTTCAGTTTAATGTGATTTGACTATTTGATTAATAAGATATCATTTAATTTATCAATAAAAAAGATGAATTATGTTATTCTTTAAATCAGTAATATTTTGAATTATTATTATATGCTTTCAAAAATTCAGTTGATCATTAAAATTATTTCAGAAAAATAAGAACACTTTAAGAATCTTTTGTTCTAAATTATTCTAATATAATTATTCTCAAAATATTAATCTTTAATTCTTGTTTATAAAGATAATATGTAAAAAATTTAATTTAATTGTACTATTTGTTTGAATCATTTAAGCGATCCAACCTGCTTATCTTGTGGACATACATTTTGTGAAAAATGTATCAATCATCATTTACAACTCAATCATTCTTGTCCATTATGTAGAAAACCCACATTATCAGAATGGCCTGTCAATGAAATGTTAAAAGAAGTACTATTGATACTTTTTGAACAAGGATCTGAAGGTAACTTTTTATGTCTCTATCTAAAATTTAGTTCTTTAAACTGAATTTCCACAAATTGTATTATGTTTGGATTGTGGCCTTACTCCTATTAATCCTGTAGTGTTACCTTGCTAACATCTCTTCTGTCTTTAATGTTATCAAAACGACTTAATAGAATAATACTGTCCTGTTTGTCTTTAACAATGCATGATTACAGAGCCAAACATAAATCTTCTTTTCAATTAATTTTTGTAATGGTATTGTGAAACAGATGAAAAGTTTATTCTCTAAAATTAGTAAATAAGATCCATGCCCATATTTCTATTTGATAAGTAAATATGCTATAAAAGGAATTTCTCTTTAAGAATTGTAGAAGATAGATATAAATAGTTAATAAAATTGGCCTCACATGGATCAGGTAAATTTCCTGTTGTTCCTTTTACTGATTAATTACCTGTTTATGCTGATATGGTAGAATTAGTTAGCATAACAGATCAAATCGAAATTATTGGTTGTGATAGATTAATAATAGATGCAATCTATTGCTATATAAACAATGAAAAAATACCATTCACTCCTAATACATTTAAAGCTTTACCAAATCAATTATGGTTATGCAATTATACTATTATCAAAGATAATTAAGATAAATCAACTTTATGGAATAAAATTAAACAATTTATTCAAATAACTTTTACAGAATTAACAGAAGAAATGAAATCTTTATTTGAAAAACCATATCATTTAATGAGTATCTTTGGAAACAAATTTCATTAAGTAAATTCAAGTCTTATTATGATTTAATTATTGAAGATTAATAATTAGCAATTCTAAAAATTATATTATTCTAATGATGAATAAGAAATTAATTCATTTGGAATTTTATTAATCAAATTTAATAAAAAATCATTTAAATTATTGGTAATTAAAATTAAAGTGCTAAATTGAAATAATAAAATATGGATTAAGAAATAGAATTACCAAATTTATAGTTTTATAATTTATATGAAGATGATGATGAAGATTATAATGAAGATCTAAATGAATCATTCTCAAATATGACAATTACTCAACAAATCATTCTCAACCTATTTCATCTTCATAAAATACCAATATTTTAGTGATTATTTATTACTTATATTGTCTATCATATACTCATAATTAATATATTTATTATCGAATAATTTAAACCAAATTTTACTAGCTTTTTCTATAGTTTCTTTATCAATAAAAAACAATTATATCTTAAAATGTATCTAGATTTAATTTAAATTTTATATGTGAATTTAATATTTACTTAATTATAAAATAGTATTAATTATAAATTTAAATTATAAGATTTTAATACTTCATAAGATTGATTTTAGATATTTATATCTTTTTTAATTTTCATCCACATAATTAATAAATAAATTAATCTTCTAATTTAATATTTATTTAATTGTTCTAATTAAGTTATTCTTTTTATTAATTTATACTTATTATTTTCTTTATTTTCTATCTTCTACAATTTAACTCAATCATTATTATACTCAAAATTATAATTTCTATACTTCAATTCTTATTCCTTAGACTTAAATATAGAGTATTTATTATCAGATACATAATCCAATTTTCTTATAATAAAACTAAATATATAATGACTAATTTGATTTCTAAAAATTGATATTAATGTTAATATATTTCATTATGTAATATTTAATTATTATTTTACAAATAATTTTATATTCATATAAAAATAACAAATATTAATTAGATTAGCTTTTTAATTAGAAATTTTTTTATATAATTAAAAAAAGAAATCAATGGCTACAACAAAGGTAAAAAAATCAAAAAAAGTTGAAGAGGTTGAATAGGTTTAAGATGAGGGTGTGATAAAATCTACTCATTAAGGACCTAAAATTGATTCCTCAAATTGGCCATTGTTATTGAAGAATTATGAAAAGATGAACATATTGACCTCACATTATACACCAATTCCAAGTGGATCAGTAAGGATAGAAAATATATATAATAGACTCCATTAAAGAGACCATTGATTGAACATTTAAAATATGGTGTAATAAATCTTGACAAACCATCAAATCCATCATCTCATGAAGTTGTATCATGGATCAAAAGAATATTAAAAGTTGATAAGACAGGTCATTCAGGGACACTTGATCCTAAGGTTACAGGAGCATTAATCGTATGTCTAAATAGAGCAACAAGACTTGTGAAGGCATAGTAATCTGCTGGTAAAGAGTACGTCGGAATAATAAGGTAATAATGATAATGATAATATTATAGATTACATGATGCAATATCATCAGCAGCTAAGTTAGAAAAGGCTATTCAAGATTTAACAGGAGCTGTATTTTAAAAGCCACCTGCAATATCTGCAGTGAAAAGAGAATTAAGAGTTAGAACAATTTATGAGAGTAAATTGTTTGAATATGACCCTGAAAAGAGATTGGGAATATTTTGGATGAGTTGTGAAGCAGGAACATACGTAAGAACTCTATGTGTTCATTTGGGTTTATTATTGGGAGTAGGAGGTCATATGGAAGAGTTAAGAAGAGTAAGATCAGGAATATTGGATGAGAATAAATATATGGTAACAATGCATGATGTATTGGATGCCCAATATAGATATGAAAAATTTAAGGATGAATCATATTTAAGACATGTAATCATACCATTAGAGGTTCTCTTAACAAATTACAAGAGAGTTGTAGTAAAGGATTCTACAGTTAATGCTATATGTTATGGTGCAAAATTAATGGTTCCAGGAGTATTAAGATTTGATGATAAGATTGATATTGGTGATGAAATAGTCTTAATTACAACTAAAGGAGAAGCAATTGCAGTTGCTATTGCGTAATTTAATAAAATTTATAATATTAGTTAAATGACAACAGGTGAGATGGCATCTTGTGATCATGGAGTTGTTTGCAAATCTAAGAGAGTAATTATGGACAGAGAAACCTATCCAAGAAAGTATTATATATATTTTATCCATATTAGATGGGGTACTGGACCAAGAGCTCTTAGAAAGAAGGCATTAATTAAAGAAGGATTACTTGATCCACATGGAAAACCAAATGTCAATACTCCTTAAGATTGGTAGTAATTCTATGTTTCTGAAGAAAATAATAATATTCTAAAGGAACAATAATAACCAGAAGTTTAATAAGAAGAGGTTGAAGTACCTGAAGTTGTTGAAAAGCCAAAGAAAAAGAAAAAGTAAGTTGTTTAAGAAGAGGAAGAATGATTTAATATGTTTAACATTAACAATATAATAAAAAAGTATAATAAATGATAAAACTAATGATTACTGAATAGAATTTCAATTGATTTAAAGACAATTAAGCTCATTGTTATTAATGGGATGTCATAAAACTTTGTTAAGCCAAATCAATTATACTTTCAAATTTTTAAAATTCATCTTCAGGTATTACTCCAATAATTTAATTTTCAAGATGTTATTTGGAACTAAAAATAATATTGAGTTATATTACAATAATTATAGATCCTCTAAATATGATTTATATGGTGGGAGTTCTGTTTTAGCTCTGTTTAAAAGCATTATCAATTAATCTACAATAGGTTTAAAGATTTATGTTTTTGGATTGTCTTTGTTTTCCAAGATGATATCTTACATTAAATAGAATCTTTGCATAAGATCAACAACTAATTAAATTCTATTTCCTTATTTAATTTATGGAGGTCCTTTGTTTATTCTATCAATTCCAAATTTACAATCTTCTAGTCCATATTCCTAATGAATAGAATAAATATATATAAACCTTTATGAATTAATTGAGATCATATTTATCTATTTTAGATGTAAAGTTTTTATATCTTTCAATCAATTTTGTGATTTCTTATGAGTGTTTTTCTGGTGTTATTTTATCATCAGCTAATTATGCACACTTTTCTACCATATCAATTAATCTAATTGTAATGAATATTTCTTTTTATAATTCAAATTTTTACTAAGGATATAAGATAGATCTACTTACTTTATCATCAATTGTTAATTTCTATACTTAGCGAGTCTGTGGTTAATTCATTTTAAAAAATTATTAATATATAAAATACAAAATATATATTAACTTAACTTTAACAAAATGCAGTATCTAATCTCCTTATAAAAAAACCTACAAACTGAGAATGTATTTTTAAGTGCAACTTTGAATTTTCGAGATCAGAATGTTGAGAAGAGCTATTAGAACTTTTAGAAGAAGTTTAATGAAGGGACATTGATCTTAATGGAATCCTTCAAATTCTTTTTGGAATTTGCCATTACAATTTCAGCCCTTATTTCAGATTATGAATCAATTTACTCATAAATTCTTTTCTTATTTCCAATTTCAAGTCTATTATAAATTTGGATAATTCGAAAGAACTAAAAGTGTAATGATTACTGGAAAATAATACATATGATAGCACTATTTCTGTTTTTAGCAGCTATTAAATAACCATATTTAATGAGAGGATCAGTGTCTTTGTATTGCATCTATATGACTTAAAGTTTAAATGACAAAAAATATGTTATTTTTTACTTTTCAATAATGTAAGTTACATTCTAATATTTTGATTAATTTTTTGATTGGATTGTTTTACCATGTTAATGGGCATTCACATTAATATTATCTATAAGTATTTATACTAGACAAAGAAGAGAACTAGTATATTTTTATAATAAATTCAAATCCAGTACTGATTTATCGTATTAAGAGGTTGTGTTAAATCATAGTTTATAATAGAATCTATTTATAGTTAGATTATCTCAAGATTAATAAAAAGTAAATCTTAATTTTAATATTTATTTAGAGATCAGTAGATTATTTTGAAGTTTTATTTGCTAATCAAGCATGTAAAAAGGAATTTGCTTAAATTGATAACATTTTTCATCGAACTACATTAATTAATATCATAAATTGTAATGAATCTAATCTTTCCTATTATAATTTGAAAGTCAATTTAAGTTATGAATAAATTTTTAATAATTATAAAGGATCTACTGGTGAATAGATCAATATGGTAGACAAACCCATATATTTAAATCAAATTCTTTATTAATATATAGTAAATTATTAGAATAAAGAATTATAAGAAAGTCTACCTTTGAAATTGACAGGGATATAAAATAATCAAACATTTGATATATTAGTATCTCCTTGTATATGGAAACATGAGAGATGTTTTATTATTTCATTAATTGATTTAACTGATCGTATGAAGATTTCTTAATTAGAGAAATTGGATTAATATAAAGATAGTGTATTAGCCACTGTAAGTCATGATTTAAAGAATCCTATAATTGTAATTCAATCTATGATCACACTTGTTTAAGAAGGTTTATATGATTTATAGGATTGTGAGAATGTAAGTATTTAATAAAAAGTTTAATCTTGTTGTAATTATTTGTAAATGTGTTAAACTAATGTGTAAACTCTTTAATCATTTGTTAATGATTTATAAGATTTTGCTTAAATTAAATAGTAAAAGTTAAAATTGGTTGTTAGTTAATTTTAAATTTATACTCTTATTTAAGAGATAAAGAATGTTTTTTAAATTTAAATATAAAAGAAAAATCTTGAATTAGAAATCTAAGTAAATTTAAAACCAAATTAAACTTATTACAATGATCCATTAAGAATAAAATAAGTTTTATTTAATTTGATTTCTAATGCAATTAAATTTACATGTAAAGGAAAGATAATTGTTAAATTCTCTGATGATATAAAAGAAATTTTGAAATTTTGTAAAGCAATAAAAGAATAAATTGATTCTAACAAAAGTATTGTAGATGTTGGATTATTGTTCAAAAATAAATCAACTATTTTCATATGTACAGTTACTGATAATGGAAGTGGAATGAGTTTAGAAATTCAACGTGGCCTTTTTAGAAATTTTGCTACCTATGACAATGATAGTAACATAAACAAGTAGAGTATTGAGTGTAATTAAATAGAAATGGTGTTGGATTAGGTCTAATCATTTGCAAGTAACTTTGTGGCTATATTGGTCCATTATAGTACATGTATTTAAGATCCCAAACAGGAGTTGGTTCAACTTTTTAATTTGCCATTTATAAAAATTATGATAAACAACATCGCTATGATTATTCAGGTGATTAATCTAGCATCGATTCTATCGATTATGATATTTCAGTACAATCCCCATATAAAAATATATTCAGTACTCGTCACATAACTCCTCTATGCAAAAAGCAACGAATGAAAGAAATGCTGCAAATATTGATTGTTGACGATGAAACTTTCAATTGCATATTGCTAAAACTACAATTAACTAAGATTGGCATTCATAATTTGGATGTGGCCTATAATGGAAGAGAAGCAATAGAAATGTCATAGAAAAAAACATACGACATTGTATTTTTAGATGTCAATATGCCTGGTTTAAATGGATTCCAGTGCATTCAAGATATAAAAAATACCAATGACGAAATTAAGATTTACATGCTCACAGCATTCAATGATCTCTAAACTCACTAGATGTGTTTAGCTGCAGGAGCGGATAAACTTTTATCCAAACCACTTTCTTAAAAATAGCTTGAACTATTGTTGAATTGATTATATCATTAGTTATGTATTCAATTATCATACATGCTCTTTACATTCTAAAACTAAGATTCAATGTTATTCATCAATTAAATTGTTTTTTGAATTATTTTTTTGTAAATTTTATATTCAAAACAATTATGTATATATAGATATATCTTAATAGATTACATAAATGATTCATTATTTATTTACAAAATCATATAACGAAGACTAATCAAATCTCAAATTTTATTTCATTTATTTATATTAGTATATATATATTAAAATTCATATAAATCAATTAAGGTTTATATTTTCTATTAAGAAATAATAGGTCATAGTGTAGTATTTTGAATGTTTTTCGTTGATTTAAATATATATTTAAATTATTAAGTCAAAAAAAGAAATAATATTTAAACAAAAATAGTTATCTAATGTATTAATTTATGTATAATTTTATGTAGTAGGATAGAGATTTAGATGTGATTCTTTTCAAAAATTACTGAAAAATAAACAAATTGAGACTCAATTTTATATTAACTAATAAATATATTAGTAAATTATGGGAATTGTATTTAGGAGAAAATTAAATACGTGTAGGCAATTAAAAAAAATATCTATATTTAAAAAAAAAATTTGTATGGACCCAACACCATAACCAGAAGTTTAAAAAGAGGAGAAAAAACCAAATTAGACAAGAGGAGAGAATAGAAAGAGGGAACCCAAACAAAAGTAATAACAAGTTCAATATGTTGTAAAGGGTGAGGAAGGTATAAAATTTATTTTGATGCATTATAGATGCTGCAACTGAAGTATAGAATGATACATAAGAAATGAGAGGAGATAAAGGAGAGAAATAATAAAAGAAGAAACAAAGAGAGGATAGAAAACGTCCTGAATTTGATTGGGATAAGACTAAGATTACTCTTGAAAGTAGAGTACCAGAATTACCTGCTCATCCTCCTTAAAAACCAAATAAAGAGGAGCATTACAAATAATTGGATAAGATTGATGAAGATATCAGAAAGCAATGGAATCATTTCGTAAGAGTTTATTGTTAAATTTTATAGAATGATTTTGTGAAAAATGTAAAGGAATAATAAAATATGGCTAGACAAGGTAATGAATAGAAGTACAAAAATGAAGTGAAACCATTAGGATTAGTTATTGGAGATAAAATTAAATTAGTAAATGAGAAATCATCAGAATTGAAGAAAATGAAGAGTGAGAATGATGAAATTAAAGATCACATTAATTAACTCTTTAATTAAGCTTAAGAATACAGATAAAAGATGAAGAGTTTAGATGATCCAGATAGAATTATTGATGAATTGGCTAGATTGAAGGAATCACTTTAATAAGATAAATTAAGTGCAAATGAAGAAAAGAGAATCGTATAATAAATAGGTGCTTTAGAAAGATCACTTCCATATATTGAACCATTATAAAAGTTGGAGAAAGATTAAAAAGTATTAAGAACTAAATCAGCAGCTATTGGAAAAGTTATGAGCTCTCTTTATTAAAGCATTAAAGATTTGAATGATGAAATTAATTAATACAAATCTGATTATGAAAAGTTAAAGGATAGTACAAAAGATTCAGTTGTTACAAAATAAAATCCACTTATTGACAAAGAAAGATAAATAGTTGAAGCTAAAGTATAAGAATTGAAAGAAAGAAAAGAAAAATTAAAGAAAGATTATAATAATTAATGGAATAAATTTGAAGATTATGAAGATTTATAAAATTATAGAGAATGGTTCTTAAAATAAATCAATAGAGTTAGGAGAGAAACTGAAAAAAAGAGGAAATAAGAAGAACAAAGAAGAAGAGAAGAAGCTAGAGCTAGAAGAGAAGCTGATAGAGAAGCTGAAGAATAGGCTGAAGCTGAAGCTAAGGCAAAAGAATTAGAAAATGTTAATCCATTCTAATATTAAGTTGGTATCTATTCTTTTTAAATATTTTATTAGAT
Organism: Paramecium primaurelia; assembly: GCA_905182975.1. Taxonomy (NCBI): domain Eukaryota; phylum Ciliophora; class Oligohymenophorea; order Peniculida; family Parameciidae; genus Paramecium; species Paramecium primaurelia. The sequence goes on from CAJJDM010000109.1 coordinate 69,364, forward strand.
CTTTGTGAAACTTTAATCACTTATTGCAATAAACTTAAACCAACAGCTGCTTAATAATAAGCCTAATAATAAAAATAAATAGATGTTGAATAAGTTTTAAAGAGTGATGATTGGAAGAAAGAGAAATGCACTGTTATCAAAAAGGATACAGATGATGATATCTATAATTTTAGTCAATTGAAATCCAAAAAGAAGAATAAGGTATATATTAAATTTTAATCTAAGCAACAACAATAATAAAAACAGGCTAAAGAAGATAAAAAAGATGAAAAACCAAGCATTTTATAACATGATTTGTAAACTCTCTAATTCTTCGATACAGTTAAAGTGGCAACTCCATTCTACATAACTGAGCTTGACAAGGTTGTCAAGAGCATCTAAGAGCGTAAGGAGTATTATTTGAACCGTGAAAACTGGGGCAAAAAGGAAGAATAAGAGACACACACAGAAGTATTAAATAATTTAAATTTGTTTTAGGAATCAAAAGCCAAGAAATAATAGAAGGTCTAAAACTAAGATGAGTTCCCAGCCTTATAATGAAGTGCGTATATATATATTAAATAAATGGTACATATCTAAATTGATCTCTTCTTCTAAACTAGAAAAACTAATAAGCATAATTGTATTAATATTCAATTCTCCTCTTTCATCTCTTAATTAACTAATTAATAATTTGAGTCTCACAACTCTTCCTTATATCAATATAAATCAGAGATTACAATTACTATTTCAATTTAGCTTTGTTTTTCTCTTTCAATATAAAATTTTGTTCAAACCTTTTTTAGCAAATAAATATTTTATGAAGTATAAATATTTTAATAAATTCTAGTATTTATCAAGTAAATAAAATTCTATTATATTAAACATTATTGTATTTGTTATCTAATTTATGAGATGAAATTAGCTAACTTTTAATAGTCATTATTTATAATTTAAGTATTTGTGATACTTTTACAATCATAAAATATATTGGAAATATATAATCAAACATAAATTAACATATCTTTATTAATAATTTTAATGGATAATAAATAATAAGAAGCACAATACTCTTAACATCCATCAATAAGCAATTTATTTATTAATCAATAAGATAAATCAATTGTAAAGGAATTTTCTGAAACATCTAATATTATTTTAGAAAATCGAAAAAAATTAGTTGAACTCTAATAAGTATACGGAAATTAACATAGTTAATATGCTTTGGGAATTAAAAGCATATAGGAAAATATGAATTGTAAAAAAATAATAGTGACCTATAATTGCGATCAATCTGCTATACCTTTATCTTAAATTATTATACCTTAAGTTAGTCCCATTTTACCTTAATCCTAAGATAAATACAAAATACCAAAACTCTAAATATTTAGAAATTTGTACGAAATTTATGGATTTTTAAACACAAAAAACATTTAACATAGAAACCTAAAACCTAATAATATCATTTTATATAATAACAAATTATTTCTTATGGATTTTTGTCACATAGAAGGAGAATGGTTTACAGATTTTATCAATTTTTTTGATCAATAAAATAACAGTCATCATCGAAATAATACATATCCATATCTATCGCCAGAAATATAAGGCATGATTACTTAGTATAAATAATCTTAATCTGAAGATTAAAATGCTTTATAAAATAGGGATTAATTATCTGTAAAAAAGCAGGATTAATTTGCAATTGCAATTATGATGTTAGAGGTTTTTAAAACTTTAGAAAATAGGGATTTAACTTCTGTTGAAATAAGAGAATAAGAGATTAATGAATTAAATCTATCTGAGTTTACAGAAGAAGATGGAAAATTCATTAAAAATACAATATCTGGCTTATTAAAATTAAGTGAATTCAATGAAAAAGATTATAATGATAACTTAAATAAAATTGAATAAATAGAAAAATAGCTTGATAATTATCAGATTAATAAATAAGCCTTAATGAATTAAAACTATAAGAATTTTGTTAAATAGTTGTATAAAGATAAAAAAAATATTTTTGATTTGAAATTACTTTATTTTTTTACTTAAGAAGAATTAAAACAATTATTTAATGAAAATGAAACAAGTTAAGAATTAAAAGATGAGATAAAAAAATTTATAAAGATCTATAATGATATTGATAATGGAAGATTAAATAATATTAAGAGATTAAAGGAAGATGATTTATTGATTAGTTTAGTTTATTTGGATGAGTAAATATAATCATTACAATAAAAATAATAATCGGGTGAACTTGAAAAATATCTCTAACTGAAAAGATAACTGAGAAGAAATTATGATTAAATAAATAAAATGTAATAAAGTGACTTTACATTTAATACTATCTAATAAGCAGATATACAAATAAATTAAAATGAAAATGAAAATAATCTCTAACCATAAAATTTAAACAATATGTAAAATTAGAATCTCTAATAAGCAGATATTCATATAAATTAAAATCAAAGTAATCTCTAACCATGCATTATAAACAATATCTAAAATTAGAATCTCAAACGCTATTATTAATTATTTAGGTGTATTAGATAAAATATAGATAATATTTATCAATGTTAAGGCAATTCTAATGATATATATATTGGTAAATTTGAAAACAATAATATTTTCACTGGTGAAATAATATCATTAGAAGAAGAAAAAAGAAAGGATAAATAAGAAGAAAAAGTTGTATTAATCAAGCACTTTTTTAAAATAACATTAGACAATATGGAAATTAATAGTGTAAAAGGTTAAAATCCTGAGTCATAAATTATTTATTTCAAGGAAAGTAAACATCTAGGAAATTTTAACAAAATTATTGAATATATTGGTGAAATTAAAAATGGGAAAAAAAATGGAAAGGGAGTAGAAAAAAATTTCATTAAAAATATGTCCTATGAAGGGATATGGAAAAATGATTAAATGTTCGGAGATGGAACTAAGGAAATAATAAATACTGAATTTACACCTTTAAATAGTCCCTATAAATGGAAAGGAACATTTGTAAATTCTTAATTAAATGGGGATAAAATAAAGACATATTTATTACATAGTAAGAGAAAAATTCGGTTAAAGGGAAGATATCAAAATGATTATAAAATTGGAAATCATATATGTTATGAGAAAAAACAAGGAATTGATAACAATCCTGTTCTTTACAAAGCTTACTATGTAAATTGTTTTCAGAAAGAATATTCATTTTGCTGGTAGAATAATTCAAGGTGTTGCTGATTATCATCTCATATATTAAAATAATTATTATTTTACTCATTATCATTTTATATATACGTTTCTTAATTTTACAATGATTGAATTATTAATGTGTTTTTTGAAAGCATAAGTCCTATTGTTAATAAATTTATTATAAATATCTTGGAACATACAATTATAATCATAATATGGATAATAATCTTATACAAATCATAAATTTTTAATTAAAAATTCAATAACTATATTTAAATTAGAAGAGTAATTATAAAGTATCATATAATATAATTTAATCTAATAATAAATTTTGATTCTTAATCAAATATTTTTTATTTTTCAAAATAAAGTATTCTTAATAATCACAATCATATATGAATTATTTCTCTTCTGTTTTTTACATTTTTTAAATTTTATATTTTTAGAACTTGATTAATTTTTAGGCTTCCTAATACTTGCTATATATAAATTTGAATTTAATTAATTTATAATTTCTATTTTAAAAGCTATAGAAAAGCATAGATTTAAATTTAATGAATTTTAAAAAGAAATCATTAATAAAATTATATATATTTTTTATTTATGAATAAACTTGTTAATTCAGTTTTAACATTCTTAAAGCTTTCAAGAAAATCTTGCAATTTTATCATAAATTATTACATTTTAATTTTCTATATTAAATAATACCCTAAAAATCATTTTATAGCATCAAATCTAATCTAATATAAAATAAAATAATTTACTTCTGTTTATTGTGCAATAATAATTTGAATAATAAAAGAAATATACTTTTTAAATTTCTTTTCTCATCAATTTAGATCATTTAAACAGAGATTAACTAATAAACCATAAACCTTATGAGGATTTAATAATATCAAGGTACTTTCTAAATCTATAGTATATATCAAAGGAGGAATTTTAATTACATAATGATTCTATTTATAAAAATAATTTAGATTAATGGTGCAACACTGAAGTATAAATAACATTTGACTAAATGAAGAATAAATGATGAATACTAATTAGAATCACTATTATATTAGTTTAATAAGGAAAATGTTTAAAAAATGAATAATTAAGTCATTCATGAATGTTGTTTGATCTTTATAATTTTTTTTGCTAATTGAACTTTGTATTTGATTAGATTAGGAATTTATTTATTTTTAAACTTCAAAAGCTTGAGTTTATGTGGACATTATGTTGTTAGTATAGTTTCTTCAGGTTAATTCATTTTTAAATAAAATAAATTAAATAAACAATCAATCAACAAATTACTGGTTTTAACTTTGTCATTCGGTTTATTCTTAGTTCTTAAAAACCTCATAAAATATTATTATATATTACAATCTAAGTATGATTTTCCTGTTGAAATTCAATATTAAGATTTTATGACTAAATATTGAAATGATTTTATAGAGTTTATTATTTTTAATCTTCTTTCTCTGTAGATTCTTTAGATTGGTTTTTAGTGATGATGTTGATTCTAATTTTTGGATGTTTCTTGATTGGATTAGCTTTTTAAATTTGTATAATTTAGATATCTTAAATTTGATAGTTCAAAGTATAAAGAACGCTTTCAATAGTAATAATATCATTTGCTTTAACAAATAATTCATCTATGATTCCTGGTTACTTATTAAAGATCTCAATTATTTTATTTTAAGCACAAATTTTCATAGCATACTAAAAGGACCCTACGCTTTCCTTTTCTTCTTAAAATCAATTTAAGAAGATTACTAATGCATACTTCTATAATTTTGGCAACAATACAGCGAAAAGGTATATCTAAAAGGCTTTTGAGTGTCACATCTTAGGCCTTTTTATTTGAAGTGAAAGCTATCTATTCTAACATACTATAAATATTTGAGATAATAATTATAATGTCTAGTTCTATTTAAGAAGTAATAATAATTTAAATGATTTATAATATTAATTGAAAGTTTTGATAAATAGATAAATAATATTATAATATCAAGTATTTAAAACAGAAAAGCCATCAACTAAATTATAAGATATTTTATCAAAAGTCTTCTTAATTTCTTCATGTATTTTAGATAATATATTATTATTTTCTTTGGTCAATTCAAACATTTCTGCTTTTTAATCCATGATCATATCATCTTCAAATAAAGCATATTATTTATATTTGAATAATAGATCAATAGGCAAATCATCTTATTGAAGATTAAAAATGGCAATTTAATTTAAACATTGAACATGATTAAGTAATTTGACTAATTCTCTATTTTGAGATAATAAATCTCCTTTCATTTTTGATAATATTCTAACATAAAATTCTTCCAAAGATTTTATTTCATCTTGAATCTTCACTATATGCAAAATGAATATAAATACCTTGGAAAATTAAGTAATTTTTGAATTCTTTTCAGCTAATTCATTTTCTAAAAGTTTGATTTATTTTTTGTAATCTTGTTAATCTTAATTGGATTGCTTATCAATTTTTTATTATATTTATTAGTTATAAGTAGTTAACTATTAAATAGTCAATTTTAATTTCTTAATGACGATATCCTTTTATTGAATTTGATCCTACTGTAATTGGATTTGCTTTTTGTAAATCAAATTTTCTTGCTAAGTCTTGTAGCATAAAGTACCTACAAGGAAACATTCAGATTTTGCATGTCTAACACTTTGAGTTCTTGCATTTATTGTTCTTGAATATAATGCATTTTATTCTAGAAATCACTAACAGGCGAAGCAAAACTACCTATCTTGGAAGTGACCTTTTAGAATTCCTCTTTGAAAGAAGTGCAAGGTTATGTAGTTTGTTTACCATCGAGGGTTCTGTAAGTCTAAATTTTGTTATCTGACTATAAAGTGATAGTGCGTTAATTAGCTTTAGGAGTTCGAAACCACTAATCGTTGACGTTTTTGTTAGCACTCTTAGTAGATGAACATTTCGAATCACACTGAATTTCGGTTTGCTTCATTTGTAAGTTGAATAAGTTGTTAATAATTTAATTTCTGAATTCAAATGTAACATAACCTTCAATAATCATAATAATGTATAAATAGGATTGCACTTCTTTCACATTAAAACTAATCCTTAATTTTATAGAAAGTCATTATTTAAATATAACTTATCTATATTGAAGAATTAATCCATAAGAATTGAATATAAAGAATCAATAATCAATAATATTACTGACTAGGTATACATGATTAAATAAGAAGCATAGTAAGATTATATATGATTAAAATCATTATTAGTAAAATATCAAACATAATTTAATCTAATATACGATATATATCTGTTGAATACATTTAATAATTTCTTGTTTAATAAAATCAATAATTTTAGCCAATCTAATAAATACATAAATATTTTAATTTAAAGCATTAAAATAAAGAAAATTAGATATTACAATAAAGTAATAAAACAACAAAAAATTTAAAAGCATCTAGGTATAAACAAACAAAAGAATGATTTTATCAATATGGAAGCATATTTTTTAATATTCGTTAAAAATATTAATAATGAATTCAAGTTAAAGACAACCAAAAAGTCGCATCTGTGATGTTGATTCATAAAGACCATCTGATAGATCTATTACTCCTACAAAAACATTATCACTACTTTAACAATCTTAACATATTTAACCATAATAATAATTTATAACCAATACCAACATTTCAACCTTAAAAATTAAAACATATTCTATATAATGCTCAATAAAGTACTCCTATTGTCAATTGCCATTACCATCCAGATCAATATATTTAAAAATTTTGCAAAAACCCGTAATTATTTTCGATGATCCTAATAGTGAATGTCAATTACTACTTTGCCCTATGTGTGTTACTATCCATTAAAATGATCATATAACCTAAAACTATGTTCCTCATTTCGATTACTAGGTTATTGTCTTGGGGAACAATATAATAAAACAGTTGATATCTATAATCTATTAGGAGAAGATATTGAGGATGTAGTAGAATTAAAAAATCTTGTTAAAATTCATAGAGAAATTTAGAAAAAGAAATTCTTAGAAGCAAAGAATAATTCTATAAAGCTTTTGATTCTTTTATTTAATATCTAGAAAACAATTTAAATTCATAATCTAAACAAACTGATTAATTACTCAATGAAATCAATCAATTTCATAGATTAGCCTATGATAGAAGGGAAAATATGCAAGGGAGATTGTAAAAACTTAATTCTGAGAAGTGGCTAAAAACATTAATTAAGTCTTACAGGCAAAGCAAACCAGAAGATGTCTATTAACGTTAACATGAAATGACTATTGCTTTTATAGACTAAGTCAAAAGTGAATTTGATCAAGTAGAAATAAGGCCATCTTAATTATAAATAATCTTAGATTAATTGCAATCCTATATATCCATCACTAAAGATGGTCCTAAATAGATATCTCCAATAAAACCATAATAATAGTAATAATAATAATAATAATAACAATAATAATAATAATAATAATAATAATAATAATAATAATAATAATAATAATAAATCATTAGAAGAGTAGTTCATGAAAGACCAAGTAGTCAATAACATCATCAAAATTTTAACTCTTCTATTCCAACTAGAGTTTTATAAGGATTTCCTATACTCTAAAATTTCAACCCAATCACAGCCATCGAAAATATAACTATGCCTTAATAACCATAAATTCCTACAGGATTTCCTTAAATCATGCCATTTCAAAATTAATAATTCAACTTCTAACCCTAATATGCTTAAACTATGATGTTACTTAACTCATATTTTATCCCATAATCACTTCTTATTATGCCCTTACCTTTTCAAACCTAACATCAATATCAAAATCCTCCATTGTAACTTAAACAAATCTAGTTACAATAACCACTAAAACAATTTTTCTTACCACTTCAGTCACAAGCAATTTCTCCAATGCAATAATAATAAAATCAGCCTCTTGCTTAAATTAATCTTAATTAATTAGAGAAACCTGGAGAAGTCATTGATTTGAAATCTAACAAAAATCCACTAAGAATGGCTGAATAATATCAAATTTAATTGTTTAATTCTAGTGTATGATTTAGTTATAGCTTTTATATAAATATATGATATACTTTTTCGAAATTATATATCTCAAAATTATATTGTTGATTTTATTAATAACATTAAAATGAAGGATGTGTTTTAATTAAGATATGAATTATATTAATATACTAATTAAATAATCAGTATTTTTCAATAAAATGCACAAACTTAAGCTATAGTTTCTCAATCAAGATGTCGAACATAATTACATCCAATAGCACTAATTTCCAAAAAGAAAATTTTATTTAAAAGTTTGCACAGTAGGATTTCAAATTTTATTAATTTTCAAGTTGATCGTTTCGCTCATTGAAGAAAATTATTCAGTCACTTACCCTTTACTCATTACATGGGGAATTACAATATCTTTTATACTAATTCCTAAAAAAACTGATATTTAAATACGAATCACCATAATCTGCCTCAATTTAATTTATGTTGTCTATCTTCTATTTTTTGATCCCCAAGAAGAGGCTTAAATAATGTATTTTAAAGGTTCCACTTAAATGGCTGCAAATATAGTTAATATTTTTGTACTTGAATTTATAGATTCATCAATCTTAAATGTTGTAATTCTAACATTGAGAATTATACATCTTAATTACTACAGTCTCAAAACAGATTTACCATCAATTGCGTTTGGCATAGGTGTTCATATAATATTAATTTTAATGATTTATGTTTACCATAAGGCATTGAGGTCTTAGTACCTTTTAACAAAAACTGATCAAAGATGGGAAAATATTTTAAAATAAATTGTCCATGATTAAAAATTCATTTTAATCAATTTTGACTAAGAAAAAATTAAGTTCATTAGTATAACTTCTACATTTTCAAAGAAAATATAAAATCAAGACGAAGTAATAAATTTTATTCGTAATTCAAAAATTTAATAAAATACTTTTGAATAGTATCTTTATAAAAACATGAATAAATTTTAACAAAATTGTATAGACAGTTTAAACAATACTATAATGGTAACTTATGAAAGATAATTATTGAAACTAAATTTCTCAATATTTTTTGGAAATCAACCAACCATATTAATTTAAAAATATAGTCCTTAATAAGTATAAAATATGAAAAATTATTAAAACATATCTAAATTGTATCTAAATATTATTATTTCTCTCATAAAAATTATCAAAGAAAGGAAAAAGTTTGATTTATTTAAATTTTAATTAATAGCCAAGAAACTTTTCTTAAAAAATCTAATTTCAACCATTTAAAATCAAAATTTTTCATCCTATATAATTAGCTTAAAAAGGCTATTGAGTAAGATTTCCTTACTCAGCAACAAAAAATAATAAATCTAATTGTTGTGTTAAGATGTATAATTCCTAACAATTCCAAAGATATTTCAATTATTTTTAGTTTTATTAGTTGAATGTTCACATAATGAAATTATTCTGATTCAACATATTAGGATTGAAAAAGAAGTGATTACTATAAAATTTTGTGGTGCTTTTAACATTTAAAAAATAAAAGCATATGTAACTAAATTAGAGTATTATTTTCTTTTGATTTTTTAAAATATCAAATATGATGATGATTGTACTATTTATAATTAATAAAAAGCTGTGACAGTTAAATTAAATTAAGAAATATTTGTACCATTTAAGAATTTATCCTCAATTAACACATCAGAAGACATCCTACTACCATGATTACGTTTTGTGATATAATATGACTAATTAAGAATATTATTGATATTGTCTATATTAATAAAATAAATCTAAAATACTTTCATTTCCGACTAATATGATTCTACTTAACTATTCAAATTCAAAAAAAAGTAGAATAATATAATTTATTTCTAAATTTCCAAATTCTTCCTTATATTAATTTTAATTAGATTAAAAAAAATTAAGAATTAATCAAGTAATTATATCTAGATGAAATTAGATGACAAATTGTTTTTAAAAGACCTTTTAATTATATTTAGATTATATAATATTTTATAAAAAAATTAATCATAAATATTAATAGGTATTTAATGGCTACAACTAGAAATTAAAAGCGCACAAAAACATATACTTATGTCAGAAATGTAGATGAAAATCAAAGGAGCTTAAGAACTTAATCAAAACTGGATATTTTGGAAAGTGATTATTATGATTCACCAAACAAATTGGCGGAAGAAGAACTTTCTGATGCATCTGCTAATAGAAAGAAAAGCAAGATGTTGAGAATTGCTAAGAAGAAATAAAATAATACATTAAGAAAAAATGTAAACTTAAAGAAGATGCTAAAAAATACTCCATTGGATTCTGAGTTCCTAAATTTCCAGAATATTACTCCGAAAGCAAAACCGCAGTAGACTAAATAGTGTAGTATATGCAGATCGCAAGCCAAATATACATGTCCTAGATGTTTGGAAAGGTATTGTAGTTTGGATTGTCACCAAACTCATAAGGAAATACAATGTTTGCGAATGGATTATTGATTTAATAATTATTATTATACAGGACTTAAATATTATATATTATAATGTTAAGCCAACATAATTTATAAAGTAGTCGAAAGAATATAGGGAACAGTTCAAGTTAATAATTGTAAAAGTTCTAGGAAAATGGATTTTATTAATTTATCTTAAGCAGAAATAGAGCTAAGGAGAAGATGGTAAAAAAATAAAAATAAATCACTCCTTTAAGGCAGATGCGTCCTTCGACTGCTTTTGTAGATTCCAAAGGAAAACAAAAGTTCTAAATGAATTTTGGGTTATAATTGGAAAGTTTCAGCACTTTATAACCTAAACATTAAATATTTGAGGAGCATTAGAAAAATAACTCCTAGCATTAAGCTTCATCTACTCCAAATTAGAAAATTTATGTAAATGATCAGAAGATATTGAGGGCAATGTCTGCATTAAGAAAAATAAAAAATTAAAGAGCTTTTCGTCCTTGTCCATTTACTTTAGGGTTTAATATAGAATAATGCTCCATTAAACCAAAGACTATAAAATAAAGATCGATTAGTTAATTATAGTAAATTAAAAGCTTAAATCGTACAGAGATCATGAAATATAAAAGACATGAATCTCCTTAGACTATTTAAAAACCAAACTTGTAAAATTAATTTACAAAATGGGAGTAATATGATGATAGCAATTTATTCGATCTAAATTTCTTGAACAATAATCTCTTCAAATACGAACTTTGATTACATATTTTAACACTATTTTTGAAATTTAAATCTGTGTTTAATTAGTGTGCTTGTTTATATCGATTTGAAATTTTTTAATAAATAAAAATCTTTTTTTCTCTTTCATAATGGGTGCATATAAATATTTACAAGAGCTTTGGAAAAAGAAATAATCTGATGTCCTCAGCTTCATCATGAGAATCAGAACATGGGAATACAGATAATTACCAGTCATTCATAGAGCAACTAGACCCAGCAGACCAGATAAAGCCAGAAGATTAGGTTACAAGGCCAAATAAGGTTAGATTTTAAACTGATCTATTAAAGGTTATGTAATTTACAGAGTCAGAGTCAGAAGAGGTGGAAGAAAATTGTTGATCAGAAAGGGTCTTGTTAAGGGTAAACCCAAGAGTCAAGGAGTTAATCAATTAAAGCCTACCAGAAATCTTAGATCAGTTGCTGAAGAGAGAGTTGGCAGAAAAATTGGAGCATTGAGAGTTTTAAATTCATATTGGGTGGCTTAAGACGGAACATACAAATATTATGAGGTCATCACAGTTGATCCATTCCATTCCGCCATCAGAGGAGATCCAAGAATCAATTGGATTACCTAACCAGTTCACAAACACAGAGAATTAAGAGGTATAGTCTGCAATTTCTATAATTTTAGGCTTAACATCTGCTGGTAGAAAGAGTAGAGGTCTCAGAGTAAAGGGTCACAGAAATAATCAAACAAGACCATCAAGAAGAGCCAATTACGCTAGAAGAAACAGAATTTCCCTCAGAAGGTACAGATGATGATATATTTTGCATATACTCAAGTACAATTAAAAAAAACAAATACATCCCCCAAATTTATTTTATCATATTTGAAAAATATTAGAAATAATTTATTTATGAACCAGATTTTCTATCCTTTGACTTAAGTATAGAGAACATCAACTAGACAAATTAATAAAGTGATATACTATAGTAATCCTTTACCAGAAATAAAACTAAAATCTAACGATCTAAAATAATCTATATATGATTGGTATCAATTCTTCTAATTTCAAGGTTGAGACAACTAAATTAGGAACAATTAGAAGAAGTGCTTTCCTTTACTTCTTATTTTAGAGTTTATTAATATCTTAAAATGTTCAAAATAGATCAAAATGGGATGCATGAATATTAAGAATTATTATGTAGTCCTTTTGAAGTGAATATAGCATAGGAACTCAATAAATATTATTCTATTTAAAATTGCAAGCGTTTAAATAAAATTGATTTAAATGCTCATAAGGTATATAATAAATTTCAATAAATTAAAGTACATCCTTGATCACATCTATGTGTCTGATTATGAATGGTTATTTGATACCATTATATTAAAAGGGGATGTTGAATAAATTATTAATTCATTTGAAACAATATCTAATGGTACCATATTTACAAGTTGTGGAGAATTAGAATCTCATGAGGATGAAGGATATTTTGAAATTAATCTTAAAAAATAGAAGGTCTATTAAACATTATCTGAATTATTAGTTGATGAATTTCAAATTGCTATTTTATTAAAGTACTTAATCAAGTCTAATTAATAGGTATCATTAATCTTGTGAAAGGAATAATTACACTTATCAAAAAAATTTATTAAATTTGAATAATGTAAGATTTAATTATCTATCTTTGAACTTAAATTAAGCTTATCTTGAGTTTAAATAATTGTTTACTCATTAATCAAATTAGTAGTAATTAATTACTGAATTTAACTTAATTTAATCATGGAACGAGCATATTAAATAAAATTCATTGTAGTTTAAAACTCTTTGTTAAGAAATTTAATACTATTTTAATTAACCTAAAGAATTATTTTCTGTACCTCTCAAATAAATTCTTAATGAATTTGTTCTATTTTGTAAATTTTTGATTTCTAGAACATTACTCAAAGAATTTCCATTAAATTAAGTACCTGAAATTATAAGAGTCCAACATAAATAGGATAAATAAACATATCATTAATTGTAGCAGCTTAGCAATTTATTCAAAAATTCATCAAAATCTAAAATATTACCTTAAAATGATTAAAGGCTATTTAGCACAACCAATGAAGAAATAGAAAATCATTTTTATGAATTCACTAATTCGTTTATAAAGAAGTTAATGGATGAAACATTTATAGAATTAGAAAATCAAAAGAAATTCAAAAAATAAAAATAGAAAAAGGTAAAAAGTCAAAAAAAACAATATATGAGTGAATGTACTTCAAATTGCACTGAGTATTAATAGTTATAACAACAGCAAGAAATTCAATTTGGTGATGAAGAATGGATTAATGATACATAATCAAAGAATCAAAAGAAAAAATAAAGAAGAAAAGAGTAATTATACTATTTAATCTTAGAAATCAAGAAAAGAAGAAATTTAAGAAATTACCTGAAATTTAGTAGGTATAATCAAACCAAATAATTGAAACTTAATAATTTGAAACCTCATAAAAAATAGAAAACCAAAAGTAAGTAGAAATTTAAGAATAAGTTTAAGAGACATTTCTTTGTACAACAACTTCTACTCATGATGATGATTGTGAATTTATTGAAGTGACCAAGAAGAAATTTCATATGAAAAAAAAAAAATAAAATAATAAAAAAGATAAAGAATTAAAAGAGGTCTAAGTTGAAAAATAAGTTATCTTAATAAAGAAATCTAATTCTTAAAATTATTTGTCTGATGATTAAAAAATGGAAAATTAAACTCCCAAAAAGACTCTATCTTAAAAAAAAGAATAAGAGAATACTTCTCAAAAACCAGGTTTAGTAAAAAGCTTAAGCAGAGACTAAAAAACATATAAATATGATATGGATAAAGATACTCTTAATAATATATATTAGAGCATTTTAGAACATAAAATTTCAAGAGATATATAATCAATATATTAAAAAGAATAGGATAATCTATTAAAATTTAGGACAGCAAGAGATGTTGCTATACTTAGATTGTAACACATTATTAAAGCCCATTTCTTTTAATTTCAAGTTGAGCCAGTAATTTTTGGTTCATCAAGAACAGGTCTGGCCTTGCATGATAGTGATGTTGATATGGTCGTTTTTGGGTTACCTGTGTTTACAAAAGTATAACTTTTTGAACCTATGAGAAAACTGTTGGAAGTTTTCTCATAAATGAAATGGGCTATTAGTTACAAGTATTTTATCCTTTTTCACACCTTTTAGACACATATTTCAAGCAAGTATACCATTAATTAAAATAACAATTGATCCTTCTATTGGATTTTTAGAATTTTTAGGAAATCCAATTTATTATGTAATGAATCATAGAAATATAGAATAATTGAATTTGAAATTTGGAGAATAATGTATTGAATTATTTTAAATTAAAGCTTAAAACATTTAAATTGATATCACATTTGAATTATAGTAACCTTACCCTATGTATGGATATTAAGGATATCATATTGGACTACTCTCAACAAATTATCAACGTTAAGTTGGAATTTCAGTAAAAGGATTCACAGAAGTAGCAGTAGTCTTAAAGAAAATCTTAAAATAAAAAGGATTGAATGACTCTTACACTGGAGGAGTGAGTTCATTTTGTTTAACTATTATGTTAGCTGCAATAGGTGAGAATATTTCTATGGGAGATAAATTATTGTAATTTTTGTTAAGATATGGATGGAATTTCGATCCTGAATAATAATGTATTTCATTAAATTCAGAGGAGACTTTTATGCCTATTTATGAATAAGGAGATAAATTACCTTTGAATATAATTTCACCTATTAATGATGAGAAAATTCAAATTTATGTCTCAAAGATATAAGAAATTCTATAAGTCTTTAAAGAACTATATTTGGAGTTGAAGGAAAATATGAATCAAATAGCAATAAGTCTACAAAAGAAATTAGATTAAAAGGAATTATTATAATTATATTAAACAAATATTGAGAAGCTTGTTGATCTGATCTAATGGCAGAATACAAATCTTCTTGATAGTCAATTCTGATATTTATTTATATATTTTGTTTATAAATCAATCTATTTATATTATGAATATCTAAGATAAATTTAGAAAAAAAAAAAAATATAATTTTATTATTAATTTTTCAGTTATTCATTTAATTCTGATTAATTTAATTTGAAATTTTTTTTGTTTAAATTCTGCTTTTCTTCTTTCCAATTCCTTAAAGTAAGGTAATAGAGGGGCAGTATTTTTTATAAGTGTAAAGGCATTTACAATATTATTAAGTTGATTATTAATAATAAGATTGATTAGACTTTCTAATTTTTGTTATTTGATTCTTTATATGAGATCTGATTAAGCATTGTTTTTTTAATTTGTTAGAGGAGTGAAGCATTAAAATTAAGAGACTGTTTTATTAAGTATTGGTGTAGATGTATTATTGTTATTGGTAGATTTAGAATGATTATGATTTCTTTTTTATGTGCTCACCAATTATGATGAATGTTAAACCATTGTAATTTTTTATTAAGTTCTTGGACATTCTTGACTGACAGTTTTGACTTTTTATTTAACATCATTAATTTCAATAATAGATGTAAAGATCTCAGGACTCCTTTTAACTATGAGAGAAGATTCAGGTTATCTTCTTCTTTGAATAGGTGTCCTATTAGCTTGAATGATTGATTATATTTACTTTATCTTAAGCTTAATAAATCATAGAGTTTAGTTTTAGCAGATGTATATTATTCAAATTTGTATTGATCATAATAGTGAATTGTTTTTTGTTTTTTTTGAAGATTGGTTGGCTAAGGTATTGATTTAATTTCAAGAGCTGATTTTGATTGGATTGTAACAGGTATTTATGGTCTATGATAAAAGGCGAAATCTTTATTCAAAAAATAATTTCCATTTTGAAGCTTCGATTTCATATTTAATTAATAACGTAATTTTGTTTTAATTAGTTTAATTATTAGTTTTTGAAGTGCTCTAAAGAAAGAAAAATAGAGATGGATGAATTATTGATGTTCTCAGCTTAAAACAAACTAACCTTTGCTTATAATAGAAATACGTTACAAGTTTAGACAGAATTGAAAATAAAAAATATCTCAGAAAACATATTAGAAATTCAAATAGAATTGTCTAATCCTCAAAATTATAAAATATATCCAAATAATTTTTACATCAAAAAACAAGAAACTAAAGTTGTAGAGATAATATAAATAAATTATGTAGATAAAGATATATTTTGAACATAGGTTCCTATGAAATTAGATGAAAGAGCAAAAATAATGTATAGAACAATTTTAGAGAATTCAACAACTTCAAGAAAAAACATATAGAGTATATATCATTTTTACAAATACTTCTTTTTTGAATTATCTTGTCATAAATAGTCTTCTTTCAATGAAAATAATAGTAGAATAACATAAGTGAGATAATAAGAATAAAGACAACATTAAATTAGAGTTGAAGTAAAAGAATCTTTAGATTATTGGTAACTAGTAACTCTAACAGTGTCTATTATTATAATAGTAATAGCAATATTTAATTGGTTTTATATTAAAATTATAAAGAATGATTAATGACTTAATTTTAATCTTGGTTTAAATAAAAATTATTATAAATGTTTTTGGGCTTGAGAAGGGTGAGATTCAACTTTGGTGCGGTTTTAGAGCAATATCAATACTTAGTAAGACAAGAGGAGATAGCAAGAGACGAGAGGTAAGTGAATACGGTATGATAAAATAATTAAGGCTAAAAGATTGTCTAATTTGACAGGGTCAATGATCAGTTGGTCTAAACACACTAATAATGGTTGTAATATTCAAAATTCTTGGATGAGTTTATTAGAAGAAATTATACAACTTAGTAAAGTTAAGTGTAATAACCATCTGCAAAGTAGTCATCATTCTTTAGCTCTTTGTTCGGAGGATCTCAAACTGTTAGTATTAATGAGACTAAATTATAATCGACTCAATAAGATCATAATCGTCCATTTGTATAATAGATTTAGGGGTTATATGTATTTGGATCACCAGGATGTGGGAAGACTTATATTATGGATTTATTTTATGAATAATGTTAAATTCCCTAAAAGAAAAGAATCCATTTTAATGAATTCATGCTTGATATTCAAAAGGATCTACATAAATGTTCTAGTAAAGAAGATCCTGTGAATAAGGTTGGTACTGCAAAAGCTAAAGATATAAGATTATTATGTTTAGACGAGTTCTAAGTTACTGATATTGGAGATGCATTAATTTTAAAGAGATTATTTGAGACAATGATTAATAATCATATGATTTTAGTTGCTACATCCAACCGACCTCCAGAAGATTTATATAAGGGAGGATTATAAAGACATCTATTTTTACCATTTATTCCATTTTTAAAACAATCATGCATTATTCACAACATGGACTCGTAAGTTGATTATAGATACTCTTACGTATGAATATTGTGTATTCTAAATAGTCTGAAGCTCAAACTGAAAGATTATTAACATATATTAGTCCTTTGGATGATAATGCTGAATAGACAATGAAAGCAATTTTCAAAAGAATAAGTAAAACAGACAAATTGTAAAATTTGTGTATCTATATATATTAGTTATGAAAAAGAAATAGAAGTAATTGAAGGAAGAAACTTTAAGATAAAAAGATAAGCTAATGGAGTAGCAATGTTTGATTATGAAGAATTATGTGAAGATGTAGTAGGAGCTTCAGATTTTATAGCTTTATGTAGAAATTATCATACTATATGTCTAAAAGGAGTAAAATAAATTAGTATGAGTAATCGAAATGCTGCTAGAAGATTTATATTATTAATTGATGAAATGTATAACCATAAAACAAAATTGTATTGTTCTGCAGAAAGAGATTTGATGAACCTCTTTATTGTAAAGAATAAAGGAGATTAATATGATGAAGAATTTGCTCTTGAAAGATGTAGATCTAGATTGAAAGAAATGTAATCTAAAGAATATTTAGAGACTCCATCATATTATGATTAATAAAAATAATGATTAATTTAAGTATATTATTAATATATATATATATATTAAATAATCACTATATTATTATTAATTATTATTAATTGTGAAGAGATTATTTCATATTATTTTAAACTTTAATTGATTCAAATGTAACTTTTTTAAAAATTGATGATTTCATTGATTTATATCTACTACTATTTTCTCCATTGCTATTTTCACTACTTACAGATTTACTTTTTAATATACTTTTTGGTTAAGATGTATTCAGTAAATAATTATTAGTATTTCTGTACATCTATCCTAATTTATTTTCATTTAAAGAATATATATTTAATTAATTAAGACTTAATTTTTCTTAGATTGGATCCTTAAATTAATCAAATTAATGAGTTAATAAATGATTAGATCTTTATGCAATTCTTATTGTTTAATAATCTAAGGTAAATCCAAATTATTTATCTTAAGAATAACTCATACCTTTTTTTGATTTATGATATGTTGAACTTTTATTTACAGATCTTTAAGACTTTTTTGATTAAGTTTCTAATAATTAGATTTATTAATTCTTAATTGGTGATTGAGATTAACTTTTTACAGAGTATAAAGATCCTTTTTTATTTTTTTTCTTTCTTTTCTTATCTCTTCCCAATAAAATATCAAAATTTTAATTTACATATTGATCATTTTTCATTTATTCTTCAATTTAATCTTAAATTTAAAAGTCACTCAATTTCCTTCTACACTCATTTTAATTCAATGAAAAAATAGATTCATGACATTGTTTAAATTTATACTCACTTGAACTAGATTTAATCTCCATTATCCTTTTATAGACTGAAGTACTGATTTCTGTTTAATATGTATCATAGTCTTGTTATTTAAACTTTGGTTTCATAATTCTACAATCCAAATCCAACGATTATTCATCACTTCTTATAGAAATGGAATCTTCCCTACTTATCATTTTTTAATTAACGTAGTATATAAAACTATAAAATACAATAAATTATTTTCAATTTTTGATATAAGAGTAACAAATGTTCCTATTTGGAACACTAAAATAACTATTAAATTGTATTTTCTATTTGGTTTAATATTTATTGTATTTTTTTACATTATTATCTTATTTCTCTATTTCTTTTTTATTTTGAGATGTTGATATTGTTGTAAATCCCTTTATTTAATGATTTCTAGTAAATATGTTGTTTGAAATAAACAATTAAGAATATGGAAGAGATTTACTACAAACAAGGTAACTACTTATGTTAGTTTAATTTTTAATATTCTTTCCTTTTTTCAATATTTCCTTTTAATCTATAGATTATAAAGCTTATTTAGTTTTGCTATATAATTATTTTATTTTCTATTCTAGATCATTTTCTTCTTCTGATGAAATATCTGCTGAGGAATTTATATTAAAATGTATAGGTTTTTCAATATCAACTTCTTTAGGGTATTGAAAACTAAATGAGAAATCTATAAGATCACTTTGTTACATTATCCAAAATTTAATAATATTCCAAATATGTAAATGAAATGTAAATTATAATATCCATTCATATAATTAAACAAAAAATGTGAGCAAATTATTCATATATTTTACAATAATATTTCTTCAATCAATTATTCAGCAGTTTTATGTTTCCCTTTTTACTCAACATATTTAATAATATATTATTCACCTTTTTATGGAAAGAGTTCCAATAATTTTTAGATCTTCTCTTCTTATGGTGTTAATGGATTCTTAGATGGAGCCTTAACTCTTACTGGAATTTAACCATTAACTAAACATAATTAACCATTTTCATTTTCAACATATATCTAATTTTTTAGAATTAATTATTTACTTCAAAAATATAACAAAATTAGTCATTGTTTATAAAATGTTGAGCAATGTATGGAATTGAAATCTTAATTGATGCAATACTACCTGGAACAAGATCTTTAAATCGTTAAGTAACATTTAATCCTTTATTTGTTATATATGGATTAATCCAATTCTTATTACCAGTATTTTTTAATTATAAACAAAGATTAAGATTCTTATTTTTAATGCTAGTAAATTTTGGAATTTTAGTAGTCAATTAAAATTTATAATTATTTGGATCAATTTTTTCTTCTTTTATTAATAAACCTAATTCTGTTAATTTTTAATCAATAATTTCATCTATAAGTTATTTTAGTTATTCATTATTTTTATAATCTATTTTATTTGTATTTTAAGCATTATCAATTTATTAAACCTTTGCTTAAGTTCTATTATTAGTAATTAAATACAATTACCCAATATTGCCTAATAATGGTTTAAATTATTGGCACTAATCTTATTGATTAGGTTAGATGAAGGTTGAAGCATCTTGATTCTTCTTATCTGTTATTATAATACTTTGATTTAATAAATTCCATGAATCTTTTAAAATCTCTTAATAATTTTGAGTTTCTGTAACAAGTAATTTAATGGATGGCCATCCTTATTAATGATAAAATAGTTTTAACTATAAAAAAGTAACATCTGAATTGATTTCAGTGACTGCTTCAGGATTTTCTATTAATTTAAGTTTAAAATATATACATGGATTAATGATTGCAAATAAATGTATTTAGTTCAATTATTTGTAAGTATTCTTGATGGTTTCAATTAGATCATAATAATGAGTAACATTAGATGGTACTTTGTGAATTTTCTTGAGATAAATAAACTTAATGTTTGACATTTAATTAATTATAATATTATAAGAATTTTATATTCTCATCATCTTAATTAGATATAAATTCTAATAAAATATGATAGTAATTATATAGAATAAATACATCTTATCATTATGATTATGTATTTGTAGTAATTTATTTAATCAATAAATTTAGATAAATATATTTATTTCTGTTAAATATTTAGATGGGAAATCAGATTCAAAAAATCAATAGAAAAATAGATTAATTGCTTTTTAAAGCCTATGATTATTTAATAAAAGAGGATGAATTATCAGATAAGACTGTAGATGTACTTTCTACAGATGATAATATAAATGAAAATTTTGAAGAATCAAAGGAGAGTTAAATTTAAGATTAATGCTAAAGTTTAAATCTATATAGGAATAAATCAAAAGTAATAAATAAAACAACTGAAGATGAATTAGGTAGTAAAAGAAAATCAAAATCTTAATTATTTTCTGATAAAAAGAATAATAAAAAAATTTGTGAAAACAAAGAAAATTATTTATATAGCTGATAATTATATTTATATATATATGTGTGTGATATAAATGAGTTTTAAAATTTAGTTATATTTTTTTACAATTATGATTAATAAATTATGATTTTATAATAAATTCAATAGAATAAATTAAGTTAAATATATAAATATAAAAATCATTCTTAATGACTAATAATATATTCTTCTAAAAATTGTCTTGCTTAACACTTTAATTTCTATTTCTTTTTATAATCAGATTGATATCTACTTTATCTATTCTATGATCCAGTTAAAGATGGCATAAATGTTTAATTTTATTATGGTAAAATAGCATTTGTTTATGATTATGAAACAATATTATAGAAATGTTGATATGATGTTTTTAAATATGGATTTGGTGTCTAATTTGTATGTCTTTTATAATGAGCTTCTCTAACATAATGATCATTTTCTAATTAAGAACTACATGCTCTAAAATGTTTATTATAAGTAGTTTTTTAAGTCATAGGTAAGGTTATAGAATGATCAACTTCAATAGGTTTTAACATTGTAGTTATATCTAATATAACTTTTAATATTTACTATTTGGTTATTATTTGAAATTTGCTCTATATGAAGTCATCTCAACAACAGGTGAATCATTTTTCCAGTCTTAAGAAGATGGTTTAAAATTTTCAGTTTTCTAAATGTTAAATGATTGAAAATTTCTTTAGTAGGTAGAAGATCTAAAAACTTATTCAAAATTTGATTAGTATTCTACTTTTTAAACTGGTTTTGGAGGGGAAGAATATTTCCACATATATTCTCTTTTATAATTTGACAGTAATATTTTTGGATAATCATAAGGTTGTTAAATCATTTAACATTTACATTAACCACATAAACAATCAGCACATACACATGTACCATCAAGATGTGAATAATTTCTAGATTTTTACATTCTAAGATCTTTGATTCTTTATTCAATTGTACTTGTTGATCTTGGCTTTGACATAAATTTAGAATAATTTTTATTTAAAATTATTAACTCCAATAATTAAATGAGATAATCATAGAACTATACTATTATTTGATGTTCTATGTATATAAGAATGTAAACACTTAATTATTCTTCAATTAATACAATGGATTAAATATATTTATTAATATTAATTAATTCATATAAGGAAGAATTAATACATGAAATTATTAATAAATAATATCATTGTTCAATGATAGGTCCAAAATAATTATTACTAATTCCCTTAAAATAATATTAAAATCATGAAGATTAGAATGTATAATGTTTGGATGATTTTGAACTTAAAATTTAATAAAAAGAAGAATTTTCTACTACTCATATTATTTAAACTTAATATTCTCATAAAAAAGTAGAGAAGATTGATAAAAAAGTTAAATTCAATCCAACCATTATCAGTTATAAATTTCATGAAAGTGAACCAGCTATTACAATTTCTAAATAGATGAAGAAATTAATATAAATGTAACCAAATTAAAAATGGATCAATCCTAACATTTAAGTATGAAATTAACATGATCCTTATTATTTTCACTCCTCAACTTATTAAATATTTATAATATATATGATAATTTACTAAAAATAATTCAATCTTAGATGTTGAAAATTAGATAAATATATAAATAAATTATTATTTCTAATTATTTTATCAATTTTTTATTTAACAAATACTAATAATCTAAAATTACTATATATTATAATATAATTAATTAATTATATATTTATTTTATTTTTGTTCTAATATTTATAATAACTAAATTTGAAATGTCATTAGATAATTCAAATTACTAAGATTAATAAGAAGATATAAGATCAAATGATTATTTATCTGAATTTTAATACAAAAAGAATCGACCATCTTAGAAAGAATGGTCAAATAGAACTAATAAACCATTGAATAATAATACATTGAAACAATAAATTCCAAGTGAATTCTTAAGTAAACCATAAAGTTAAAAGGAGGCATAAATTTAACATCAAAAAAATGATACAATTTAATTGTATCCTTCTTAAAAAGCAAATTCTAATAGAAATTCATTGGCTGAATAAGAAAAATAAGAAATTTAGTTTCAATTAAATTAAAAAAAAATAAAAGAAGAGTAGGAAAATTAAATACAGTCATAAGTTCGTAAGAATTCACAACTTAAAATTTAGCCTGTTTTCAATATCAATATCTAAATTACTAAAATTTATCCTAGGTCTTCAAAATCTTTAGATGTTGCTTATAATTTATAGTATAGAAAAGAGAAAGAATTAAAGTAGTTAAAACCCAATCAATAAATTTAATCTAATATATTCTCATCATAAAGCAGGGAAATTATCAATAGAAGTTCAAATAATCAAACTCAAATTTCAGATTTTGATAAAGTCAATTCAATGATTTACCCCAGCCAATCATAATTAAGAACTTATGAAATGAGATTAGGAATGTAGAATGATCCTAAGTTATAAGAGAAACAGGATATTTTATCTGATATTCATGAATAATTAAAATAATTTACTATTACATCAAGTAGTAAAAAACATTCAATTTTGGAAGATGCTCTTTAATTGTGTTTATTGTTATTACCAGATTTAAGAGGATTTGAACGTCATATTATTTCAAAATAATTTTATGAAAAAATGAAATGTGTGTATTAATTAGAAAGAAATTATTAAGCATTTGTAAGAAGGTAAATATTATAATTAAATAAATAAATAGATTCTATCATTTATCAATATTTTCAGAAAGTTGGACTTTATAAAATATATCAAAGATGGGTGAAATAATAATGAAAAATTAATAGAGTACACTATAATCATATCATATAATTTATAATATAAAAGACAAAACAATTGAATTCCCATCACAAAATTCGAATAAGAAGATACCTGAAAAACCTAAAGCAATATAATAAATAATACAAAATTAATAAACAAAAAGAATTGTTTTGTCATGTAAACAATTTATTAATAATTAGTAACTACTAAAACACTTTCTTAATATGTAAATCTTTCTGCTAAGGAAATTGATGAGGATATTTAAGAATTTGATGATGAATTGTAATTTGTTGAAATGATTCTGAAATTAATTCCTCTCGCTTTATGATTATATATTTATTTATAATTGAAAATTGTCTAATAATTCATTTATAAATTTTAGTTGATCAACTTTATTTATTTATAATGGCATCTTTTTAGGATAGAATAATTTATTTTTATATTTAAATTTCAATTAGTTTTAAAATATCTTAAATATATTGTTATATAAATAAGGATCTTAAATAAATAAAGAATATATATATTACTTATTTACAAGATGAGGTTTTATTCATTATGAGGAAAGAAGAATATTCCTAGAATATTATAAAGTTGAAAAAAATATTCAAATTTGTTAAATAATTGATTCATTTTAACTTTATTTATGTGCAATTATGATTAGTTATAAATAATATTTATAGTAAGATATAAATTTAATATTGATTCATCCAAGAACTCATATGTATTATTATTATTTACTAATTATCAATATGGTTACAATTTTGTATATAATTTAAAATAAAAAGTTAATAATTCTTTAAATGATGAACACTTTGATTTTATTATAAGATAATAGATTAGATAATATAAGATAATATATTAATATTCTAAATTTGATTAATGATTTTTCTATAATCCCATATGAATTTAATTAATATAACAATACAAATACATATGTTTAATAACATTATATCATAATTATAAATTTAAATTAGTTCTTCATTGAAAATGATAGTTAATATATGAAATGATATTTAAAATCTTTATGAATATCTTTCAATTAAAAAATTAAATTCTAATATATATTAAAAATCATTTTTTAGTACAAAATAGAAAAAGTTAATCAGTATTTCTAATTATCCTTTCTTCTTTTGAGAATAGTTGAAGTTTTAATTGACTTTAGTTTAGGAACCGTGACAATTCTTTTCAAAAGAGAATCATAAAAGTGAAAAGCAGTTTATTCAATAGCCAATTCTGAAGTATCAAAATCCTCAAAGTCCAATATATCATCTTCAACTAATTTAATGTTAGTTTTAACAGGAGAGTTTCTGCATGTGTCTAAAGTAGATTCTCGACTCATTTAAAGAGATGATTTATAGTGCGTAGATTCAGAGCATCCCATATAAATTTAATAATTATTAATGTCATTCTGATGATGCAGTATCTAATTATAATATTAATGTTAATTATATTAAATTAATCATAACATAGTGAATCACAAATTCTGTAAAATGAGTTAACTTTACATATTTAAATTTTATTGTCATCTAAGAGTTTAAATTTGTTTTGAATTAATATAATTTATTGAATATTATTAGATTTACTATAATCCAAACATTTTTTAAGTTTATTATTATATTAATGTACTAATAATTGTAATAATCAAATATATTCATCTCTAATTACATTTTAATTGTATTCAAGAATATAATTATAAATAAGTTAATCCTTTATTAAATTTTTGTATTTAAAATAATAATTTTTTTATAAACTCTTTTGAAAAACAAAAATATATTAAAATAATATTCAATATAATCTCAATTAGTAACCATATACATCATTAAGTAATTGTTAAGCAAAACCTACACATTCTTAATAATCTTTATCATTGAATTAACTTAGTTTTCGTATTAATTCAATAACAAAATTACTAGTAATAAATTCTTTGATTTTTTATTTCATATCTGGTAGATTTTAAAAGAAATGAGAGCAATCAAATATACAACATAGAGTTAATCTTACATATTCCTAAATTAATATTTAATATATATACAATAGTTGGTTTTAATTTTAAATTGCACATTTCTTAACAAAATATAATAAACCATTAAACTGTATCACCTAATTCAAAAATAGGAGTTTTTGGATCACAATATGCATGTAATATACATGTATAAAATGCAGTCATTGTTTCTTTCAATCTTTCAGCATAATCTTAATCAACACTTAATTTGCTTTTTGTTAAATCTATACTAGCTGCAAAACCTAATTTAAGTATTTCTTTAAGATCATTAATAAATGGAATTGATTTATCTTTTAAACCTAATATGATATCTGCAATAGCATTATAAACTTATATTTTCAATTCTCTATTAAAACTAACATTCTAATTATAATCATATTATTTAAATACCTTTATTAATCCAAAGAAATAATTTAAAATATTCATATAGGGTACAAATTCTTCTTCCATTGCTCTAGCTATATCAGATAAACAGAAGAGTGCAGTTTTAAAACTATCCATATCTTCTGGTTCTGAAAGTGGTTTATTTAATTCAGAAATGATTTAAGTAGAATATTTAGTTAATTTCTTTTTAAATGCATAAGCAATTCCAGATAAAACATAAAAGTAATCATTTTTAACTCTAGAATCAACTTTAGATAATGTTTTCATTATATCTTCAAATTATTAATCAGGAGTAGTAGAATCATCTAATCTTACAACACATCCATGCATTGCACTCATTAATCCCATTTCAAGATGATATTTAATTTCTATTGGTACTTAATTACTACTTTCTAATAATTAAATTTATTAATAAAATTGTAATAAGTAATCATTACATAATTTAGTTTCAGTAACACTATAAATGATATTTAATATAGCCATAAATGCAGTATCAATAAGTGAAATTTCAGAATTTTTTATATCAGATCTAACTGATGTACTAGCTAAATGTTATAATATAGTGAATTTTTCTTATGTAAATACACTATTTTAAAAATTAGTTAATCCTTCAGTTAAATAAACAAAGACCCAAACTAAATTTTGTACAATAGAAATTTTATTAGATAATTAATCTAAAAGAGTAATAAGCATTTATTTAGATTAATCATGTTCATGAAAGCATTATGGATAATTTTCAGCTATTCTACTTAAAGTAAGTGTAGTTGCTTTTTTTACTTTAAAATTTTAATCAATAAGACAAGTAAATATACTACTTAATGCTGATTTAATTAAAAGACCAATCTCTTCAGTTTAAACTTCAGCTAAAGCTCCAAATGCCATAACACTTGCTTTTCTGTATTCCCATTATTAATGAGTTATAGTATTTTATATAAAATTTTTAACAGCATCATATGTATTATTACCAGCAAATTCAATTATATAGGCTAAACCTTTACTTGAAGAATTTGGTACAGATAATCCTTGATATTCATCATCTGCATCTGCATCATCCAATAATAGATTACGCATAAATGGAATAATAAATCCTTCATAATTTTTCTTAAAAAATTAAATACAACAATCAACTGAATTAGTTTCTGGTGTTTATTAATTTGTATTTTCAATTATAGTTTCTTTTATTTCTGCACATATTGTATTCCAAATTTCAATTGCTGCTATAGTTATTTCTCCTTAATTCTCAAAAACAACTTATGTTGTTTAATATAAATCTGAAATGAATACAGGTAAAAATGCAAATAATTATTTAACATAATCAATTAAACATTAAAGAGATTTAAGTTTAATCTCTTATATGTTTGACATAGCATTTTATAAAATTAAATTTTTAACAAAAGTAAATATTTCCTACAATAGAATATTCTAATAAACTTACTTATTATGTGAATAGATTATTCATAAAGTAAAGTGAATCTTATAATGCTTTTATTGCAGTGATTCTAATCTCTACATTTTATTCATTTGTATCCATTCCAACACAAATTCCCATCAAAATCACTTTAGCATCTTATTCTGAAATACCTGAAGATTAATGGTTTTTCTATTATATATAATATATATATATATACCAATGATTCACATATATATCCTAAAGTCATGATAGCTGATACTTTTACTAAGACATTACTATGTTTTGAGTTTGTAGTTAATCTTGATATAAGATCTGGCCATTCTTAACGTGGTAATTCAATAGCACATATCTCACTTATAGTCTAGAGTATATAATTGATATATTTACATTAGCAGCTGATCTTCTAATCTCATGTTCAGGATCAATTAATTAATCCATGAACTTAATTTTTACTTCATTTTTAGTATTTTAAGAACAAGCTAACCACATGATTTAATTAGAAGGATGCTTAAATATATTAACTATAAATCATTACAATTAAACCAACTAATCGTTTTACTAAAGTACTGCATGCAATACGAACACGATTCTGAATTGAACGATTTGCAAATGCAGATGCACAATACACAAGAAATTCATCTGTATATTCATCCTTATACTTTAAGAGTACTTATTCAGCCTATCCACGTGAATTATTGCTATCAAAGAATGCACATTGCACTAAGTCTATAAATTGTTGTGGCTACATTTTGTGTTTAATTTTAAAATAAATTGTAGTTTACTTAAGTTCTCAATATTAGTTTATATAAATAATGTTTATTCTTAAAATATAATAGAACTAATTATTAATAAAACAGAATCATATTTATTTTACATTCATCATAAAGATAATCACAATATATATTAATTATTATTTGTTATAAAATAACATTATACAGATTATAAAATAATATATTAACTGTTTAATCAATTTAATTCTTCCTTTTTTGTATTATATAATCATTATTTGAGACAACTTTTATTTATTATAATATATTTTGGATTATCATTATTAATTGTTTTTATTAAATCTTAAAAAGATAAATAATTTTATATTATCTAAGATAAATAACATCTCACAACATTAAAATCTAAACTTTATAATATGATTCCTATATTTACATTTGTTGTTCTATTTACATTAAAATACAATCTATTATTGAATATTAAGATGATGTTCTATTAATAATCTTTTCATTATATAAATGTAAACTATATTCAAGATTCTTACACTATTCAACAATATAAGAAGAAATTCTATAAATAACTATGAAATAAAATTTAAAAAATAATTGCAAATATAACTTAATTTAAACTTAAAATAGTAAGAAAATAGGAATGTTTTGTTTTATGTTAGAATATTTAAGTATAATGGGAATATAAATCATAGTATAATATAAAACTTTTCAATTAATGTTGATTAATGAATTTGATGTATAATAAACTTTAAATAAAAGAAAATGGTAGAGATTTAAAGTAGAAAAAGGATAGGATTCATATAAAAATAATGTAAAGGAAGTGAATAGATATTTAAATTAATTTAGAAGTAGTGATTGAATATAAGCTTACAACAGTAAAGGTTGCTATGAAATGATTTGGGATAATTGAATATATAATTCAATTTGCTATTGAGGATTTTTAAGGTGTGGCAGTTTTATTACGACATAGTTATTCTTACAAGGCATCTTTAACATCAGACTGTAGTTTAACTTACTTTCTGACAGTTTTTGTTTATCTATATTCATCTAGAATTAGATGAGCTTTAATTCGTTATTCCTTCTCTCTCTATTCTTTATTAAATGTGGATTCCATCATCATAGTTTTCTATTGGCTTACTTTTTCAGATGTTATTGTGCATCCCATATTTGTTAATAATTATATTATATATATATATAATTGATGATAGATATATAATGTATATTACTATTTGGATATGTTTAATAATATTAGAGATTAGGAATAATTGTCAGATAAGCATATTTATAATTGAATATAATTAATTTAATTAAATTCTTCAATGTGACTCTGCCTGTCTTACTGGAGTGAGTTCTCTCCTATCCAATCAACAATAATCATATACTTCTTCACCAAAAATTCTTAAAAGACTTTCTCATCACATTTCTCTAAACAATCTTTCATTCTATGTACCCATCCTTTTTGATGTGCTATTCTTATACCATTTTCTGATTGGAAATCCTTCACATTAATTTCAGATGAAATTTCTTTAGGTTTCTCTTAAATATCACATTTTTCCAATACATATTATAAAGCTGAACCTTAAACAAAAATCTAAATTTATAATTGCATATTAAATCATATATTACATTTAAAGCAATTATAACTACTGTCATTGTTAATATAATTTCTCCTTCTTCTTTAAAAGTATCAGCTGCATCTAAAGCCAAAGCATAAGCCATTGCACCTCTTAATCCACAAAACCACATTGCTTTTTGATGATTTGGTTTTATAAAATTATCATGACGATATCTATTGAGTATAAAACTAACAATTTTTATATTTATAAATCTAGCTACTATTACAATCAATATAGAAGATATAGCTAAAACTATTCCCATTTCATTCCAAGCTAAATCATAACCAACTACACCTATCCCTATAAATAGAAAAACTAAATTTTCAAAATTGTAAGACAATATATGATAGAATTTATTTAATAACTAAAAATAGAAATCTTTTTTTATAATTTACTTCTTTTCCACTTTCAGATAAATTTGGTAAAGCATATTTAGCCATAACAATACCACAAAATACAATGCTTACTATTCCTGAATAACCAACAGCTTATGATATTAAATAACAAACCCATGGAATTATTACAGTAACTGATACTTCAATATGTTCTGTTTCATAAGACACTTCCTCTTTTACTTTCAAAATCTATTATATTCTATTATTAATAAATACATATGCACATAAAACACCAATTATTATACCAATTGCTATTGATACTATAAACATTGTTAAAAATTATTTCATTGCTTCTCCATAACCAACAACTTCTTAATTCCACATTCTTCCAGATATTCTAAAATTAATTATTCATTAAATCAAATACTCATATAATAAAAGAGAAATTGCATCATTTAGAATACTTTCTCCATAAAGTAAAATATGTATATGTTTATCAGCATCTAATTATTTAAATATTGCTAACACAGCTACTGGATCAGTAGAGGATATTAAAGATCCAAATGCATAACTACTAGTTAATGATAATTTCTAAAAATTTGCATTAATTATAATTTATATACTTAGATGAGTAATCCAACCAATTATAAACTAAATGCTGTTACAAATGTTGCTATTAAGGTTCCAATTACTGCAAACATCACAATACTACCAAAATTTTAAAAAAATAATGCTTTCTCCATATTAATTGAACTTTCAAATAATATTGGTGGTAATAAAACAATCAAAAAGAATTGACTAAATCCTTATCTATATTCTTATAAAAGTGATGATTTATCAATAAATAATAGAAATAATCCTGCTGCTATACCTATCAATGCTGTAATTATAGTATTATTTAAGTAATTTTTTAAGTATCTATTATTCATCCAATAATTAGTTAAAACTTCATTTATCACAAGCAAAGTAAGCATAAATAATATGGCATTACATAATATTTATACATCCATAATTTTTATATAATTATTAAATTAAGAATTTAAAATAATTTAAGTCAAAAGGATTCATGATTATTTTGATTAATCAAAGACAAAGATTTTTTCATTGTTTGATTGATACTCATATCCAGCAAATTATTATTAAGCATTTGGATCTCTTAACAACTACATATTTTATGCTATGAGTTCAGCATTCTCCTCATCTTCAATCACAATTTATCTTTAATCAAAATTATCATCACTAGGATTAGGAACAAAGGGAGCTTTCAATTCCCTATTTTATAGTTTTGACCATGGAAAGTTTTTAAACCAAGGATGTAATTTTATCTCATGGCCACCATTGAAACCGAGACGACTAGTTGGTTTGCGTTGGAGCAGCCGATTCACAAAGTCTACAGCTTCCACGCTCCAGTTCTGAGGTACTTCACTAGCCTTGATTTAAACTTGTCGAGCAAGAATTTAATCACGAATCTCTTGACGAGATCTCCCAACATAAGGACGCTATAATATTGAATATAATAATTTACTCTTCCTAACATAAACTCATAGGCTATGACTCCAAGTGCATAATAGTCAACAGCAAATGTATGATTTTATCGACACATAACTTCAGGTGCTTATTATTAATTTATATATATATAATACCCATATATCCAGGAGTTCCAGAAGTGTCACTTGAATTCTCTTATTTCATAACACGAGCAATTCCTAAATCAGTAATATGTACAAATCCTTTTTCATCGAGGACTAAGTTTTCTGGTTTAATGTCTCGATGAATAATATTATTTATATGTAAATACTCGAGACCAATAAAGATAGATGCTACAAAGAACTCTGAAATTTTATAAAATACTTACTAGTTTGTTCTTCATTAAAACGTCGCATTCTACCAATATGAAATCGCAAATCACCTCCACACATATAATCCATGACTAGATAAAGGTTTTCACGATCTTGGAATGCATAGTACATGTTGATGAGAAATGTATGTTTAAGTTAACTAAGTAGCATTCTCTCATTCATAACAGAATTTACACTTTTCTTTGTTATTACAAGTGCTTTAGACATCTCTTTCATTGCATACTATTATCCTGTTCTTTTAACCTTCCACACTTTTCCAAATCCTCCAATACCAATTACATATTCAAATGTGAAAGCTGACTTGTTTATTAATTTTGTATCTGTAGCTTTTGGACTTACTACTTCTGCTTCCTTGTTCACTTTTCTAACTTATGCTGAGTCATTCCGAATATGAATAGGTCCTGTTGGAGTTTTAGCTGACATAGCAATTGCACGAGCTTTGGCTATTAGTTGAGTCATTGAGTCTTTTGATCCTTCTGATGATGATTATTTCACTTTCTATTGTTTCATTAATGTTGCTAATTTCGTTAAATCAATTGAAGAGTTTTTATGAGGATAGAGGGCTTTTGGTAAACTTACTTAAGTAGGAGATACAGCAGGACTTTAAATTGTATATTAAGAAGGACTCTTCTATTTTAACAACAAAGTATTAATAAGTTTATTATTGGGACTGCTAGCCTAACTCATCTTTGGAGTTTGCTTCATCATATTAATTAATGAATATAATTGAATAAAGAGTTTATGGAATATAAACAATATTCTTTTATAGTCATAGATAGAAATAAATAAATGTATAAGAAATAATAGATTATGAGACCTTTTGTTTGAATCTTACAAATATTGTTGAATCAAATTAGAATGTAATAAAGAAATTAAATCTAATATGATATTTTATTTGAGCAAGATAAAAAGATTATGTATTCTTAACAAAATTAAATGTATTGATACTTTTTAAGTAAGTTTAGTATTTTTTATTAGTTGGGATGTACATTTTTTAATTTAGAAGAAATTTGTTATCTCATTCATTATTCAATATTGAAAAGTACTAAATAGTTTTCAAAATTTGATTTTAGATTACGATAAAGAGATTTTCTTAATTATCAATACATTTCTTCTTAAATAAAGAAGAAAATTATATTGAACAAATTCATTTTATTTTCATTAATATTCAAAAGGAATATAACACTATAAAAGATATAACTCTTTTTATTATTTCTATACACAATTAGAAATTAAATTAAGAAAGGATGAAATAATTTTGTAAAAGATGATGGTTTACAAAATATCTACTATAATCATTTATTAAAAAAATATGAATGGAAATACTTATGTATGTTTAAGATTACATATATATACTAATAAATTTAAACATAATATAAACTAAGTAAAATAGTATAAATGATTGAATTAATATAAATATAAATATAAATATAAATATAAATATAAAAGTAACTATTTAATTTTGATCATTGATATGATATGAATATAAATTAAGTAAGTATTGATATATTTTATATTATCATCTATATGAATAAAAATAATTAATATTCTTATCTAATGAATTTAAAAGTTTATATTATAGACTATTCTATTATAATTATATATTAAATAATATAAATTCAAATTTGATTATTAACAATGTCAGATTAAGTGAAAGAATTAATTGAGGAAATGATTCCTAATGTGAGTATATTTACAATAAATTTAAGATTAGAGAAGAAATCATTAAAGAGTTGAAACCTTAATATGAAACTCAATTTTAAGAGTAATTGAATTAAGCCAAATAAGAAATTACAGGTTCATAATTCATTAGTAATTAATTGGCAGAAAAACGAAGAGAGGTTTTTCATTTCATATATAATGATAGCTAGCATAATAGATTATGAATTAAATTGAGTAAGAATTTGAATAAGAAAAACAATCTTTGATTCATAATGTTTCTGTAAGTTTAAGTAAAAGTAGATCAATGCAAGTCTTGGAATAATAGTATTAATTTATTAGAATAGATTAGATTGAGATAAAAAATATAAAAAGAATATACAGGTTATGTGGAAGAAGAAGTGAGAAAGAAAATCCATTTAATCAAATTGAATTGTTAAAAAAGTTATGAAGAGGATAGAATTGAGATGAAAAATTAAATGACTAATGAATTTACTGAAAGATTATAAATTCATTTAGATTAGCTTGAATAAAGTATTATCCATTTATAGTTCCAAAGCAAAATCATAATTGACCGTTGACTATTAGAATTAAAGAGAGAAATTATTAAGAATAGAAGCTGAAACTAAATAATTCTAATCTTAAAAAGAAAATCAAGAAAATACATATGGATAACAGATATAAGAAATACATGAATAGATCAAATTATTACAAGATTAATTATCATAAATTAAGGCTTTAAAACATTAAGCTATTAAAATAAAACCTCAAAAAAAAGAAATAATTTAACCTTAACAATAAGATACATAATCTTAATTATCACCTTATCAATCAGTTATAAAAAATTAAGTACTTTAAGAATGTTTAATTTATGAAGGATTGAATATAGCCAATTTTGATGAATTGCCAGATTTATTTCATTTAGAAATTAAATAAAATGGAATTGATTCTAAATAAACAGCTTAAAATCTGATTCCATAATATGAATCAAATCATATTTAAAAATCAGAAGTAGCATAAACTATAAATACTTAAATTAATACTCATGATAGTTAAATTATTTCATTCAATATATCATAACCATCAATAGTTAAGAATACTATTAATCAAACTTAAAATAATACATGTTCTACATAATAAAAGTAATAGATTTCTTAACAATAATAAATTTAAAAGTAATCATAAATTTAATAAGAAAAAGAAAATGATCCTTCTATATAAGGTAATTATAATTTTCCAAAACGATCTTCATAATCTCCTAATTAATAAAGGAATAGTTAAGATGAATAATAAACTAAAAAATCTTCATTTATTAATTAATCAACAATAATAGAGAAATTAGAAAATTTGTGTAAAGAAAAGATTAGATAATCTCAAACAAATTCCAATTAAAGATAATCTAAAATATTATTACCTTAAGATCATTTTGAAGAACTCTTTTAGATAGATTCAAAAGATAATCAAACAACAAGAAACATTAAATTATTAAGATAAGAGCTTTAAACAAAATTTTTAGAAGATATATAATTAGAAGATTATTATTTCTAATAAATTAGTTTCTTTAAATTAAATTTTGTTTAATAATATCCAAAAAATTAGTAAACTTAAATTACAGAAAAGATATAATAATTAATATCAATTTGGAATAAAGGTCATTTATCATTTTCAGAAAGAATAGATTATATTAAAAGAATTATTAATAGTTCAAATTCTACTTATGAATTAGAATAGATTTTAGAAGAATGTTTAATGTATTATTAATAAAGTAAATTTATATAAAATATAAAAATTAGATGAATTATTAATAGAGAAACTTTAATAGAGATAATCATTTAGATCTTAGATAATGAAAGAAAATTATTTATGTTAAAAAAATAAAAAAGTTTTTGCAGCATTAAAAAGTTTAACTTATGAAATTAAATGTTTACTTAAATATAAATTCTTTTGGAGAGAAGTTGATGTTGATTAGATTATTATGATTGATTAGTTTGAATAATAATTAATAGAAAGAGAAGAAATGAAAGAAGAAATAAAAAGGAAAGTCGAAAAAAAGTTTAAATGAATAATTTTACAATATTATTATCTACTCCTATATTCCTTATTAATGTTTAATATATAAAAATTAATTTAATTTATCTAGATTTTTTCATATATAATAAAAATATTATAATTTTATTAATTATTTATGAGAATTTATATTCTAATTATAAATTCTATTTTATTGATATAATTTGAATGAAATGAATTATTTCATTTTCTTATTGATATAATAAAAGTATTAATCTAAATATATTCCATTATTTATTATTAATTATTTATAAATAATCATTAATAAATAATGAAACTAGTCAATATATAATATTTATTTAATTAAAATATGACAACATTTTAAGAGAGGTTTAAAGGTAAAACAACAGTGATGGGTAGAAATGGATTAGAATCAGTATTGAATACATGTCAATAGCCCATCAAAAAGGAAGTTGATTGTATGATTATCAAATAATCAAGATCAAAATAAACCATCTCCTATTTATTAGACTCATTAATAATAATAATAAACAAATATTTAAATATCTCCAATAAAAATTTAATACAATAAATAGACAAATAACTAAACATTATATTAATATAATCCATATATTGGGTAATAATAAATACAAGATTCACTTTAATACTTAAGCTAATAATAATACTTTTAGCCAATTACAAATTATCAAATAGAAACAGAACCATAAAATAAAGAGGATAATCAATCAAAATAAGCCAAATAAAAAATAGAATCAGCAGATAAATCATAACGCTATAAACCTTATACCTTAAAAGATTATGAAATTATGAAGAAGACAGCTGATGCAAAATTAGGTGGTTTAGGTCCCAATTTAAGTGGAGATGAATGGGCAAAAGAAAAAGAAAAAGTATTAAAACGTTAAGAATTTGCAGAATAAGTAAGATAATTCAATTCTACAAATATAATAACAACAAGAATAAGTGAAACAAAGTAATCTGAACCTAATTCAAGGTATAATAATATATAATTAAGAACAAAAGCAATGGATTTTGCTAGAAATATTCCAAAACCATAAATAAGGAAAAAAAATGAATAACAAATTAAAAGTATTCCAAATAAACTTTCAGATAATAATATAAGTAGAGATCCTTTTGATGATGAAATTGCTCGTTTAGAAAGAGAACACTTAAAATATTTAAACTAATTAGATAAAATGAAATGAATTTTATATATTTATAAATAATTAATGAGTCTTGAAGAATTTGATGCATTCACATCCTTAAAAGCTTTAAGAGATTTGAAAAAGTAGATTGAAGCAAAAGCCTAAATAGACTAGAAATCAAAAGCTGCATTATAATATATATAGAAAGCACAACCTTTAAGTTAATACGATTTGAGAATACAATTTTAGCATTGGCTAGCAAAATTAGGAGATTTAAGCACTAAACAAATTGCTTATACTAATATATTTTAATTAGTCTAATAAAACTAATCCTAACCGAATCTATAATTATTAATAACTTGTCTTTAAACACCAATAAATGGCAAAGGAAGTGAAAGCATCATCAAAACTATTAACATTATTGTAGGAATTTATGGAGATACAATTTCTGTTACAGACATTTATAAATTTATAGAAATTATGCTTAAATACTTTAATGTATGTAATAAATATAATATTTAGGATTCTAATAATAATGTTTAGATGGCAATTAGTGAATGTTGGTCAAATATTTATATCAAAAATATATCCAAAAAGCCAGTTTAATAAAGAGTATTGTTGATGTATTCAACTCTAAGTTAATTAATTGGATCTGGAGGTAGTAGACAAACATAAGAAACTGCTACTATTGTCTTATCATAATTATTTGAAACATTGACTACTGCTTAAGATTTATCATTCATAAAGGATGTTGTCAAAGATTATTTAGGAATTTATTTGGTATTTATTAAATTAACAAGAAATAACAAATAGATCATTCTGGATTTTATACTATTATGTTCTATATTTTAAAAACATTATAAATATAAAGTTTTACAAGTTAATAAATCCAAGTTATCGATAAGACTCTTTAAGGAATTAATAATTAAAAACTAAATTATAGAGTAATAAATAATAAATAATTTTATTTTAGACTAGAGTAGGAGCATTAAATCTAATGAAATTAATTGCTACTCAGTATTAGAATTCTAATTTCAAAATTGCCTTAGGAAATTTACATGAATAAGTTATCATTGTATTAGAAGATTCTACAAGAGATAGAGTTATTGCAGTTTAAAATGCTGCTAGAACAGCTCTTAAAGAATGGATGAGACTTAAATTATAAGTTGATTGTGAATTAATTCCTAATCCTGTTTCTCTTGATTAATCTCCTGGTTTTTTAAAAAAATAAAGTGGATCTGGAGGAGGATAAGTTTATGTTAATTAAAAAATATCAAATTAATAATAATTTAAATAAGATATTAAGTAAGCATTAATTGAAGATTAATTTGAAAATACTGTTGATTATTCTAATATTGTTCATGAACCTAATCTTAATGTATGGTAAAAGGCTATGAGACTTTAATAAGATGGATTATTAGAAGATGCTGTTGAATTATTACTTCATGAAGGTGATGATCTATATTTAATCAGATTTTTGATGAGTTACAAAAATTACTCTCAATTATTTGATCATCTTTAAAATTCTTTAGCATTAAGATTAATTGACACTTTAATATTAATCTTAGAATCTGATTTTCTTAACATTTTATGTTTAGATTTCATTCAATAATTTATTGATTGTGGATTGGGAGATTGGTTTAAAGACACTGATTTTACAGATTATTTAGAATATAACACAGAATAAAACTTGCCTTCAACTCCTTTATGTAAAAAAGTTAGAGACTAATTGAAGTGATTATATATCAATATTAAATTAAATTTTCCTTTGAATGGAATCCCAAGACCAGACAAGTTAAAAATCCTAAAACAAAGAGATCTAAGAAGTATGTTTATCTTTTCTACAGAAACCATTGTTAATTTCCTCCTCAGATGATTGCATTGAAATGAAACCACAAGAATATAAAGGTTATAAATTTACTATTTAGTGAGCATTTTAAAACAAAAATTAAGAAATAAGTAACAAATATATTCGCTAACTAAAATATTATTTGGATTTCGATTTGATTTACAAAAAGCTGCTTGTTTAATCTGTAAAGAAGAAGGCCATGTTAATTGTTGCCAAATTAATTTCCAAATTGATAATATTTATAAAAAATGAATGAATTCTTTTAAGTAAGTATCACTAAAAAATCATTTATAGATATTTCTTTAAGTTTTTTATCTTTAAATCATTAATTTTAAACATGAAAACATAATAATACAACTTTAATAAAATATTTTTACTATTTAATAAGAAACCTAATGATTTTTAAATCTTAATAATTTTTTAATCTTATATATATATAATTTGTTTCTTTAGTCTTTAAATTTTTATCAAATTTTTTTTTTGTTTCTCTTAATTATTTAGTAAAAATTCCAAAAAATTTTAATAAAAATTATTTACATGGAAGTCTAATAATCTTTGACTGTTTGTGTTACTGGTGCTGCAGGATAAATTGCCTACAGTTTTATTCCTTTGCTTTTGTCTGGTTAAGTTTTTGGATAAGTTAAAATCAATTTGAGATTATTGGATATTCCAAAGATGGAAACAGCATTGAAAGGAGTTGTCATGGAAATTGAAGACTGTGCATATCCTTTAATTGGAGATATATAAACAGGTTCAAATCCTAAAGAGTTATTCAAAAATTGTGATTTAATTGGTAATTCTAAATTTTATTGTAGTATTTTTGGGAGGATTTCCTCGTTTACCAGGAATGGAAAGAAAGGATTTATTACAAAAAAATGCAAATATTTTCAAAGAATAAGGAGAAGCATTATAGGAAGTAGGAAAAGAAGATGTAAAATGTGTAGTTGTTGCCAATCCTGCAAATACAAATTGTTTAATTTTAAGTAGATACGCAACTAAGTATATTATTAATTTTAACTTAGAATTCCTCGTTAAAATTTTACTTGTTTGACTCGTTTAGATTAGAATAGAGCATATGCTTAAGTTGCTTTAACCTTAAACAAACCATTAAATAGTCTTAAGAATATCATTATTTGGGGAAATCATTCTACTACTCAATATCCTTCAATTGAACATGCTACAGTTGAAGGATAATCTTTTGTATTACCAGATTAGGGACAATTTATAGAAAGAATTTAAAAGAGAGGAGCTGAAGTTTTGAATGCTAGAGGCAATAGTAGTGTTTTCTCTGCTGCTAATGCAGTTAAAGGTATAAATTATTAATTAATAATTTTTAGATCATATAAAAGATTGGTATAATGGAAGAGAGGATACTTTATTATCACTTGGAGTTCTTTCAAATGGTGAATATGGAGTGTAGAGTGGTTTATGTTTTTCATATCCAATCAGATGTCTTGGAGCTTTTAAATATGAAATTGTTGGAAACTTATAATTGAGTGACTTTTCTAAATAAAAACTCAAAGTAACAGAAGAAGAACTTATACAAGAATAAGGTTTGGCAGAATCTATTTGAAAAATAAGGGTATTCTTAATAAAAATGAAATATAAAAATAAAGATTTACAAATAAAATCATATGAATATATATGCAAATCAAAAAGTGGATTCACATATGAACAAATTTAGACTTTTAAAAATGTACCTTCTTCTGTTATTTTTGTTAAGTAGATTTTTAACATATCGTTTTTTAAGATTAAGGTCGTCTAAGTATTCCTTTTTTATATGTTTCTGTCTTAGTTACTGAGAAATCTAGGCTATTTCTTTATGTGTTTTAAGATGCTGTTCTTCTATGAGAACCTTCCAAAAAAGACCCATTAGAATCTGAAGGTAATTCTTCATCCATAAACTCTTTAGATTATTAGATTAAAAATTTAGATATGTCTTATTTAGTAGGGCAATGTGTGTAGAGTTTAGCATTGCATTAGAAAGGATATGCTCTGATATCAAAGTGATCTAATAGTAGTTAAGGAGATTATTCAATAGATTATTAATGTAAAGAGCAGGCAGTTCCCATTAAGAGTTTATTTTTAAATATATTAAAAAATGAAAACTTGTGTTCATTTTTGTTTGTTAAATATGAAGGTTTTTTCACTTAGATGAATATTTTTTTTCTTGATAAGAAGACATTTATAATAGTTTTCATTAAGTTTGACAAATTCAGAAATTCAAGGATTAAAGTATACTGTATTATAGATAGATATTCAAAATTATTTATTAATATAATTGTATAATTATAATTGATGAATCATTTATGATCTTGATCCAGATAAGATTTCATATCAAATATATAATTATTAGAACAGAAATATAATTGTTCTTTGATTATTTAATATGATTGATATCAATGATGATGATGATGATCTTCAACTTATCCATGCTTTCTTGCAACAGCTTATCTAGTCTCTGCCTCAACTCTTTCTATATAAGTTTTGCCTTCTAAATTCATGAGCTAAATGTGTTTATTTTATTCTTCATAAGTTTCCAATAGTTCTGTTGCAAAACTCTTTTCTCCAGGAATCATTCTTTACATACCCATATCACCTGTAATGCCTATTACTATTAATGATAGTCCTTACTTAAATCTAAGAAATGTTTCACCATGAATGGTCTCTCTTATTATACTTTTCTTGAATAATTTACAATTGGATTTTTTAAATAATCAGGTTAAATGTTCCAAAATCTGGCTTCATAGAATATTTCATAGGTAAATATAGCTGCCACAAAAGCTGCAAGAACATATTTAGAATCAAGTATCAAAAATTTAAATGCATTCTAAGGTGAATGTAAATATCCCTCATCTAAAAATCAAATTAATTAATTACTTTAATTAATAAAGTATTCAGGCATTACACCACAATAAAACCATAAATTTGTATCAAATACATCCATCCTTCTTTTATGTTGATATGGAATTGTTAAAGGTACATCAGGTCTGTCCCATCCATGACCACCTCTAATTGCCATGCTTCTTGCAGCACTTCTTCTTAATATCACACTCAACATTTCAATAAATAATTTAATATATAAATATATAAATATTTCTAAAACAAATATTATAAAGTATAATAAAAACCTTTATAAATTATTAATAACAAACCAAATCAATAAATAATCTCTCTTTAAACTACAGAGTTAAAGATAAGAATATGCTATCCTATAGGTTTGCCTTTTTAATATTCTCCTTCAACTATCAAATCAAACCCTGTTTAATGATGATGAATGGCTTTAATATTCTTACCATGCTAAACATCATCTTAAAATTAACCCTCATAAGTTATTGATTTCTATCCTCCTTATTTTAATGTCAATATCCCTAAACCTTATCTCTTATTTTTCTTCCATTGTCCTTCATATTCAGATTAGTCAGCATATATTTTCTTTCCTTTACCATGAATATATCCTAAAATAAAATCACCTTCATAAATTTCATAATCATAAAATTAATAACCTCCACAACATCTTATCTTTTAAGGCTGATACCATTTTAATCTTGCCTTTCCATGTTTTACTTCATATTCCTAATTATAATATCCTACATATTAAGTCAACTATCCTTAATTATTCATCTCCAAGACTTATCCCCAATAAAATTTACCTTTCTTAAAAAAACCCTTATAAATAGATGAAACTTCTCTCTTTCTCAAAATTCCAAATCCATCTGGATAATCATTAAGGGTTTCACCTTTATACTTTGAACCTTGAAAATCATAGAATTAAAATTTCCTATTTTCAAATTAAAATTTATAATTTAAACAATCACCAGGAACTAAATCAGTAATTTAATAAGTAATTGAATTTAATTAGAATTCTCTTATGTATTTATTCAATGAGAGTAGTTCAGTATCAGTTTCATTGACCTATTTCTTTATTGCTTTTATGAAAGCATCTTGAAAATTTAATTAATTGTTTATTTTTGTAGATAATTTAGTACTACCTTCATTACTAACTTCATCTATTCTATAGATTTATGTTTTTTTTCTATCATTTTTCTTTTTAATTTCATTAATGATGTCAATTTATTCTTATATGGTATTTTTTTATCTTTATGTGGATTTAATTTGTAGATCTTTAAGAGCTGCTTTATACTTTTTTCTATCATCATTATTTAATTTCCTTAAATTAACATTAGGTAACAATTTATCAAAAGTAGGATGACTTAAAAAATCAATAAATTTTTATTTTTTTAATTCTTCTTCTTCTTATTTCTTTATTTCTTTTAGTTTACGTTCAACAGCTGATTATTCTTTTAATAGTCTATCCCCTTGCTTTCTCTCTTTTGGCAATTAATATAATAATTTTTAATAAATTTTAAGTTCTTCTTTATTAAGTAAATCAAATTATTAATTTTTTAAGAGATTTTATAAATTTGGATTTTGTTTTAACTTTTTAAAATGATCTTTTACATCTATTATTTTTTATATTTAATCAGTTATAAACTTATTACCTTGTATTTTTTACTTTAATAACTATAATTAATTCTCATTTAAATAAGTAAGTAAATGATGATTATTTTCAATCTTATTATCATCAAAAAGTTTATCTGCTTCTTACTTTTTTAAAATAAAACTTATACCATCATTTACATTTTCAATTAATTAAAGATTATCATTTTGATTTTGTTACAGAATTTCAATATAAAATTATTAAGTTTATTTTTAAATCTTCTTATCTTGTTCATTCTCACAGATATTTATTGTATCTATAAGATTCTATTCAAATCGAGTTAATATCTTTTAAATAATTTTTAATTATTCCAAAATCTCTTTTTAATCTTTATCTTGCAATTATATAACACCTTCATTTAATATATTTTTAATTATTTTCAAATTTACAGTATCATCTTTGGATTCTTAATTTATAATTTCCTCTGGATCCTCAAATTATTTAATTTGTTGAAATGAATTACAATCATTAACAAAATTTATTATACTTTGTTTTTTACTTTTCTTTTTACC
Source organism: Paramecium primaurelia (assembly GCA_905182975.1). Lineage (NCBI taxonomy): Eukaryota > Ciliophora > Oligohymenophorea > Peniculida > Parameciidae > Paramecium > Paramecium primaurelia. The sequence continues at coordinate 113,691 of CAJJDM010000109.1, forward strand.
TTAAAATGATTCCTTATCATTTTAAGAAATTTCACTTAATAAAGAATAATCAGCCTCCTCTAAATTTTTATCAGGCATTACGCTCTTATTTTAAATTTTATTTTTTTCATCATTATTTTAATCATAAAATGGTTAAAGCTGTTATAATTATGCTTTCTTGACATTAATACTATTTTATTCTACTCTTGACACAACTCCACCTTAATCATAAATTGGATCATCAATATGTGTAATATGTTTTTCTATTGAAGGAATAATTATTAATGAGTTAGTCTACTTGGAATTTCGTTATTGATTTTAGGTTTCTTTTTGTAAATCATCTATTTCTAATAGCTTAACTACATTTTGATCAGATTTTATTATTTTCTTTTACACTTGATTTTCTTTAGGAACTTATTAATCTACATTTTCAAAATCATCAATTTCAAATATATTAATTTATTTCACCTAATTTTAATTCTCTTTTTGTCCTTAAAATTAAATCAATTATTATTTCTATTACTACTACTATTCATCTTCTAAATTTAGTAAATCAGAATTGATTGGATTAAAAAATTAAAAATTTTAAGAATCTTTAAATGAAACTAAATTGTTAACACTATCATCTTTAATGTTTAAAGTATTTAAGTTTTAAGATTTTTAAATTAATAAGGCTTATGTTTCATCTTTATAAAAAATTGGGGACTAATAATTAGGAACTTCTCCCAACTATTTATCATCAATTTTATTCAATTAAACACTTTGTAAGTATCCTAATTATAGATTATTATTTTTGCTTTTGTCTTTATTAATTTATTCAATTTCTTATTTATCTTTAACTTATTCCAGATTACTTGGATTTAATTAATTACCAGTTACTATTTGCAATTAAGACTGAATTGGAATTAAAGCTTGATTGACATTCTTATTTGGGGTATCTTCAACTTGAATTCCTTTTATTTCCTAATGATTGAACCCAAAATTTGTTACTACTATATTTGGTTTCTTTATAATTTGATTTGAATCATTATCTTGAATATTTAAAAACTGATTAGGAATATTTTAAGAAAATTCAAAAGTTAAATTCTATGGCTGATCTCTTGAAGAATTTAATTAATTAAGAGTTGGTGATTATGAATTTGGTATTAAATTTTAATTACTTTTTGATCTAACAATATTAACTTTGTTTTTAGATTTATTAATTTTAGAAGCATCATCATCAATTTAATTCAAAAGATTTTCAAAAGATAATTTGGTAAATTATTATTGTTCAGGTTTAAAAGATGAAATTTTATTATTATTATCATCATCATTTATAAGGTCAACTATCTCTCTAATAGTATAAGTTTATTCCATTTATTATTAAAATTCAGTCTATTTTAGACATTACTTTTATTCAAGAAATATATGATAGACTTATTCTGGATCCTTTTATTCAATCAATAATTCATAAATGACTTTAGAATAAATACCATTTTAATATTATTTCAGATTCTCTATTTTCTCTAAAAGTAATGTTTTATTTAAACCATAATAATCAGTTAATTTATTAGGTAATGTTTAATTGTTTTAGAATACTTAGATCATCATCATTGATAATGCCCATATATCAATATATTTTTTAGATTTTTAATTATTGATTTCAAGTTTTAACCAAGATTCATTTTTAAAATCTACATCAGACATTATTTTCTAGTAATCTTGAGGATAAAAATATATTAATATATTCTACCATTCTTTTTCTGCTTATGCTGCAAGTGGTTTAAGAAAATTTTAATAATGAGTTCTTTCACTTCCAAAGTCTGTGATGAGCACTTATTTTTTATAATATAATATATTATTTGGCTTTAGATTTGTATGTTCGAATTGAGACTTGTACAAAATACAAGTGATTTATAATAGTTATTCAAATATTTAAGCTTATTCTTAAAAATTCACAGAGTTATTGTTTAAATATTAAAATAAAGGTTCTGTGTCATCATCACAATCATAACAAATATAAAGATGCCTCTCATGGTTAATTGTTTCAACTGTATAATTGAGGATATTAAGAATCTTTCCTGGATATTTTGAAGATAGTTGTCTTTAAATTAGTAGTTCTTAAGTTATGCTTTTGCTCCAAGTTTCCCATTTCTCTTTAGTTTCAAATAATTTTTTCTTTATAATTTTATTATCTTTGGATTTGTATAACTAAGTAAAAAAGAGACAAGGGTGTGGCAATAGTGACATTGGATCATGTAGTGATTTAAAGGTCTAAGAAGCTATTTAGAAATTATTATTCATAATAAAATAATAAATATATCATATATCAATAATAAATATCTCATTCATAAGAATAAAAACTATTGAAAATAATTTATATAAATGCTTCAATTAAATAGAATAGCAATGTTTAGATCTTAGATATAATATAAAAATTAATTAGATTTTGGAAATGCTATAAAAAAAGTCAATATTTTGCAATTTATCAACATTGCGTTATGGTAAAGTTAAATTTATATAAATCAAACAGAGTTTAATGAATAAAAATAATATTATTAGGTGTGATTAAATAATATAACCTCTAATTACTTAATTACTAAAATTAAAAAATATAAAAAATCTTAACTAAGCAAATATTTGAATTTCAATTGATGTTTAAAGAAATTAATTTACTTTGTAAATAATTAAGTATTTTAAGTAAGTTAACATGATTATGATAAACATCGAAAACATACTTAATTTCTGTCATCTTATTCATTTAAATTTAATTAAATCTAATGTACTAAATTATATTGATGATATTTTAAGAAAATGCATATTAGTGAAAAAGAAAGTTTTAGACAATATTATATTAATGAACTTTGTAAAAATTTAATGAATTCACTTATTTTGTTTAACCATAATATCCTCTTAATTGATTAAATATTGATCAAACAATACATACAATAATAAAAGATGATTGGATTATCTCCTTTAATCAAAAGAATAATAAAGATTTTAGTTTATTTTTCTATTTATTTTAATTCTTGAGATCCAATACATATGTAATTTTTAAGGTCAATAGATAAATGTTAATAATTCTATGTAAAAATTTTTAAATATAATTATTATATTAATTTACATTCCTATTAAATAGTGTATTACATATGTTTTCACATAAAATTAGAAAGAATAGTTATATTAGATATTTTAATTATGGAGTAAAGATGAATTTTTAAATGAATTAACCATTTTTATTTTATTTTGATTATATTTAGATTATTTATAATGATATAATAAAATAGAGTCCCTCAAAAAAAGTTTAGTTTAAATCTACATAATTCTGCAATAGATTATATTGATAGAATACTATCAGAAGTGTCAGGTATATGTATCAATTGATAAAAGGAATGAAATGCCTCATTTTGGATTAGGAAACCATTGGTATAATTTCACTTATATACTCTCAATCATAAATATTGAAGAAAGATGTCTATTTAATGGAAAAGATTGATGCTGCTGCTTCTACTAAATAAAAGCTTTAGCATATGAAGGTTATTTTTTTGATTCGACCAACTTAAGTATAGAATGCATTTTAAATCTTTAGGAAAATTAAACATTGCTATTATAAGAGATTAAAGATAAGAGATTTTGTGAATATTATATCTTCTTTACAAATACTTTAAGCAATTTTTATATTGAATAATTGGCAGAAGCTGATGATTCTGATCTAATCAAACAATTATAAGAAATTTATTTAGATTATTATATAGTTTAACCTGATACTTTTACATTAAATATACCATCTACTATTTAATTAACTAAAAGTGTTTCATAATGGAATTCAAAAGATGAACAATTATTTTAAAGAGTACTTGAGGGATTAAGTGCTACAATTTATAGTCTTAGAAGAATTCCAATGATTAGATATTAAGGATCAAGTGAAATTTGTGCAAAATTAGCTTAGAAATTAAGTTAAACAATGAGAGAAGAATATGAATAATCTTAATCTTAATTTATGCTTTCAAATTGTTTACTCTTAATTTTAGATAGAAGAGAAGATCCAGCAACTTTATTATTGAATTAATGGACATATTAAGCTATGTTACATGAATTAATAGGAATATAAAATAATAGAATAGATATTCGTTAAGGTTAAAAAGCATTAAATTAAGCTGCAGTATAATATTTATAATTATAATTAGAGTATTAATAAAACTGATTCAGATAGTGAATTTGTTATAGCATCAAGTTTAGATGACTTTTTTGCTGACAATTAATATTCAAATTTTGGAGAATTAGCATAAAATATAAAAGATTTTATTGATAAAGTTACAAATTAAAAGAAAGAAACAGTTTAAATAAATTCATTAGAAGATATGTAAAAAGCTGTTGATAGGATTCCAGAAATAAGAAAAATGAGTGGTAATTTATCTAAACATGTTGCTTTGAGTTGTGAATTGTCAAAATTAGTAGAAGAAAGATAATTATTAAAAGTATCTAAAGTTGAATAAGATATTGTTTGTAATGAAGCAAAATCTGAACATTAAAGAGCTGTATTTTAGATGCTTGAAGATAGAACTATTTAAACATATGAAAAATTAAAATTAGTTATGTTATATGCTTTGAGATATGAAAATTGTGATAAAATTTCAAGAATGAAGGATGTTTTGAGAGATTTGGGTGTTAAAAACAACAGTTTAAATTTAATAAATCATTTATTAGATTATTCTGGTAAAGCTAGAAGATAAGGTGATTTATTTAGTGATAAGAATATATTTTCAAAAGCATAATAAAAATTAAAATCAGTTTTTAAAGATGTTCCTAATATCTATACTTAACATCAACCATATTTTCTTACTATATTAGACTAAATTCTTACAAATAAAATTAAAGATAATGAATTTCCAGCAACAAATTTAAATTACTTTAGAGATAGACCTACTGAGATTATTATATTTTATGTTGGTGGAACATCTTTTGAAGAAGTCAAAGAAATTGGGTTGTTGAATAAATAGCGTATATTATATAGAATAATATCTTAGCCAATTCACCAAACATTTTATTAGGAGGTACATACATTCACAATTCAAGAACATTTCTTGCTGAAATTTGTTAATTAGCATATGAGAATAGTATAGACATAGTTGTAGATAAGTCTAATCCTAGAAATGATGCTAAATTTCATAAATTTTGATAGGAATAATAAAATTGATATTATTTTAAATATACATTAAACTTATCAATAAGTATTATTAAATAAATAAAAAGGTTATTTACTTTTTAATTGACTATTCAAATGATTATTTTTAGATTATTAAATCATTTATTTTAAAATACAACAAACTGGTTTATTATATCCAGAAAAGAAGCAAGGTTATTCACATTTCTTTGCATTCAAAATTGCACTATATCCAAAACAAAGAGCATTCTATTTTATATATAATATAAAATACTTTAATATTTTTTATTTTGAAAGTACTACTAGCTATATTATTACTTTTATTATGAAGATCCAATATTATTAATTCTTAATATCCTTAATCACTAATTTATAATTAAACTTATTACAACTAAAAATATTATTATTAATAAATATTTGGTTCATCTATTTATATATTTTCTGATTAGGATGGTACTATATTGATTATTTTATTATAATAATCTATGTCTTAACTATATAGATCAAAGAAATCTAAAAATGTTTTACCAATTTCTTCATTTTCATTATCTCTAATTCTTTTAATTTACAATAAAGCTAAAATCATAGTCAAGAGACAATAACTATTCAAACCACCCTTATTAAAATATTGATTACTTAGTATGAATTAAGTAAATTTATAGATTTAAAATAAAATTTAAGTATTAAAGCTAAACTCTTAAATTATTTAAATTCTTTTTGAAATTCAATCATTGAATTAGCTGTCTTTCTTCCTTAATGATCATTTCTACTTATTGTAATATCAATTAATTTTTCTTAATATTCTTTTGAACATTACATTTTCAACACTGGTTTCTTTGCATTTTCAATTACTTTTACATCCTTAATAAAACTTGTCATCTAAAACTAAATTCTATGATACTTTAAATTAATCTGCTAGTTTGAATAATAAAATAATTTCTTCTTATTCTATAGTTTCAATAACTATGTCTATATCAGAATCTAACAAATTTAATCCTGTTTGACATGATCCATACAAAAAAGCATGAGAATTAAACTAAACATTTTGAACAGTCTAAAAAATAGAATAATTATAATTACTTCATCTACTAACTAAACTATTTTATCAATTATTGGTATCTACTCATCTAAATATTTACTTAATTCTTATGTAAATGTATTAATTTCAAAAGTAAGTTGCCTATTAATCATCCTAATTTGTGTACTTAACAATATCATCTAAACTAATTTTATGTTATGGAAATGTATATTTGGATTCACTAATCAATTAATTATAGAATGGTTAATTTATTTATATTTTCTCTGGAATCTAAACTTCTATTTCTTTTTTTTCCTTTATCTCAGTTTAAGTCACTTATTCTCTATTCAATATAATTTTTATAATTTTTGGTAGAATATCAACTTCATCATCTTATTTTCCAATTTTCTAAATAACATCTTATTATTCTTCTTATTGCTTTTTTCTATTTGGAGATTTTGTAAATTGACTCTATTCAAAAATTAATAAATCTTTAATCTTTTAATTACCAGCAACATCAAGAGGAATTTAATTTTATTTATTTTTCTTTTGAAATAGAAATTCCTTTTGACAGATTTATTTAATTATATTTAATTCTCCTTTACGAGAAGCCACATGTAAAACTGTGTCACCATTTTCATCTGAACCAGAAACTCCATATTTTTCTATTATTTTTGAAGCTGTCTTATAATTGCCTTTTTTTAATGATTTAATTAAATGTTATGGTTTATCAAGAGATGTAATTTATAAGAGAGTTTCAACTATATCCCAATTATCTTATTCAGATTAGATTGCAATATCAAGTGCAATCATAATTTATTTGGTTTCTATTTTCTCTTTATATTTGATTATTTCATTTAAAATACTTATCTTAGCTGTTCTGGCTGCATAAACAATAGCTGTATTACCTTAATTGTCCTTATAATTAAAATCAATTGATTGTCTTAAAGTTAAAACATATATACTTTAAAATTTATTGGATACATTAAAAATGATCCTCACTATCTCTTGTATTTTGTATACATTCTAAAAAGGCTTAAGAGTAACTTTATTATACTATTTGATTTGTTCGTATATATTCTTCTAATTAAACATATAATCCTAAGGATTAAAACTTTTTTGAATACCTTAATTTGTAAGATCGACAATATTCTATTGATGGATCATTTATTATTGCATTTAGTGTATTTACTTAATTTTAATTATAGCAAAATCTCATAATGAAAGGATTAATATATAATAAGGAAAACAAAATTATAATTTTTTTATTTTTAATCATCAAAATTGTAAACATGATTCTTATAAAATAAGAGTCTTTTATCCATTGATTAGGATATGAGCAAGTTCAAAGAGTCTCATATTCCCATCCAATTTCTAAGTCTTCACTCTGCCAATTAAAATTGACAAATATGGTATTTACAATTTTGTTCTATTGTTTTGATTTGCATAAGTTTCATTAATGAGAAAACTCAATTCCCTTACTCTAAGAAAACATGAAAGCATGCTTATATCAAATGTGAATTCAAACTCACTTTAATTCTTCAAAACAATAATGTTAACTGAATAAACTGATTACTTCTATAAATGACATTCTTACCAACTATTGCTTTTTTAAGGATCTCCAGACTTTTGTTTATAATTCATCCATTTCAATATGAAGAGTTGGACTTATATTATAAATGAGTTAAATACTTAATCCAATTGATATTACAAATCCCTAATCTCTCATCATATTAGGATGAGTTTTTGGACAATGATTAAAAATTGATCTCATCTTTTGTGGAAGCCCTTCTATAAACCATAATGTCCAAACTACGACAAAATTGGCTAGATTCATAACTAGTAGTTCTTCCTAAAGTGAAGTTAGAATCTTTAGGTTGAGCATGGGAATGAAGCATTTCAACTTTTCTCAATATGGAATAATCTTTAGTTGCCACTACTTATTTCATTAATTAAAAAAAATGCTTTGTTTGTAATGTTGTCAAAATAGGAAAATAAATAATTATATAAATGTATTATTGTATATAAAATTATTAGGATAATTACAAACAAAGAAGCCTATTATGGACATTCTTATTATAATTTAATATTTTAATTAATTAATAGAAAATGTAAAACCTAAAAATTGTCTATTAATAAAAAATACACAAATTACCTTCCAGCGTTGTCTCATACCAAGACATAATTAATGCAGTTAAGAAACTTTATCCAAACTTATGTTAATTTTATTTATTTACAATTATCCCTTGTAAAATTTTATTAAATTTTATAAAGAATTTGAAGAAATCGAAGAAATAAATTGTGAATTTAGTTTCTCTTTTTTAAAGAAAATATACAAAAAGGAGGGTTGGACTACAATAAAATTTCTTGTTTTAGAAGATAATAATTTAAATAATTTGAATGCAGAATCATTGAATATGTTAAATCAAAGCTCTATGATAATTAATAATTCTAAAATAGATTAGAACTAAATCTCATAGTTAAATAAAAATAAGTAAATTAAATTCTAATATTTTTATAGAATAACAATTTAGGAATAATAAAAAAAACTTGAATATTCAAAGGATGAAACATTAAAAGAAACAGTTAACGATATTTTAGATTAGAGATTAAGATAATATGGATTGATTAAAAAAAAGATTATCATAACAGAGTAAATATTGCCTGAAAATTATTTTTAATAATAAGGATAATGTTATGATATAGGCAGTATTAATTAGTAATTTTTATTGATATTTTAAGTTAAGAAACTGAGAATATTACTCATTATATATGATAGATAGTAATATGATTTAATTATTCATAATATTGATTATTGTATTTGTATACTTCTATTAATATAAGAATTTCATAAATACTTAAAAATAAATAAAAGGGTTATTTAAGGTTAACAAATAAAATATATTTGCACAATAAATATTCTTTTTACAATTAAATTTATATTCCTATCAAACTATTTTGAAATATATATATTCCTGTATTAATTAGAATTATTAATGTTTCTTTTTAAAAAATAAAATTTCTTAATTTCTCCTTAAATTTTACGTTTAGTCTGATACAATAAATACTTTTTAAAGTTAATATATAAATTATCAAACTATGTATATGATTTTATTAAGTTATTAATTAGTTCTTTAGTTTTTGAGATCAATTTCCTTAAAATAGGTATAGCAATATTTAAATTGTCATATTTATAGTTATCTTTCTTAGAGAAATGATTCAATTCCTACTGTAGATTCCATATATAATATATTTAAATTATTTAATATCCTCAATTATATAATAAATGATTTTCTTTATAATTAAGATGAACAAGGAAGAATTATAGATTGAAATAATAAATAAATTGTAAACTAATTATTATTATATTGCACAATATTATGCCTAATTTTATTTTTCCTTTGCTTTACAGGAATTAGACACTTCAAAATCATGTTGTTGAGAAAATAATTGGGAATGATGATATTTTAGTGACAGCTGGCTAGAATGGGGAATTAGTAATTTGGAAATAGGATCTAAATCCTAGAATAGTGATCTACCCAAACCTGTCAAATGCATATGGAAAATTATTGACTATGAATTTAGTTCGCTTATCATTCTTTAATATTTTAGACAGAGCAGAATAATGTTTACTAACTATTCATGAGGATAAGAGAATAAGAATATTTGATTGTCGTGATGGACGTTGTGTTGGAATATCAGCACATGATAGTTCAGGACCAGTATAATATTGTATTCCTTTGAGTTCCAATAATTGCAGGTTTTTGATACTAGGAATGTAAAATGGTTTGAGTCTTTTCGATCTTTGGAAAATGAAAAGTGTTAAACAATATGATACTAAAATACGTTCATTATGTTAACTTGATATTAATACTGTTTGTGTATTGGATTAGGAAAACTATTTACATCTTATAAATTTATCTCCTTTAAACAATGAAAGATATTTGAATTTTAAGGAATTCAAAAAGAAGAAAGAGTAAATAAAATTAGATTTTTCAGAACTTAAATTATGTGATGGATTAAAGAAACTTAAAATAGATGGTATTTAAAGTAATCGTATCAGACATATGAGTTTTAATTAAGAATATTAACATTTGACTATTATGATGCATAGATAACTTTACTTAGTTTTTGATATATTTGATACACCTTGGATTATGTGTATAAGTTAATCTAAAAATAATTAAAAGTTTACTAAAGTACATTATTCAAAAGAATATCTCTATATAACTACAAGAAATGGTAGTGTTCTTGGTTTAGAATACAAAGACATAATATATTTATTATCTATTTTGAAAGAATAATCTGATTTTGTCTATGGTTTTAAAGAATTTTAATTTACTAAGATTGCAGATTCTTAATTTAGTAGATTATAAATAAATTTTTAAGAATTAATATCAGGCTCTGAAGATTAAAAAGAGCATAAAGGTATTTTTATATTAAAGACTATTGTATATCAATATAAAAACAAATGTTTGTGTTAGTATAATTTAACAGATGTAAAATTAGATTTGTCTTTGATTCGTATAAATTAATCAGATTCAGACATCAAATTCAATGGATTTAAGTGGTCATTTAATACTTTTAGTGATTTGATTAAGATAGAAACGTTGAAATAAGGATGCAAATAAGTTGATGCATTTAATTTTAAAGAATCTGGCTAAGATGATTTGCTTTGGAATTTAGGTCAAATGACTACTAAAGAATTTTAAACTAAATATTTACCATATATAAATATTGATACACAAATTTCATGTGCATTTATTAGTGTAAATGATAAGAGTTAAATTTATTGGTTTGGGTGTAATAATGGTATAATATATGGATTTCCAACTATATATAGTAGTAAATCATATTTTATTTACAGAATCAAAATGGATGAAAAAACAGTCACATTTATATATTAGAAAGGCAACTATTTGATTGCTAGTTCTGAAAGTGGATAATTTATAATAATGGATTATAGTATAGTAGTTAATGAGAAGATGGGAGAACAATAAGTAGAATTTATAGATCTGGAACCATCACAAAGAATTTACTTTCCAAGTTATGCAAAAAAAACAATAAGAATTCATAAATTAGAGAATGAATCATATGAGGAAATGTAATCAAATAATTAATAATAAAAATTTTAAAAGATTGCCATTTTGATGGAAAATAATGTTATTCTAATAATTAATTTATAAGATGGAGGAGTATAATTGAAATTACATGGGATATATCAATAAGTTTTGGGTTTATATTATGAAGATCAAGGAGATTAGTGGTTTGTTGTAGTTCAAGGAGGAGAATCCTTGGTATTCGATTATAAGGGAAGATATTTGAGAACATTAAAGATTGAGTAATACCATTCACTATTTCAAGTAGAAAAAAAATTAAGTAAAGTTAAAGATAAAATGATTAATCATCATCAATTAAGTGAATTCAAGAAAGAATTTAATAAATCAATAAGCAAAGTATATCGATTATTAGAGTTTTAATAAAGAAATAATTATATTAAGATGTAATCTCCTTATCCTAGTTTGTATGAAGTAGGGGGTTAATTTAAATAATGGTAATTTGAAGCTGAATAAGCGGCTAAGATGTTATACTTGATAGATCATAATTCTGTTAAAAGTAATATGAAAATGTGTAAGTTTGTAGAAACCAACATAGGAGAATTAGAATGGTGGGACTTAAAGAAATAAGGAGATAATAATAATTAGAATAGATTATTTTTAATGTTACATCCTTGGGAAGCTGATACTCAATTAAGTACATAATTAGACTAGATATTGAATTATTAGAAGCCAACATTCGCTCCTTTGATTGGTGTATAATCAATGGGTTATTGTGTCAGTTTTGCATTATCTCGAGGTTGGGATGTATCACCTCATTTTACTTCATAAAGAGCTATGTCATTGATGCATTTCTATTTATCTTGTTTATCAAAAGAGGCTTAAGTATTTAATCAATTGATGATATAAACTGTTGAATTACTCACAAAAAAAAAATAATTGCTGGATTCAAATTTTAAATCAATGGACTTATTTTTATTAGCATAATACACTATTGATGAATCTAATGAAGTCATGAATGCCGCATGTAATTTAATACTTTCATAAATTAGAAAGTCTGATTAAGACATGCAAGAATAGCATAAATTAATTAGAGAGCTGCTGGATTTAAATAAGGAGCAGCAAGGACATAATTTTTCAAATGTAGAAGTGATACTTCTTATGTTAGAATCCTATTTAACAGGAATGTGTTAGAATCTCTAATAAAGTGAAGATTAAAAGCGAAGAGTGATTCAAGGATTGAATCTCAAAAATTGTATAGTAAATCCTCACCTTTGTGCACCTCTTCTTAAAGTATTTGTAGATGTCTAATAACATTTTCGAAATTCCTACAATCCATCAGACATATTTAAAAATCTATTCTTCATCTTTTTTCAATACAATACTGTAATAGAATACTCAGAAATTCTCACTTAAGGTAGTCAATAAATGTAATTGATTAACTTATTAAAAGAAATTAGTAAGCAATCAGATGATATGAAAAAAAGAATGAGATAACTTACTGCTAAAAGTATCATTTAAGTTGCTATTGCAGCTCCTGTTGATTTTACTAAAATTTTAAATAAAGATATTGTGAATTTGGAAACTCATTTATTTTATCCTTCATCTATTATTGAAATCATAAGAAATTACATCAAATCATAACATCAAAACATTCATAAATAATTACCAATTCTTATGGATATCATACTAAAAAGTCTTGATCCAAATAATCCTAATTTGCGTAAGGTTTGTCATAGATCTGCTACTTATGCTTTATAAACAATTTGTAAAACTTTTAAGTGTGTTTGTTTCCATCAATAAACTTAAAAGATAGCAATTGGAGATACTCAAATTATAATCTATGACTTAAGAACTGCAGTAAAATGGAGAGTCTTGGATGGACATAGTGGTTAAATTAATTGTCTAGAATTCGATCATACAGGTAAACAATTGGCAAGTTTTAGTGATACTGATTGGAAGATTAAAATTTGGAAAGTTGGATCAACAGGGTATATTAATTAATATATATATAAATTAGATTCTTTGGAGCCATAATTGGAATACAAGGAAAACCAGCTAAAGATATGTCTGTTAGGTAATAACCTTTAGTTCATCCATAAATCTCATGGTCATAAGATGATAATAGAGTATTCTTAATGTCAAATGGATAATCAGTTGTACAATGTCAGCTTTGATGTAACAATAATTAACGTATTAGATATATATATATATAATAAAATCTATTATTGTTCAATATTATTATTATATTTATTATGAATATTGATTCTTAATACATGGGACTTCTTTCATAACAAAATCTTTTTTTGTCATACTCATAAATTATTTCTCAAAAGCTGGAATATTTTAAATTGGCTATATTAAAAATTCCTATTGATTACTTCTTAAAAGTTCTTCATTTAATAACATTTATCAGGTATTTTTAAATCATGTACTAATTTATTTTATGATTATCCTAAAAATAAATCTATTGTCGGAAAAGGTTTTCCATTAGGGGGTTTTTGACTCTCTAATAACATATTTATCAATTACAGTTGTGTCTACTTATTTTGGTGACCTAAATTCGTTACCATAAGTAGTTTATGAATTAAATTTTAATTCTGGAATTACAGTTTTATAATGACTTTGTTTGAATTGTTCATGATGTAAGTCTCCATAATCCATATAGAATTTCTAATTAATATTATATTTTACATTATATGAAGTCATTGGTGTGGATCCATAAGTAGCTTAGTATTTTTATTTTTCAATAATATTATTTGGAAAAGCATCACATTATTTATAATCAGATCCCATTGTTGTTTTAAATTCATTTAAATCTAATGTATGATAACGACCAATAGAATCTAGATTCATTTTTAATTCTTAATCTTTCATTTGTGTTTGCTTGAACTCTTAATTATAATGAGATTTCCATGAGATATTAGGTTTAAATGGTTAATATTCGAATTTGCATTTACATTTTCCACATGGACATTAAACACAAATGCATTTTCCTATCTTTTATCATTAAATTATATACCTGCCAAATGCATAACAAAAGCTTAATAATCAGATAAATGCTATTCTACCATGCATTATATGTGATCATTATTATTTTCTTCAGATTATTGCATTTGCATTTACATTTGATCTGTTTATTCTGTTAAAATATTTTGATTTTAGGAATCCAGTTACTTAAACATATCTTATTATGTATTCATATGAAACTCTGGGTCTTTTTTTATAGGTTAATTATTTTCAGATTCCAATCTTGGTAATAATTATGATAATGATTAATGATGTTTTCTAGCAATATTAGACGTTGGAGTAGGGATTGGAGTAGGAATAGATTATTAATATTATTCTAATGGAATAGCTTAGTTACTGCATCCTTTAGTTCTTATCATAATTCTTTTGCCTGGCTTAGACAACTTGGAACTTGATGAAGAAAATGTTTATCTGAACTATTGCATTTCTTTGTGCTTTTTTTGAAGAATGGTCTATCTTTCAATTTCACTTAGACGTCGTTATTTATCAATGAAGGATTCCTTAACCTCAATTGAATAATGGCCTTGTTTTGGTTTAAGTTTTTAGATTATTTGTTCAGGAATCATTGTTTTATTAATAAAAAATTAAAATAATCTTTTATTTCTTGATTTTTAAGCAATGGTGAAGATGAATGTTTTGAATGATTGTTTACGTTCAATCGTAAATGCTGAAAGGTTTATAATGAATCGAATTATGATTTTAGATAAGGAAGAAAACAAGTATTAATCAGACCTACATCAAAATTGGTTGTGAAATTCTTATAAGTCATGTAAAGACATGGCTATATTGGAGAATTTGAAATCGTTGATGATCATAGAAGTGGAAAAATAGTAGTTGAATTATTAGGTATTTGCATAAACTATAAAAAATAGGTCGTATCAATAAATGTGGAGTCATCTCTCCTCGTTATGATGTTACTTTAGGAGAATTTGAAAGATGGGCAAATAACATTCTACCTGCTAGACAATTTGGATGTGTAGTATTGACTACCAATGTTGGTATCCTCACCCATGAAGAAGCAAGATAAAGACATATAGGTGGTAAAATCCTTGGGTTCTTTTATTGACACATTTGCATCAGTACATTATATATTTAATAAGTATTCAATCAATTATAATAAAATTCATTATCCTTTTTTCTTTATGAAATAGATTAATATTTGTTAACTATATTTTCTTGAATTAAAGAATCTTATACATATTCATTCACTCTTTTCCTAGAATATTAATTAATTTTGTAACTATCTTTTTTACGTATCCTATAATTAATTTTCCTCATATCTCTTAACATTCTCTTTATTATACAATTTCTTTTTATAATTCTTCTCCTTTACATTCTTATTAAGCCAATATATTATTCTTGAAATCTTCAAAATTATTTCCTAAGTAAATTTCCTCAATCCCTTAATTGTCTCACTCAATTTCTCTATCAATTATAAGACAAACACTATTATATATCCTTTATCATCAATTATACTAATAATACTTTATTTTCTCTTTATTTTTTAATAAAATTAATTTACTTAATTAATAAATTTTCATTATATCTCTTATGATTCCAGTTGATTTAAAATCTATTTGATCTTCCTTTTACTTGTTATAGCTCTTTTATTCAATAACACTTAGTTTATACTTCTCATATTTCATTTTATTACTTCTCTCAATACTATTTTTATTAATTCAATTAATAAACTTAATTTTGAAAAAGTTTCCTTTGATTTTATATTTAATAACTATTTAATAAAAATAATATGTTAATTCTTTAATGAGTACATTTATAATTTTATTTATATACCTTATTATTTTATAATAATTTATTAATTAAATTATTATAAAAATTATCTCTAAATAACATTTTATTTATATACTATATATGAAATCCTATTGTATAAATTTTGTATATTATTTCAATACCACAATTGGGATTACAAAATTGATTTGGAATATTAAACTAATTCATATTTTCCATTAATGATATAACTAAATATGAAAAATGTCATTGATATAAATATTTCATAATAATAAAATATCTCTATTATCATTAGATAAAATTAAACTAATATAATATTAGCTAGTAGACAAAAATATTCCATACATTAAGAATGAGTTGCTGGATTATTAATTTCGTTTTATTATTAATTTCATTATCATATTAATTATAGACCATAAATAAATATTTTGTATTGTGGTTCGGATATACAAATATGATTTTTTTGGACATTACAATATTAATTATTATTAATTATTAAACTCTATCCATTTTATACTTATAATTCAATTTAGTTAATTCTTTTTATCCTTATTATTAATTAAATTATTGATTAATGTTGACAATTTTATTAACTTTATTTTTAGAGTTATCTTTTCAATTAGACTCAAAAATATATTGTCATAAAGATGAATATTACTATTTAGGATAATAATTGATACCTATTTCCTTGTAAAATAAAAATGAATTAGAAATAAAGTTAGAATAAAATCAAGAGATTTTATAATAAATTGCAAATTTGTCAATCTCTAATTTAAATGATAAAAGGGAATTGGTTTTTAAATAATTTTAATAAAATTAATTAGAGTTAATTTTTTGGAATCAAGATCATTATTTATGTAAATATATTTATTTTAAGCTTAATTTTGAAAACAATAATTTGATAAATTATGAAGAAATAATAAAAGATTAAATATCCTTCTAACTGCCACTATGTACAAAATTTCTAAATATGTATTAAATTGATCAATAAATGTTTATTTTTTGTGAAGAAGAACTCTTTATCTAACTCTTTGTTTTAAATTAAATTAATAGTACTCGTTTCAATTTAACAATATCATCAACTTCTAAAATAGATAAACAAAAAGATTGTCTTTTTTAATTATAATAATAATAATTTATTTACTTAGCCTTTTTAAATTGTTAAGATTGGATTATTTATGTAGTTAAAAATAATAATTTTGAAATATTTATTTATTCTAAAAATTTTAATGATAAAATTTTAAAGTCATTCTCAATTTAAGAAGAAACTATTCTTTAATTTGAGTATGATATTTATATAGTAAGTTAGTATGATAAAAGATGGTTTTCTAATAATTAATCACAATAAATCTTATTTTTTTTTAGTTAAGATCAATAATATGTAATTTTTTTTGAAGGAGAAAATAAAATTGAGCTAAAACATTTTGGTTTAAATAATATTTTATTAATTACTAATTAATAAACTCCTAAATAAGTCTTTAAAATTGATGATTCACTAATTATTAATTATGGCACTTATATAGAAGTTTTAGAAAGAATAGATTTTAAATTTATTCTAAATTTTGCTATTGATTACTTAATCAATGAATTATTTAATTATCCATATATTTATGGCTTTTATGAAAATTAAATAATTTTATTTAAAAAAAACATTCTTAATCCACTTATATCATGTAATGAATTGATGAAATATAATTATATTTATTACACAACTAATCATTTGTTTAAAACTAATGAACTTTTTAAATCAGAAATCATTCCTGAAGGATCTTAAGATTATAATTGTGAGATACTTAATGCTCAAGTTTATTTGAGAAATACAACCTTTTAATTAAAAATATACAAACAGTAGTCTATTGATAGTTGTGTATTTCCTAATATATTAGATTTTAACCAAAGTAGTCTTAAATGTTAAAAATAACAACTTCAAAATTAATATTATTGTCAGAATTTTTATAATAGTAATATCAGATGGTAAAAATTCAAGTATAATAAAGAATTCTATATTCTATTTTAAAAAAAATCTAATTTAAAATTATACTTAAAAAATTGTAATAATAATCTATTGATGGAACTTGGAAGATTTGAAAATTTTGAAGAAAAAAATATATATGAATTTAAAAATCTATTTCTTCTTATTTTTTAATAATAAACTAAGGTTTTAATAATTTATTGTGAATCCAATAACTTCAATTAAACAATAATAGAATTTAATGAACAAGTTATAGATATCTTTTATGAAAATTACTTATTTCACCTAATTACAAGCTCCTGTAGTAGCTATATTATAATCAATAAACAATATTCACTTTTCTAAAATAATTCATATT
Source organism: Paramecium primaurelia (assembly GCA_905182975.1). NCBI lineage: Eukaryota > Ciliophora > Oligohymenophorea > Peniculida > Parameciidae > Paramecium > Paramecium primaurelia. The sequence continues at coordinate 131,997 of CAJJDM010000109.1, forward strand.
TATTAAGAAATGGAGTATGCATAAAAATGAAGTTTTTAAATGGTTATGTAAGTTATATTCATGATGGCTCAATAGTTATGATGAAGAATAATATTACTAATATTATGAAATTTGCAGATGCCTCTGTTGTTAATATATTTCAGATATATACTTTTTAAGTTACCTATATTATTCATCTAAGAAATTAGGATGGTGATCATTTAAGTAAATATATTTTTATTAATAACTAACTTATAAAGCTTTATGATATCCCAAAACTAAATTTCTAATTCACATCTCCTTTGAATTATAAAACAACAAAATATCTTTTAATTGTGGCTGCATATACAAATTCTGGTATTAATGTACTATTAGTTTATTATTGTAATAACAATTATTCAAATAGTTTGATAGATATTATTTAAGTAGATAACTTTAATTTTTATATGTCTGATGAAGATTTATTAATTTATAATTTTAATTAAGAAATAAGAATGGTAAATATTAAATTTGATAAATATATTTGTGAAGTAAGTTTATTCCCTGAATTTGTTAAAGAAATATCAATTCCTTTGATTTTGACAACAAAGTAAAATATCTCTCGAAATTATTTGTAGACATTAAATTTAAACTTTTATAATTTGATTAATAATTTATGGTATAAAGAATCTATGATAATACCTACTTTATTGGAGTTACAAGATTCAATATTCCCTTTAGACCCTAGATTGTATGTAAATGGACCTATTGATTATATTGTTTCTAATAATTTAATAATAATTGATCCAATTTAAAAGTAAGGTTAAATTTCAAAATTGAAATGTCAAAAACTCATAAATTAAATTTGTATTAATTATGAAGATTAGCACATTATATTTAATCCCTTTTCATAGTAAGAAATGAATCCTCTAGCATTTGTAATTAATTAAGAAATTATAAACATACTAAAATATCAGGATTTAATATTCATTTTATATAGAGATTAATTAACTATTTAAGTTTATAATACTCTTAATCTATATGAATATTATTTATAAATCCCATAACAATGTTAAGGATCTACTCAAATGTAAATTTATCTTAATTTTTACATTCTATTATGTCCTTGGATGATTTATTTTTATAAAATACATGATCATTCTATGGAACCTTTTTCATAACTCTAAACAGAATGTACCGAATGTGAAATTATGGAAATAACAAATGAAAATTTCACATTATTGTATATATCAACTAATAATAAGTAATCAGAAATTTCTTTTATAACAATTTATGATGATATTCATCATGATTATTCAAATAGAACATAAATATAGATATTTGAATTTCTATAAGAAAATTCAGCTATTTTTATAATCTAAAATATCACTTTTCTTAATAGTAGTTATTATGAAATACTAGTTTTGAAATAGTAGATAGAAGGATTTTTGTATTATTTTGAAGCCTTTTTAGATAAAAGGGAAAGCATTATTATAATAAAAAAAGATTATGCTCTTATTAGACATTTTAAGTATACAGAAAACTTAGAAAAGATATATTTTTTAGGTAATGATATTATTCTAATTATTGTAAATGATTCTAATATTAATAATACAATTTAAATATATAATATTTCTAATGCATTTAATCTAATATATATAGATTATATCTTTAATTTTTCAATTGATAAATCATCAAAAATATTACTTTATGATGATAAACATTTTATTATAGATTCAGAAATATAAAATGATTATTGTTAATATAATATATAACCTTATAAATTAATGTTAAAAGAGTAAAAATAAGAAAAAATTTTTATAGAATTAAAAAATTCAGTATCATCATTAAAAATTTAAATTAGAAAGAAGGCATCTATGTATGTTGATATAAATTACAATTTTGTTACTATTGTGATTGTATTTTCAATTTTAATCTGTTTCCTTTTAAAATTTTTCAGTAGAAATAAGCATATATCTTTGAATAGATCAATTGAAATTGAATTATGAAGACTATTCCATTATTAACAATGAGTAACATAAAAATTAAATATAATAATTATGAAATTTAATTTTTTAAAGATTCAATAATTTCCACTTTTATATATATGTACAACTTTGATATTGATTGAATATCGAAAAATCTGTAAAAGTAAAAATTAAGAATTATTTTCAAAGCTGTAAATTTATCAAAATTGTTTGTTCATTTATTTTGTTTTTGTAATATATATATATATTTATATTAAATGAGTAGTTAAGAGGAAGATAATCAATTTGATCAAGAATATGAATAAAATAATTAAGAAATAGATGAATTCGAATAAAAGTACAAACAGAATCAGACATCTTCTGAGGATGAAGAACATTATTAACACAAAAGCCATTCATAAAATAGTAAGGTTGAATAGTTGCCATAAATACAGTATTAATGATCATATTGCAGTAGACCATAAAATAAAATAGAAGCCATTTAAAAATAATTAGAATTTTATAAGAAACAGCCTCCAAAGACATTGGCAGAAGAATGTGAGGATGTGATAAATTCAAAAAATGAAACATTAAAAGATAGAAAGATTAGGGAATTAGTATAGAAAAATAGACAATTATTGCTTAGTTATGAAAAGGAAAAACAATCTAGAAAGAAACTTGAAGAATAAGTAAATAAGGCCTTAAAAGAAACTGATGAAGGAATTAAAGCATTGGATAAAAGTATTCCCAAGGCTCCAATTCCTAAAGCAGATCCATTGGCAAAAGCATTAAAAGGATCTGAATCATAGAAAGAGGATATAGGAGTAGCTGATGATTTTAAGAATAAATTCAAAGAAGCAGATAAAAAAGTATAAGAATAAAGAGTAAAGTTATAATAATTGAAAACAGAATTAAATAAAGCAATGAGGATTATATAAAGGGAAGTAGGTGAGAATGTAAATTTAGATTAATTATTAATGGATGAAAATGGATGGAAGGGTAGAGCTTAATAGATAGAAATTTTGAAATCAAAAGTGAAAGATTTAAATTCCAAATTAGGATCATCTTCTTAATATTCAGATGTCTCTTAAATGTCTAAACAATCTAAATAGGAATAAAAGAATAATACTGATAAATAATAATTTGAGTTATTAAAATCTTAATATGAAGCAGTAAAATAGGATAATGAGAATTTATAACAGAAAATAAAAGCAGTATCAAGTAGGAGATAAATATTAGAGGATTAAATAAAAGAAGTAAAAGTAGAATATGAGAAGAATAAAAAGGTAATTTAAAGTGTATATCTATTTTAGATATTATTAGAGAAGAGTGAGAATGATGATAAGTACATATTTGCATTGAAATCTGAATTAGATAAATTGAAGAAGAATTAACCATAATAAGAAACTAAAATAGTATATAAACCAGCAGATGATGAGGAGACAAGAAAATTAAGATAAGAATTGAAATATTGTAAAGAATAAATTGGTCATAATGAATAAATGATAAAAGAATTAATAGCAGAAGTATTGAATTTAAATAAATTTAGAAAGTTAATAGGAATAAATAAGAATTACCTTAATAATAATAATAATAAGAGAAAGTATAGACTAAACCAATTCAAACAGATGAGAGAGTAAAGAAATTGGAAGAAGAAATTAAAGTATTAAAAAGAGAGAGGGATGAATTCTTTAAGACATTGACTAAGGATGTAGAAACTTAAAAAATGATAAAAGATTTAACTATGTAAAATGTGAAATTGCGAAATAAGATTGATGATTTAACTAAAAAATGAATTGTGTTCTTTATTTATTAATATTTTCAAGAAACATTGCTTGACATACTTGGTCTAACTCTAGACTTTTTTATTTATTTCTATTTATTAGGAAATACTCTCCTTATGAAATATTCATCTCCTAATAGCATTACAAATCCTACTATTATTGTTAAAATAAATTGCATAAAATTATAGGATCTACCATGTTATTCATTTGTATTATGTAATTTTAATACTTTGAATTGCCATTCTTAATAAGTGAAGAAGATCCATAAAGTAAAGAATAAACTTATGCATATAAACATTAACATAATTTTGTGAGTAATTATTTTCTATTTGAATGGTTTTGAAGTATAAATAGCAATAACTGCCATAATAAAGTAGATTTACATACTTTTGAAAAGAGTAGTTTGAATTGTTCCTTCTTTTGAAAATTTACCATTTACTACTGATGGTTCATTCTCCCATTCTAAACTATTCCAATATAAAAAATTAATAATCAAACCAATTGAGGCTATTAAGATTTAATAACTTAATACTGCTACATTCGAAATAGCCATCATACTTTCATTTGGTAGATCTTTAGTTAAAGTGATTGAAGGTTTAGAAAGGGATATCGACTTTAAATAAGGCAAAGAACCAACATAATTTATAACAATATATTGTAAATCTCCAAAGTTTTATCCAAAAGCCATATTTATCATTGCTGCTGTGTATTTTATAACACTAGCTCCAACATAATACTAAAATACTTCTAAAGCATTCTAGAGTGCACATCTTCCATCTAAAAGTATCTATCTTACACAATCAATACTATCATCTGCACTAGAATAAGGAGCTGAATAAGCAGCATCACTTTAAGCAAATGAGACACCAACATTTGCTTATTTGATAGCTGCACAATCATTCGCTCCATCTCCAATCATTAAAACCATTTTATTTAATTGTTAAAGTTTTTCTATAACCATAGATTTTTGTTCAGGTCTCATTCTTGCAAAAACTCTTGCATTTAAACATATTGAAGCAAATAATTTATGATGAAGTTCATCATTATTTAATCCTTATATTTTTATTTATTCTACATTATCTATTGGTTCTTCAAATCCAGCAAAAGATTATCTACTGTGTTTTTTTATTTCTTCTTTAGGTAATTAACCCCAAAAATAATCAAATGCCTTACCACTCATTGCAAAACAATGACTAGTACTAAGATTATCATTATCAGAGATAATGGATCTTTTTATATTCTAAGCAGTCAATAAATGTTAAACTAATTTATTCATTATCTATTAATGATCTAAGGTTTATTCATTTACATCCTCAACATCATCAATGAGTACTTCAATTTCATTATTTTATTATGATTGATTGTCATTCAAATTATCTTCAAAAACACCTATTTCATCTAAGGATAATTATTACTAATTAAATGATGAATATAAATACTTCTTTTTCATTATAATCTAACAATAAGACTGGCTTACCATTATTGATTATTCCACATTCTCTAGCACATTATACTGTAGTTAAAGGATTATCACCTGAAATGATTTTTAGATCAATTTATGCATTATTTAATAAATTAATAACTTATGGAGTATCATGTTTTAATTTGTTTTCCATTGCCAATAATCCAAAAAACTAAATATCTTATTCACATTCTTATCTACTTGCATTAATTAATCTTTCACTTTCCTCTTGACTTATTTATTTATATCCAAATCCTAATATTCTAAGTCCTTTCATTGTCAATAAATTAAGGGTTTTCTTAAAATCAATAGGTATAGTATTTTGAATAGATAATTCTGCCATTTTTTCAGGTGAACCTTTAACAAAAACATAATAATCATCTTTGTCTTTTACTATTACACTCATCCTCTATAATGCTGATTCAAATTCATACAATTTAAGTACATCCAATACAATACCTTCTCTATTTACAACTCTAGATTTAACATTTTAAGGAGGATGTTTTTCAAATTTAAAATCTGTAAATTTAAATAATTCTACATCAAGACTATCACCCATTAAATCACCATCTATTTCATATGTTCCATGACAAGTAGCAAATAATTTAAATTCTAAACTATTTTTATAATTCACTTAATTTTTTGTTATGAATTTTCCAAATTTAGATTAATTTCTTAATTAATATCCAAACATATCTATTCCTATTGTTGTTAATGTTCCTGTCTTATCAAAACAAACTGTATTGATTTTACCAGCAACAAGTGATTTACTTGGATCTATACCAAAAATACCTTTTTGTCTTAATCTAATTAATGAATATGTCTAACACATTGAAACAAAAATAGGTAAGGCTGGAGGTACTATCCATGTTAAAGCATCCCAAAATCTTAAAAATATAATCATGAAACTAAATCCAATAGAAATTATTCTTGGTAATAATGCAAAATAAACAATCAAAACACATATGGCTAAACAAATTAAATATTTTATTCCTTAACTATAAAAAGGAAATGGTTAAACTTTTGGATATAAAACACTTCTAAATATCTACCCCTTAAAAGAGCTAAATCCTGTTCTTCCTACTATTGCAATAACATATTAATATGTAGGTCTTACAAGTAAAACCTTTGTACCTTCATATAAACAATGTCTTTTATCAGCCATGAATGAAATTCGTTAATCCAAATCTTCTACTGGAATCTTTGGAATAGGAATTGATTCCCCTGTCAAAGAAGCTTCATTCATCAATAAATCTCCAGAAACTAAGACACAATCACAAGGCAATGTCATTTTATTCTCAATTGCAATTATATCTCCTGGTACTAAATCTTTACTATCAATCTTCTTAAATTGAATTCCTTATTCATAAAAGGGTTACTACCCTCTATAAACTTAAACTTAAGCTAAACTCTTTGCCATATTTCTCAATTTATTGGCTGAATTCTAAAGAAGTAAAAAGTTTATTGTTGTAAATATCAATGAAACGGATATCATTATTATTGACAATATTGCCAAGTCTTTTAATATTATTCAATCAATTACCTTCTAATACCCACAAAAAACATGACAAATACTACAATATATAAAATGGTGCTGTTAATTCTTTAACCAAATATACAAATAAATTAGGTTTTGGAATATCAATTATACATTTTCCATACTCTTCTTGAAATTTATTTGGATCTAAGTTAATTAATCTTTTACTTACATTATATACCAGTGGCTTACAACAATTCTCTTTTAGTTCTCAAATCATATTCAAGAGCTTTAAATGTATTCATAGCACTATTATAGATGTACTTTAATTTTCTGTTGATGAAATATATTTAGTTTTGTTTATTCTCTAACTTTGAGATGTTATTTGAATTATCATTATTAGTAACCCATATATGTGTAGCCTTGTCTAATTATGATTCTTTAAAGAAAAACTTTCTTACAAGCTTCTTTGACCAACTACAAGCTAATGTGAACAAGAAACTTGTGATTACAGAGAGTAACACTCCAAGTACTATTCTTCTCTTTTATAATCTTATTGGTTCTATATAAGTTATTTTTGTTGTGCCTTCTATTTCACAATCAACAACTACTGCATTCTATTCTTTAGATAAGAGACTTGAAGGATCCATTAAAGATATTATTAATATTTTATGCATTAGTTATGATTGATATGTTTAAAAATGGTGTAACATTTTTATTTAGTACAATTGAAAATTGCATATTAAAAAAAGATAATAAATGAATAATTATGATAATTCAGGAAGAGAAGATTTTATTTAATAAATTAATGTATATCAGTCTTTCCTAAAATAATAAAACTTGGTGGACTCACACATCTCTTGTACCAACAGAGAATGAGTAAAAAGTAGTATCATTGGTAAATGGAGTGGGAAGCTTTTAGAATAAGGCATCTTTAATATCAACATATTTGAGTTTAGAGGCAGTCAATCGTATCCCAGTAGCTAAGAAATTGGCAATTTATTTCAAGGCAGGAATTGTTGGTGCAGTATTTTTGGGATCAAGGTAATTTGATACATAATTTAAATTAGAATAGCAGCAGGATCTATTTATTAGAGAAATGTTTAAGGAGAGATTGGAAAAGTACTTGATGGTGCACCAATTTGGGAGAATAAGTTTGACGTTCCAGAATTAGACAAGAAATTCTTCTTTATTGATGATGATAATAATTTTGAACCCTCATTATGGCATCATGGAATGTATGCATTCATAAATAGAAAAGCAACTCAATTGAGAAGCCAAAGGTATTCTACAAACATGAGTGAATTTTAATCATTTAATGGATAAAATTTAAAATAAAATTAAATCTTTAAATTATTAATGGGTCGTATGCAAGCCAAAGGAAAAGGAAAGGGTATCTCTGGATCAGCCCTTCCATACAAGAGAAAAGCTCCAAAATGGTTGACTCTATCATCAAAGTCAATTGTTGATTAAATAGTGAATTTGGCAAAGAAGGGTAAAGAAATAATTGTAATTTGAGGTTTGAATGGATCATAAATTGGTGTTTATTTAAGAGATCAATAAGGAATTCCATAAACAAGATTCTTAACTGGACAAAAGATCTTGAGAATCTTAAAAAAGAGAGGTATTAATAGGTAGAATAACCAAAAGGTTGTGCTCCAAAGATTCCAGAAGACTTATATGCTTTGATTAAGAAGGCTGTTCAAATTAGAAAACATTTAGAAAAGAATAGAGGTGATATTACAAGCAAATTCAGATTGATTTTGGTTGAGAGCAGAATTCATAGATTAAGTAGATATTACAGAAGAACATAAAAATTGCCATCAAATTGGAAATAGTAAGCAATATTAATAAATGTTTAGTGTTTCAAAGACAGCATCAGCCTTAATTGGTCAATGAACAATATTTTATACATATAGTACATTATATAATAATTATATAAATGATTAATAATGTTGTCCCTTATTAATGTTTAATATTTATGATTAAATCTCAGAATCTGCCACCAAGATATTGGGATGTTGCAGTTAATTTTTCAGTTAAATGCTCTAAGATTCTTTCAACAATTTCTTATTATCTTTATCTTTCTGTGGTTTAAGTATCATAAGTGTTTTCTTAGAGAGCACACCATTCATGTTCAGCATCAAGAGTTTCTTGAGCTTATTCTAATTCTAACTAGTAAAGATATTAATAATTATAATTACTTAATGGACTTCAAAGAAATGAGTGGCAGTATCAATGTTGGTCTTGAAAGTTTGGATTGATTATTCCAATTAATTCTTTCTATCAACCAATCTATTGTGTTCATTGCTCAAATGAGTAGAGAATTCAGCCCATCTTTAAGCTTATCTATTTTCAGTATCCTATATATATTTAATATATTATAATTACTTCTAAAACTGATCTTGCTTCAACTAATTGTTATCTAAGTTATGAAAGCAATTAGAGAATTCTTTAAATAGCTTTTTGATCAACTTTAGTAGCTAATTCAGTCAAAGCTGTAACAATTGGTTAGAATAGAGCACCATGACTTTCATTTTCAATCAATCTCTTTTAAACAGCTTCAAATTTAGGTTTGAGTTCAGCAAAAGTAGCACCAAGAGAAAGATGTTAGACTAATTTAGTTGCTTCATCAACAGCAGCAATAGCATCATCATGCTCTCCATTCTTTCTAACCCATGTTTCATGAGCTTTGTTTCTGTTAGCCTCTTCTTGAGCAAATGTTCTTTCATTACTTTCAATATCCTAATTAATTATTTATTATGCATATTTTTACTTAAATTGTTTATCTAACATCATTTTCAGCTTCTGCCAAAGCTTTTTCGTTATCTTCTCTCATTTAAGCATTAGCAGCTACTTAAGCTTAATGATAAGCAATTGAATTTTCTAAATCTGTGACTATACGAGTGCAAGCAGCTCTATCAACTCTGATAACATTGTCATGTTTGTTTTAATCATCAACTAAACCAGCTAAAACCTAATTTAACAACACTAAAATTTCTTCTGCATTTCCTTTTGCTTGTAAATACATTTAAACTGTTGATAGAATTGTATTTCCAAAGTTGTCAGCATCAATTTCAGCTAACAATGTCTTTGTATCCTTCTGAACACCCATTACACATGAAACAATCAAGGCCAAAGCGATGAATTTATACATTATTAAAAAATTAACGAAAACGGATTACAAAATTAATATATTAATATATTAATCAAAGGTATCTGTAGCCATAACCTGTTGCTGGACGATATCCACTAACTCTACTTGGACTATATCTATAATTTGAATATGATGTTGGAGCAGGTGGAGGTGGTGAAAAATATTATGATTAACTTCCATAACCAACTCTACTTTAAGGTCCTCTCACTACTTGGCTATTCTATACTGGAACATAATCCACATGTTCATCATATCGATCAACTGGTATATATTCCACTCTTTTTTCTAGTCTAGGAACTGGTACATAGTCTGTCTCATGCTTAACTAAATATAATCAATTTATTTTTTAAACCTTCTATGTAATCAGTGTATGATTTCTCAACAGGTCGATATTCAACCTTTGTCTCTGGTACATAGTCTGTATATCTCTACTCTACAGGAATATATTCAGACCATTATTCGCCTCTTAATGGAGCTCTTGATTAATATGAGTATGGACGATCGTAAGGACCGTAGTATGAAGGAGCATATTAACTTGTTGGATAAGCTGGGACTGTGCGGTCGTAGGCACTTTGATAAAAAGGCTTGTAGTACGACATCAAAAAAACTTAAAATTATTTATTTTTATTTCTTCTAACAGAACTTTATTTTCATGTTAAATTTATTTTTTTTTATTAAATGCATTTAAAATTTCTCATACTTATCGATTTAATACAGGTAGAATATCATATAACTATTCAAATTTAGACTTTTTGATTCCATATTCTTCTCTTCTTTTTCTTACTGATAAAAAAATAACAATCATAGCATTATATATAAATTTTAAATTATTTTCTATAACTTAACTTACGATGATTAATAAAGTACTTTTAAGATTCATCTTAAAAACCTAAAATTTGTGAGAAATGATCATTTTTAAGTTAAATTATAATAAGAATCCAAAGTTGTTAATCTAATTCATTGTATATATATACTTTTTGTTAAAAAATTTTGAAATAGAATTAATAAGTAATAAACCAAAATTTCAACTGTAAAATATATTTAAGTAGATTTCTTATTAATATATTATAGGATCTAAAAATATACAATATATGTTATTCTTTGTTGAAGAGTATTTGGTTCTTTTAAAAAGCTAACAAATATTTAATTTATTAATAAAATAAAATTATATTGTTTTAACTTTCTTGAAAGATTTAAGGTTTAGGTTTTTTATAGTCAAAATAACAATTTATAAAACGAAAATAAATGATTTCATTTATTTAAATAATATCTTCTATTTAACATGTAATAAGCAATAGCATTTTATAGTATAAAAATAGTTATCATTTAACTAATAAAGAAGGATTTAACATTGTTTTTTAGATCAAGATTAAAGTTCTATAAATAGGAAATAGTCATTGTATTCAATTAAAATTTATACATCTACAATTGAAGTCATATATATTAAAACTTATTTGTATATATATAAAATTCTTATAATACAAATTATTATATATGTTATTGTAGGATTATAAAATGATTTTACTTTTTATTATAATAGGGATAATAAAATCAAATGCCCCAGGAACACTATCTTGTATTACTTATTTATCAGAATAATTATGTGAAGAACCTGGATATTGTATATGGAATGGAACGACATGCTAAGAATATACATAAAATTAGGATTGTTATCGAATTAATGAGGTTGGAGCATGTCGAGAGAATGGAATATATTCATCAATAGGAGGATCTGGTTTATGTGAGCCTTTGATCAAATTAGAAAATGATTACAAAAATGTTTGTGGTATAACAAATATCGTTGATTACAATTATGTAAGATATCCAATAATAACAACTGGATTCTCTACTCATTCATTAGCAGGTTAAACAGTAGCTTAATTGAAAATGTCAGCACCTTAATAGAATTTTATATACTAAGTGTTAAGTGTAAATATTTAGATAGCTAAAAACCCAGATTTACAGATAATTTTAGACTTGTACAAAACATATGAAGCTGAATTAGTAAAGGTGTATATACATCCCTATTAAATTGAAAAGGCTTTGATTTAGACATTATAAAATTTAAGAGATGATACAACGTCATTGTCACCTGTAGATAAATAGGCAACGATGACCAAATTTTGGACATTGGTTGATGTCTATCTCAAGAGATTGCAGATTCATAAAAAGAACTATTAATCTTATAATTATTTTCTAAATTTTTTATAGGGATCTTTTTCAAGGCTATTCTTGACCATAAAAGGATAGGGTCATATGATAACAATTAGTTGGTCTAAATATAAAAAAAATGGGATAATTTAAATAATATCATATTCTCCAAAATTGGTAGGCATATTAAATGCTTTGAGTGATATTATTTTTGTAAATGTACTAGGTGAAGATAAAACATCATTTACAGATATTGAAAATATGAAGATTTCCTATTTATAAGAGAGTGGTACATTAACTAATGTGGTGAGAAAATTGAAGTTTATAAGTGATAAAACATAGATTCCTCACTAATTAATGACATATACTATCAACTCTGCAATATGCAATTCAAATGAGAGAGAATGTGAATTTAGTCTTCCATCTCCTCTTTCAAATAGTACATTCGTTTTTTATGTAGAATAATGATGTAGTTGTTATTATTTTTACATTTTGATTTAATTATTAAAATATATTACTCAAATTTAATCATATCAAGAATGATAAATAGAGAAAATGAAGAAAATAATATTATATAATATGAATAATTTAAATTTTAGAATTTGTCCTATAAATAGTTAAATGACGTGATATAATAAATAATAAATGATTTATTTTTTTACACTTCTTTTAGCACTAGTAAGTTCAGTATCTGTGGGAGAAACAGCTTGTACAGCCTTTAATGCAAATGCAGTTGATTGCAATGCTACAGGTTATTGTAGACATGATGGAACTACATGTATTGGACTATCTTGCTATATGATAAATGAAGTAGCAGCTTGTAGATCTGGACCTTCAGGGAGTGGAATTCCTACAGGAGCTCTATCATCAAAATGTGACTCATTAGAGTAGTTTAGTTTACAATATGATAATGTTTGTTGATAAAGGAGATGGTAAATTGAATTATGCTTTTGTACGTTTTGCTAAAACCACAGATGGATCTGCACTTTAAACTACTGGTACAACACCTATACTCGTTGGAGCATTAGCTGCTTCAGAACCAAATATGTTCTCTTTGTATACAATAAACCCATGGAAATCTCCTGAGGGAAGTTAAAGTGCAGCTACTTTGAAAACAGAATTAGAAGCAATATTGGATAGATATATTTTATTTTATTCAGTATTGATTGATACTACTAATTCTCATCCATTTTACTTAGAAAGAACTACTTACTAAGCATTATAATTGATAAGAGTAATTATAAATTTCATTTAATGATAGGATTAAGTAGATTTTGATTATACAATGAGAAAAGCAATACTACCTAAAATATGGTAAGTTGCTGAAATAGCTCTTTTTAGAATTGCTAAATTTTCACCTGCTTATTATCAAACAAATTATTATTTCCTTAATTTTGCATCATGTCCATATTCTAGAAGAGAATTAAAAATTAATGGATAATTACACACAGTTAGAATTGACTGGATTGGTTATTCATATACAGCAAATGGATTTATGCAAGTCTATTCTTATGCTGCAGAATAGTTTGGTATAAGAAATGCACTAACAGACATTATTGCTTTGAGACCAACTACTTCTGTAACTACAGCTGATACCATTAATTTAGATACTGGATTTACAGGTTTCTACTTAGAATGGACTTGGAGTGACACAAATTTGGTTGTTGTTGAAAAAGATATCAAATTATATTAATTTGATGAAAGTGCTGCCATAGCAACTGATGTTGTTAAATAAGTAACTACAACTATTACTTGTACTATTGCAACAAAAACATGTAAAACAACTGCTATAACTACTCCAATTACTTCTGCTACTACTAGAATCAATTATTATTTCAGTTATGGTCCTGGTAAATGTGTTGATAAAACTGAAATTTAATGTAAATTATCAATCGAATAAGGAGCACCATGTACTTATACATCATCTAAAACAACTGATTATAAATGCTCCTGATTAATAATTATTAATAAATATAAATATATATATTCAATGATAAACTTTCAGGATCGATTTAAAGGCAAAATGTCATACATCTCAAAATATGGAATTAACTAATCTCCTGATATTAAATAAAATAGCTAAATTCTGGTATTCTTTTGATGACTATTAAGTAATAAGATTAATCAAACAATAAAAGTCTTTAAAAAATTATTAATTTAAACTCCAAATCACCTATCAAAAATTCTTATTTTTATAAGCTACCTCCTATAAAAAATAAAATTGTAGATAGAACTTTAAATTTTAATTAACAGAAATAATAAATATAAACCAAGAAAATGTATTAATCTACAAATATTTCAGTTATTCAGCTGACCACTCAAAAATTAGTTTGAAGAAATATGATAGTGATCTTGAAAAAATTTAAATGAAACATTTGCAATATTTAAATAAGATTGAATAAATATATATGCTTTAAAAAAATTGATTAAAATATCATTAAATGAAAATTCAGACATTTTAGATAAATTTATATAATAAAATAATTTTAATATAAACAAAAATTAATTTTTAACTTCATTTTTTTTTACTTACAATTTAAGATTTCATATTTGAGAGAATAGAAATATTTAATAAGTAATATTTCTCATAACATTAATAGTCATTAAATTTTATAAAGAATAAAAGAGAAGATTTATTATAATCATATAATTTATAACTTTAATGTAATAAATCATAAATTCTTAAAATAAATGAATAATACTAATAATATAATTTTTAATTTTCTTTTCTATCTCAAATTTCATACTATTCATTATATTTGATAATATTTATTCCATTAAAAATTAAACCAATATTATGAATTCCAATTATGATGAATAAAAATATTGGTTTTGTAGATAAAGAACCTTTTATTTATATACATCAATTATTTTTTGAATTAATTAAATAAGAATGGAGAAAAGGAAGAGAAATGATTTTAGTTAATTTAGAGATGTTTTAACGTTATATAATTTAAATATAAAAATGAAATTGTAAAATATTCGAACTATTGATTTCAGCAAGGCTAACAAATAGATTAAGGATCTATCTCATAAATTTTTATAGAGCAAGATGCTTAGAAAGAACAAAGAGAATTTTAATCCAAATACTAGTCATTAAGATGCTGCAGCTAAATTATTATTAGAAGCTCTACAAAAACCAATACTGAGAAATCTTAGAGATTTAATTAGGATTAAGTAGTCAGTAGTTTGTGAGAGAAATATTTTTGATGAGGTTTGTTCAATGGGTGTAAGTGAAAATAGTGACATAGGAGAAGGATTCAAGATTTCTTTTGCAAATTTGAGTATCAAATAAGAAAGTATTGTGGATTGTGAAAGTATTCAGCCTACAAATGCACCAATATTATTGTTTATGGTGATTCAAAATATTAGAAAGAAGAAAATGATAATCTCATTCTAAGAAATCAAATTTTTCATACTATAAAGAAGTTTGAGCTCAGTTAACAAAAGACTTGAATATGCAAAATAAGAATAATTGCGTAAAATTATTGTTAACAAAACAAAGTAGGAATAGTTATTACTATAAGTATACTTGAAATATTGGTCTTAATAAACACAACTTCTTATATTTTTTGATCATTTTGGTTCAAAAATAATGAAAATATACAAAAATAGATTGAATGAATATTTAATTGCAATGAAATAATAAATAACAAAAAGAGAGGCAGCCTAAAATTTAGTTAGGATTGTAAATAAGAAATTATTTGAATATGGACAAAATTTGAATAAAGTGAAAAACAATTTACATTTGTAAAATTGTTTGAAATAGGTGTTTATAAGATAATTGAGAAGTTCATTTTAGTAATTGTTATAGAAAAGACATAGATCTCCAGTTATTTTTGAATTAATGAATAAATTTCAAAATAATTTATTGAGATAGAGTCTAAAGATTTTTTAATTGCATATATTAAGATAGAAAAGAAGGATTAAGTCATTTACATATGGTTTTGAAGATCTAAATAAAATAATGAATAAATTAGATTATAAATTGGGTTTTATTAGGCTTCAAAATAAAAACTAAAAATAATAAAGATTATTGCCAACAAAATTTTTAATAATGATTCTTAAAAAAATATAGGACAGGCAAAAACATTGGGTTTTGCGAAAATTAAATTAATGAAATATAATAATTAAAATTATTGTCTATTTAACTATTGAAAGAATGAATATAAATGTAGGAGATTATTGGATTTGAATTTCCTATATTTATCATAATTCTGAATTGTATTAAGTTTCTCTTAATCCATTAATTAATATATATATATATATATATAAAAGATTTAATTTGCATCAATGGTTCGACTTGAGAAACTCATCTATGAACAATTAGTCAATATTCGTGCTTTGAAAAGAGAGAGAATTATAGGATCACCAAGAAAATGGTATTCTGAACCACGTACACCAGCAATGACACTTTCAGCAGTCAAATTATTTACATAAGGATGGACTGGATTAATTTACAAATTTGTTGAGCCTTTATTTGCAAGGTAAAGTGATTTTGAATACAAAACTTAGATTCTTATACAGATGGATGAGAAATATAGGATTAGATAGAGGATTGGCAATGGAAGACTTATTGTTATTTTAAGATAGAGAATTAAGAAGAGATCCATTATTTGAACATATTTAAAGAGAAGGATTCCACCCCTATACTTGGATTATGTTCAATAAGAGAAGAGCAAGATTTTCAAAAGTAGAAAGAGGTGTAAGAGGATCTACTGCTCCTGAATGGTTATAAGCAGAAGCAAGAGAACGTACATTAGCTGATAGTGTTGAAAATATTTATGAATGGGATAATTACGTTTATCAAAATTATATGAGTGACATGACACCAACAGCAAGAGGAACAATATTATAGAAATTATTACCATTGGAATGGTTCCTATTTTTTGGTATGTTGAGAGTTGATTCATGGGATAGATATTTCTATAATGAAGTAATGTATAAAGGATTAGAATATTCAAAAGAAGAGTTGGCTAACATTCCTAAACCATTTAAGGCATAATTATGTATAAATTTATTATTAATCAATTTAATTAGCAACTGAAGAAGGAAGAAGACAATTTGAAGTAAATGTAAATAGATTTATTGATCTTTATCCAGGATCAATTGTGAAAGAAGGGTAATATTATTATTATATTAAAATTTTAGTGATAAATTTGATTTCTAAAGATTTTATGCTCTTGAAGCAATTAATAATAATAGAGATCTCAGCAAATTTGATTCTTCATTAATAGCTTAATTGAAATCAGAACTTACTTAATAGGTTGCATTAAAAACAAGCACTAAAGTAAAGAAACAAAGAGCCACTCTCCCAAGTTGGTTATAGTAAGATGGAAAGGGATTCTTAGCATGATCTATTAAATAAAATATATAATTACAAATAATATTTTTATCTAATATACATAAGTATAATACTAATATAAATAGTTTTATACAAAAAGGCTTTCTAAATTTTAGCAATCAATATTAAAAATGAATAAATCTCATTTACTATTATAAATTTATAACATAAACATGGTGGTATCCAATTAATAAGAATCTAAATAATAAAAACTTTTATGCATTCATTGATCTTAATCATTTCCAGTAACTTATTTAATTAAAGGCTTTTGAATTAATTAATACAATAAAGAAATGAAATTCAAAAATGTATTAAGAACTTTATAAAACCAATTATTGATTTGTGTGAATGAAATCTAATAATTAGACAATCTAATAAAGAAATAGACTAAAATAAATTTATGATATTAGAGAGAAATTAAAAGAAATAATTATTATATGTTGATGCTAATTCAAATTTCATATAGTTTTATAATGAATTGATTAAATTAAATAATGTTAATTATAAAAAAAGTTAACATAAGAAATCATAAAGAACTCAGTCGCATATAGTAAATCCAATAAAGAAGAAAGATTTAATTTATCATTATTTAGATATTTTTATTAATGTATTATTAAAGATAACTTAAATTATTATGATTGTAATTATAATATTAAATTATAAAAATCTACATTATAAGCAACCTTTATGTATTTGATTATCTACTTGCTATTCCATAATATTTAATGCTAATGCTATTAGAAGTATAAGGATTAAACCATATATTTATCACCTGGAGAAACTTTAAAATTAGATTTGTAAAATTATATATAAGGTAAGCAACTTCATTATTCATCTTCAAATGATTGTTTAGAGAGCAAATTGAACTAGAAAAACATAACTTTAGCCAATTTATACTTATCAGATTACTCAGAATATAGTTTATGCTATGACCCTATAAGTGGAATTTGTAATTAACAAGAAATTTATTATTATTATTATAGAGTTTGGACAAACGGTGTAAATGTATGTTAAAGATCAATAAGTTACTATAGTATTTTATAATATTACTGATACTTTATCAAGACCCATTTATAAAACAAATTTTAAAATTGATCGAGTATTACAATTAATTAATATGTAGAATGTTGAATGTTAAAATGTATTATGCATGAGAATTAATTTGGGTTTGATTGAATGCAATCATAAAACAAAAGAATAATCAACCATCTATTTAATTAATGCACTATTACAATAAACTTAAATTTATATTCTACAAACTAATCAATTTGGCCCTATATAGTAATTGATATCATAATAAATAGAGCAGGAATGATCAATTACATCAATGATGACGTAGTGACTTACTATAAAATGGTCAATTTCATCAACAACAATAGAATTGACATGTACAGTATAAATGTTACTTCCAAAGAACTTACATACTCTACCATAATAGATAAATTAATCTATAAATTGTAAACATTAAATTTATATAATTTCTTGATTTATAATTAAGCTATCTATTTTTTATCAAAAGAACTTGGAGTATGTTATGTTAAAAATTACTCTTATAATTATTGTTGGAAATTTACAGATGATTTTGATGTTTTCAGTGTCTATATTGAATAAAATGGATTTCATAGTATACTCTTAGGATCAACTGTTACTTCTGATATCTTTAAAACTTATTTGTTTGATGATGATACCTACAAAATTATTTAAATGTATAAGTTATCTAAAAATATGACTATTTCATAGATATACCATAATGATAGGTACAGTTTTATTATTGGACATAAAAATAACAATACAAAGAAGTATTTTATAGAAATTTATACTCAAATGGATGATTTCACATCTAATTTGTATAAATCAATTGAAATTGCTTCCTTTAAAGAGTTCTTCTATTTTGATAGTCTAAACAGTATGATGAATTATTAATTTAGATAATGCCTATGCAATTAATAATAGGTCCATATTCATTATAACTCCATAAGTATCATATCTTACAATTGATGATGGTCAATGTTTTGGTGAGATTATTGAAATTAAAGCATAATTTCCTTCTATTGAAACAGATATAATATGTAATTTCATATTCTATGTTATTAAACTTGAAGAAGGAAGCCTAGATATTTATGACAAATAAGAATTGGATTACTCATTAATTGTTTTAAATCAAAGTATTAATAACATATATTTGAATAATTTTGTAATTGGTCCTAATATTGATTATTATTTATATAATACAACAACTATTGATAATTCAAATGAAAATGATTTTGAAAAGATCAAATTTAAAGAACATTTTACAATTTAATATGCCTAAACTATGGATATCACTTCTATCATATATAATCGTGCTTTTAAGACTGTAATTACAGATTAATATATTCAAATAATCTAATGGAAAGACTTAACTCTTCAAATATTTAATTGTATTATCTCTGAAACTGATAGAGAGATTAATTGTATTTATAAATAAAACATGAAACTTTAAGATCCAGTATTATAAGTTGTTACTGGATTATCATGTTCAACTGAATGTTTTGTTATAAGATAAGAAAAAAGAGCAGATCTTTATGTTGAATATAATAATAAATTTATAAATACTAATTGTTTTATTGATTCACAATACAATATTTAAACAATTAAATTGCATTTAGATAAATATTTAGTAGAATTAGAAAATAATAAGATTCAAGTATGAATTAATTTTAAATAGATATACTTACCATTATATAAATAATCAATGACTTGCAATTTTTAAAAAGTTTTCGAGATTGATTCTTTATAATTAGAAGAACTTGTAAATGCTAATAGATCTATCAATATATTTAATGTTAAAACTAATGTTAATATTTTCAATCTCTACATTTCAACTAATTTAGGTTTAATAATTATAGATCCAGGCTTATTGAGATTCTAACAAATTAAATTAATTGCATTTGTGTAATTTAATTAATAATTTGACACAGTATTATAAGTCATTAAAAATCGAATTATCACATTATAGTATAAATAGATAATAATCATCAATCTAGTCTAATAAAATTTCTATTATACTGAAAAAGTATTACCAAATTTTAATTTCACAATAACAAATACAACAAATTCATAAATTGCTCTTTCTTAAAATTATTTTTATTTGCAAGCTAAAGATTCCAATTACTCTGATGTTATCATAGTTTACAAAGTGGATGAACCTTAAATTTCAACTTTTCATACATACTTCTTTAAAACTAATAATTTAGATTTTAGTGTAATAGAAAAATAAGATGATGAAATATTTTTAATTCAATTATTTGATGCCCAAAAATTATACAGTTCAGTTATTTTATAATTCCAATCATCTTATTCAAAAATAATTAAGGTTCTTTTTTCAGGATTTACAAGTTATGCAAAATTAATGGATATAAATGTAAATGTAAAAACTGCAGAAAAGTAATACAATCTTACATTATTAAATAATAATACTTAAAATATAACTTATGATGATTAGATTTCAGAATACATTAAATTAGATGGATATAATGATTTTATTGATGGTAGTGTAAGTGAATGGTCTATTAAATGTTTTTCTTGTTAAAAAGAATTAGAACTTATCAATAACATTAATTATGATAAATATTTAACATAGATACCAAATACTACTTAAATTAAACATACTTTTGATTATGTTTTAATATAATAAGAATAGAGTATAATTGCAATCGATAATTTTGGAAAAGTGAAATTTTATATCCCATTACCTCTATCAGAATAATCAACCAAATGTACATCAATAACTGCTAATACTTGGGAAAATAAAACAAAATTAGTTGTTTCAGTTTGTAATACAAAATCCTAAGCTTAATTTTATATTACATCATTTTTAAGTTCATTCCCTGTTCCTATGGGTCCTTTCTATACACCATTATTAATTAATTAAATCACTCATATAAGAATGTTACATGAAATTTTATTTATTTTGGATGTAGTGACAGAATATGTCTATTTGCTTAATCTAAAAATTGATGAAAATTAAGGAGATTCTTTGAGAGTGATAAATACATTAAATGCTAGAGAATTCACTGCTGATAAAGGTTAAGTCTTTGTTAGTTTTGATGTAGCATATAATGATGATACTTACTTATTATTTTTACTAACAAATTCATCATGTAACTAATATAAATTATAATAGAATTTATTATTTATACTTATCCTTAAGATGACGCTTATACATTAGATTTGATATTATTTTTCTATGATAAAGGATTTACAGACATACCATCAAACATTGTACCATAATCATTGATAGTAGCAGAGACAGAATAAAAGGAAGATATATAATATTACAGAATTATTGTAGCAAATCAAAATTTTCATCATTATGAATTAGAGATTAGTATAGGATATCTAGACAATTCTATTTAATGTAAATTTATTAGAGCTTATATGTAATATGGATATTTCTATGCTAATGGAAAGATTAGAGTCTCAGAAGAGACATAAGGATTTTTTGGTTTGATTTACTAAAATCCTTTAGATGAAAGACAAAAATTATTGGTTGTTTATGATAGGTTTAGTAAAAGCTAAGAAAAATTGAGAAAGATTCTAGGAGGATATAAGATATTTTCAAATTATTAAATGTAAATATATATAAAATAATATTTAAGTTTGTTTGATTTTTTACATTTTAAAATGAGGAATGATGAATTTTCATATGGTATCATTTTGTAAGATGGGCCTATATTAAATTCCTTGACTTTATCTAGATATTTGGCTATTAAAGTAAAATTCAAAGAATTTTAAACATAAAATATTACCTTCAATGCTTCAAATGACTTTGGAAAATGGGTTAGTTTTAAAGCAAATATTTATAATAGACATGGAGAAGTAATAGATAATATATTATTTATTAGGCAAATTTACTTTATATAATTATTTCTTTAGGAGTTTTTGTATTTATAGTGATATTCTTATCATGGCTATATGTTAGGAATAAAATAAAATAACTTGAATCTAAAGGGTTTGATGTGATATAAGAAGAAGATGATATAGTTAAAGAAGATCAATGATTTTTATTTATAAATATTTTATTTAAGAATTATGATATAATTGGATAATTTTTAGATGAATATCAATTTTTTTTCTTTGGAGGATTCCACATTTAAGTTAATGTATCTTGGACTAAAAGTGTAATCATAGCATGTGGTCCTACTCTTGTATAAAA
Organism: Paramecium primaurelia; assembly: GCA_905182975.1. Lineage (NCBI taxonomy): Eukaryota > Ciliophora > Oligohymenophorea > Peniculida > Parameciidae > Paramecium > Paramecium primaurelia. The sequence continues at coordinate 154,494 of CAJJDM010000109.1, forward strand.
GACTGGCAATCCAACCCATAATCCTGTTACACCTTCTCTTTTAATTGTCTAGAGTTTATTAATAATAATTTAATTACTTTGAGGAAACAATCTCCAATGTTTTTGTAAGGGAATTGTCCTGTTGTTGGATCTTTTTTCATTCTTTAAAGTTTTGTTTTGAGATTGTCAGGAGGCAAAGAAGCAATTGCACATCCAATACCAGCTGCAGCAGAGGATCTATTAGTATAAAGGATAAAATATACAATAATTTATCCATATAATCTTCCTTTCCTTTACCATGAAGAGATACGATAATGTCTTTGATTTGATCATAGGTTGTTAACATACCTAATATAATAAGTTGTTGAATTACTTAAGTTCATAGCAATGGCTCTGATGACTGTTGGTAATGATCCTCTCCAGAGTGTGATGAGTCCCTCTTCACTAACAATTCTGTAGAGAGCATCAAAAACATTTTTATAATTTCTTCTTTATGCTTCTGGTAAGAGGGTATCAGCTTAAAATCTAACCAAACATAAATCAGCTGGATTTCCAACAATGGATCCAACAAATCCAGAAAATGAAGATGCTAAACATCTTTCCCAAAAAATCATGCTTCTACCATGTGTTCTTTTATAATGATCATCGATGGCTCTATATAATCCCAAACGAGTAGTAGCATAAGTGACTTATCTCAATAGAGCAGCTCCAATTCTAATAATATATATATTATTTATAACCCTTTGTAAAATCCGAAGGGTCCTTCTGTTTTGATGATGTCTTTGATAATTTCCAATGTGTTGACATTGATAGTTTATCCTTGTCCTTTAAGTTCACTTCGGACTTGAATACGTACCTTTACAGTATCCATTGGTTAGACGAAAGTTGTGGCTGTACATCCTGAGATACCTCCGATTAAAAAAGGAGATATTAATTCAAACAATGTTGGCATATCTAATTTTTATTTATATTAAATAATTCTTAAAGTGCTACAGGATAAATCAGAAAATAAAAGTAAGTATAAATATTCATAAGCATAAATGAAGAAAGAAAAAATCAAAATTATGTAGTCATTTGAAAATTTATTTAAAAAATATATAAAAATTGAATATATAAAATTATTTTTGGAAGAGAATTAGTTATATGAAATTAATTGTATTTTTGGTTGTCGATAAGATTCTCAAATATATATTAAGTTTATGATCTTGAGTATAATAATATTCAATTTCAAAAGAAGATTATTTAATAATTGATTATATTTAAATTAAAGTAGCTTTAGATAAGAAAATTATATATAAGGGGATAAAGATTAAGAAGGATAAGTATTTAAAATAAATGAATATATTAATAATTAATAGATATTATCTCTTTTGGGAAGATAAAAGTTTGATTAATTCATTTTAATATTACAAAATACATTTATTATTATAAAGAATTTTATATTTATTGTTTCTAAACTCAATACTTAAAGATTTTTCTTAATGATTAATAAGATTAATGGAAATATAATCTTCTCCATAAAGAGAAGATGATTTTTGTTTTCTCAAAATGATAGATAGTTGAATTAAATATTATAGAGGACTCTGAAATTATAAGTTTATGAAAATTAACATATTATTTTGGATGTTCTATAATTTTTTTTTATTTTAAATTTATCTATTTAATATATTATTTTTTAATCATTCAGATAATTTAGATTAATATAATCAATTGATCTATCAAAAATAAATCAATTTCAGTTTATCTAGGTCTAAATATAATTAGATTTAGTGTCTTATCTAAATTAATAATCATAAAAATATTATGTCAATCACCTCTTAAAATTAATAATAATCTCCAAGTTTTTTTGCATGCTAATATGGCATCATTGTAATCGAAGTATTTAGTTGTAGATTTACATTTTTTAAAGTTAAATCTTGCTTAAGCATCATTAAAGCCTCTACTATTCAGTAGTTAATTCATTATTGAGACCTGTTAATTCTAGTCTCTAATTAAGCTTATTCTAAAAATTACCTTTTATAAAATAATATGCAGAAATATCTAATGATCACATTATCTATAGTAGTTTTATGAAATAATTAAATATTTAGTTATTTATTAATTCTTATTGAAGATATTAAATAATAATGTCCATAATTTCAGAATTATTGATCTTAAATCTTAAGTGTTTAATGATAATTGTTAAATTTTTGGATTATTGAGAAAAAAAATGATTAAAATTATAATTAATTTAAATTGAAGATTATAATGAGAATTTCCATGATAATGAATAATTATTTAAAGTCTTATTATCAATTATAGATGACATTTAATAATGTAATAAATTATAATCATTTAACATTGAATTAATTTTATATTAACACTGAACAATTTTCAATAGTTTATTTATCAGCATTATCAAAAACTAGTGATCCATTCTGATAATTACTAATAATAATCTTACGATAAGTTTTAAATAGTAAAATCATAATTTATACACCAAAATTTGTTGAATATTATTATAATATCTTTTACTATTAAATTAATTCTCTTTCATCTTCTTTTTTATACATTTATTCAATATTAGCACATACTAATCTCGATCTCTATTCTTACAAATATTATTTGCATTAATCTAATTTCAAATTATCCAATTTCTCCAATTATTTCTCCATCAAATCAAATATCCTATATAAAAATTATTTCTTTTTAATTAACTCAGTCATTAAATTACTTTCATTTGTTCCAGTTTTCAATCTATTTGTACTTATTGATCTAATTGGAGATGCTTAAGTACTAGTAGTCTTACAATGCTCTGCTAAATTCTACTAAGAATATTGCTTCTACATTTAAGTTTTCTTTACACTTATTGGTAAACCTTTTAAATCTAACTTCTATTGTTATTATCCCAATATTGTCTAAAATAATTAATCCCAACCCCATCTATCTTTTTCTTCTTTACCCAAACAACCTATAATTATTTATTTTGTTTTTTAATCAATCTTTGGCAATAGAGGAAATTTCAAAGATTCATTATCTAAACGATTTAGCAACTCAACTACATTAGAAGAATGCCATGGAGTTGTCTTATATATCATTTCATATAAAATAAGACCCAATGACCATATGTCAGATTTGCTTGTATAAGGTAATCTTCGTAATATCTAGGGAGCCATATAAAGTGGTGTTCCAACTAAAGAGGACATGGTTGAATCTACTTAAACTCTCTTTGCAAATCCAAAATCAGTTATCTTAAATATGCCATCTTATAGTAGAATATTTGCTGGCTTCAAATCTCTATGCACTATACCATTTTTAAGCAATTCTTATAATCCATTTAAAATTTGTTTAAATATTTCTATGGCTCTCTCTTCTGATATTTGACGGGGTATCAAATAGGCCTTTAAGTCCCCTCCATTACAATACTCTGTCACTATATAAATATTGTTTGTGCTATGAAATACATCCAATAATTTCACTATATTTTAATGATTGAGTGATTTCATTATCTCCACTTCTTAAGCTATTTATTAAGATGTGTAATCACTTTTAATAAGATTGTTACTTATAATTTTAATAGCCACAGCTATTAAATTAATTTAATATATTACTCTGATCATTAGAAGTGTCTCTGGCCATATAAACATTAGCATAAGCACCTGAACCAATTTTTGCATCATAAAGAAATTCATAATGCTTTACTTTCTTCTTTTATTTAATTCTCTCACTTTACATTATTACTAATAATAAATATTAATCTATCCATACTTTATATTATTCCTAAACTTATAAAAGAGTGATTCATTTTTATAAAGATTTAAGAATTATAATTTATTTTTATGACAAACTAAAATAACATATAGTTTGTACTTGATATATATATATATGTCAATATTTCTAAGAAATTATTACTTCTAATGATCTATGCTCTTATAAAATAGTATTATTTAATATTAAAACTGTTTTTTTGTAATATCAAATACATCATATTCAAATATCTATAAATTGTTATTGCAGAACAGAAAAACATTTTCTCAATCTACAATATACTCATTAGATACTAAATCAAACATAAAAGTATTATAATAGGAATTTATAGAAAATAGTCTGATTAGAATTCAACTTAAAAATTTTTAGATCAAAAGTCATATACATTAATTGTAGAAAATCTTTGTTGATTTTTCCCTAATATTATTATTTCAAATTTTGTATAGTGTTACTGTTGAATGAATATAATGATGAATGTTATTAATGTTAAAATAAGAAAGTTATAAAATATACTCAAATGTTATCATCTTCATCAGTCTCCTCTTCGATCAAACATAATAATTTCTTTGTTTACTATGTTCTTTAGAATTAGTTTCTAAATACTTAAATTTATTAAAGTAATGAGGCTGACATCTAATCCTAAGAAGTATCAAGTTAAGGATTAGACAAATTTAGTATCACCTCTTTCAAGTATTATTTCTCTTCATCACTTACTAATCCCAGAGAATGGAAATTTTAGAGTGTCTGGAATGCTAATTTGTAAAATGATTACATTAGAATATAATTAATCATTAAATCTAATTGATGTTGTTAATAAATCCACAACGCATGGTTTCTTAGGATATATATTTAATAAAATAAATCAATTTTCTTAATAATAACTCACCAAATGAAGTTATTTTTTAAATTCTCCATAATTCTCTATAATATCATTAATGGTTATTATAATTTTAAATATTTATAGGAAATATTTCCATCATATAAATATGTCCAAATTATCAATTATTTTCTTATATCTAATTTTCATGAGCTTTCGGCAAAGATAAATTTTGAATTTAATTTATATTAGATTTCTTTTTAGAAAATATTTAAATCATTTACTAAACACTTAACTTATTTTGAATAATTCTATAATTTAATGATTTTTATGAAAATTATCCTTAATGATAGGAATTTAATCAAAAATTTTCAGATTTAAATAATTCTATATATAACATTTACTTTCTGCATCATCATTATAATAGTAAAATAAGAGTTCTACTATTTTTTATTAAATTAATTAAACATTAATTATTCAAATTGATTTTATTAAATTCCATTTTCATTCTCAATAATCTCTAATCCAAAACTATCAAAAATATTTAATGTAGTATAAAGTTAATTTCAATCATAGAAGAGAAGATATTCTAATTTATTCATAACTATTTTGTGTTCTTATATTTTCAAATGCTTAAAAATGATATTTGTTGAGATTATTCTTTTTCTATATATTAACTTTTGATTGAGCAGATGATGTGGATAATACACTTTTAGTTTCATTTAAGATAGCATTCATTATCATATTAAATTGAATTTATATATTAAATAATTAATATGGAGGAAAATAAACTAAAATTATTAAATCAAACTTGAATTTGTTTTTAATGATGACTCATTAATTTATTAAAAAATCCACCTTCAATTTTGATTAATTCTTAATATTCCCCTTATTCAACTATTTCTCCTTATTCCATAACTACAATTTTATCATAAATTTTAATATTTTCTAATCTATGTGTAATCACTAATAAAGTTCTATTTTCAGCAAATTTAAATAATAAATCATGTAATAACTAATAAATTGTATATAATAATACTTAATCTGTTTTAGGATCCATGTTTGAAGTTGCTTCATCTAAACAAATTATATCTTTATTCATAAGAACAATTCTTAAAAAGTTTAGTACTTATTTTTCTCCATTTGATAGATTGGATCCATTTTATGATATAATAAAATCTGCATTACAAGAATTATTATTAGTATTATTAATTCCTCTTAATTAAAATCCAGTATCAATAAACAATTTTTCAATGACATCTTTGGTTGTTTTATTTTGAGGATCTAAATTATCTTTAACACTAGCATTATATAAAAATCCAAATTAAGGTACTACAGATAATTATGATCTCAATTCTCTTAATGTTAATTTTGATGACTAATAAAGATATATATATATATAAATAATTACATCCATTCCATTTATAAAAATCTATCCATATTAATGATGATAGAGTCCAAATAAGATATTTAATATAGATGTTTTTCCAGATCCTGTTCTTCCAACAAAAGCTATTTTTTATCCTTTTTTTATTGTTAAAGAGAAGTTTTTTAATGCAAATTTAGCTTCAGCTGATACATTTTCATAAGTTAAATATATATTTTTAAATGTAACTGCATTTTCTATTCTAAAATCAGTAAATTCTTTAACATCTTTCCATATATCAAAATCAATTTTTGGTAGTATTTAAACTTTATCAATATTTTCAGTTTCATTACTAAAATATTATTTAACTCTTTCTACAGAAACAATACCTGATTCCATTCTTAAATATAAAGAAAATAAATCATAGAAACTATCTAATACTACCATTGAATAAGTAATTGCTAATGCTTATACTGTATAATCATCAGAAAAATCAAATATTATTGTAAGGATTACAAAACTTGATACAAAAATAAGAATTAAATTACTCATCAAATTTAATCTAACTCCAAACCATAATTTTGATCTTTCTCCACATTAATCTGTCATAACCCAATTTTATAATTTATTTTAAAAAGTTTAACAAAATAAAGAATTTTTATCAAAAGCTCTTATTATTTTGATACCAGTAAGAGTTTCATTTACTGTTTATAGTAGAGATCCTTGATTAACTGATTTTAATCTTTTAATTTCTCTATTTGATTTGATATATATTTTACTGACTTAATAATAAAGTACTACAACTCCTATTAATATTAATACAAAAATTGGTTCCAATATAACTAAACCTATAGATAAACCAGTTACTCTACTAACATTTTCTAAAAAACAATGAAATGTCCAACTTAAATCATCATCAATCATTTATGTATCATCTTATATTCTATTTATTATTCTTCCAGCATTTGTTTTATCATAAAACTTCATCACAGATTACATTAAAACCTTATTCAATCTAAAAGATATAATAAAAATAATACTTAACAAAAAGCACCCAAGCTGATCTTAATGCTGTTGAAACATATAAAGCTGCTCTAACAAAAGTAACTAATAAGGCAAATAAAGTTAGATATAATAAAGTATCAGTAAATGAATTATTAAAATATATTGTTATTTAATGTAACCATGTATCCTCATTTCCTTTCAATTCTGATTTTAACCAAAAATCAATTAAAGACATTGATCCTTACATAAAGAAATTCACAATAACCCATCCAATCAAAAGAAACCAACTCATACTACTAAAGTATGTTATCCAAGTATTCATATTAATCTTTCCTTATTCTCTTTATTCCTGATTTTCAGTATCATCATCTTCAACTTTATGCAAAAATTATTCTTTCTCACTTTTCTTAGAACTTTTCTATTTAGTCAATTCTGGTATCATTTCTTCTAATTCCTCTTCAATATTTGGTTTATCTTCTTCTGGTTCTTATTCTTTTTCCAAATATTCATTTATAATATTCTTATCATTAATTATTTATCCATTTTCTAAATATATTATCCTTGATTTAACATTAGGAGGTACTTAATTTAAATATCTATAATGAGAAGTAATTAATAAAACTGTTTTTCCATTATTTATTAAAAAATCTAATATAGTTTTCTAAAATATTTGATCTGCTATATGAATGTCTAATGATGAGAATATATCATCAAATAAATATATATCACAATTTTAATATAATGCTCTGGCTAATGTAATTCTTTATTTTTATCCTCCACTTAAATTCTTACCATCAGGTCCTATTTCATGAAAATCTTATTTCTCAAAAGTCATAATATCTTTCCTTATTTCACATACATCTATTACTTCATTATATAATTTCTAATTAAAAGGTAATCCAAATAATATATTGTCCCTAATACTCATATTCTAAACCCAAGATGTTTAAGAACAATAACCTATATTTCCTTTTATTATTATTTAATCACTAATAGTCAACATTCTTTATCCTGAAATTAATGAATCAGATCTTATTGAATTACTATTGTACATTCCTTCATATTAATTATACTTTTGTAATTCATTTAAAATTGCATTGAATAAAGCACTCTTTCCTGATCCAATCTTACCTATTATAAAATTTAAAGTGTTTCTCTCTATCTTCAATTCATCAATTCTTAATATGAATTAAGAATTTTCATTAACTTAATCAAATACAAGTACATCATCACTAATTTAATTCTTTTTTTAAGCTCTTTTTTATTATTCATTCTTCTCAATTGGCCATTCACATAATAAACCTTCAATTAATACAACATCACCCTCTTTAACATATGGTAATTAGAAACGATCATCAGGATCAATCTCTTATTATTTAAGAAACTATGAGATTCTCTTAAATGAAACATATGCTAATAATCCAGAATTTATACACCAAGGTAAAATTCCTAAAGGGAAAATCATTGTATTAAATACAGCTATTAAAGAAAATATATTCAAATCAGAGAGTGATTTACCATTATTTACCGATGAAATTATATAAGTACATAATAATACATAACTGACATTATTCCAAAATATTGAACATAATCCATCAAATCCTTTTAATAAACTAAGCATAAAGAACTCCCAATTTCTAAATCCCATTATCTTTTTACTAAAAGTCTCTTCCCATGATAAATATTTAATTTATTTCATTCCTTCAATAACATCTGTAGACAACCCAACTCTCATATCCTTATATTCTAACATTTTTTTTTCTGATCTCATCATCACTGCTGTAACAATTAAATTAAAAACTTGAGCACAAAACATTGTAATTACAACTATTGTACCTGCATGAGAATCAAGATGATATAAAAATATTAAACATCCTGTTATTAAAAGGATTGCTTCCCATGTGTCTCTTATTGTAAAGTTAATTAACATAATTTAATCTAAGTCTGCTGTTAAAAGTGTCTAAAAATATATATATTTCTATTTACATTGATATTAGCTGAATGACTATCACTATCACCTTTATTACTAATGCATTAGACTCTTAAAGCTTTATCATAGATCAAATATTCAGATATTAATCTAAGTCTAAGTACAAATAGATTCACAAACTAATCTGTTTTGGCATTGAAATATGTTCTTAATTATAAAATCCTTTAAATACTTGAGAAGAGAGAGACAAATAATACCACAAATAGATAATATGGGTTGATACAACAATTCTCTATTTAAATTTATTAAGGAATCTGTGGCATAATTTAACATTAGTAAATTTCCTAACATTATCATATCTGTGGCTGTTTATATTCCAAGTAATTAGAAAGTTCTAAACAAGAAGAAGTGTTTAAAGATTTTTCTATATAGATATTTTGGCTTTGATTGTAAAATACTAATAATCTTGATAAAAATTTACTCTTTTAATTCTTAAAGGATCTACTCACAATCTGATTCTTTAATAACAAATTTCTTTAAATCATTATTTTGTATTTATCCATCCATACCATTTATAGTGTTAATCAATGGTGTAATGTCACTAAATAACCAGTTGTCTGATTTTACTTATTTGTTCAAGAATGATTATTCCATAATTATATAATATAATTAAGTTGATGTGGCAATTTTATGTAATATCAAAATTCTTTAATATAAATTTATTAGGAATCCTATTAATCAGAAACATAAATTTGAAGATATGAAAGTGAATTTTCAATATGGATCTAATAAGTTTGAATTTAATAAAAGAATAATTAAATTTTTTATTCTATATTCATTATTTATATATTTGAATTACTAATCAAATAAAAATAATAATCTATATTTATTTAATTGACTTTTTTTATTCTAATTAAATTATATACACTCATTAATTTATTATGACATAAAGCAGTTCAACTCTAGATAATTGATTATTGTGTTTTGAAATTTCAAGTTCTTATAAAAAGTTATTTCTTGTTTTATTACAAAGTTCTTTAATCATTATCTTATATATATCTTAAAATTAAAGATCTTTCTCCTTTAATAATATATATATTATAATACTTCTATACATAAACGTAATAATTATTGAATGTATTTTTAATAATTTTCAATAACATGTGGATCTCCCAAATATGTTTCTTAAACAGGTATAAATTAATTGATATATGATAAAATAGAAAATAAATGTTTTCTAGTTTCTTAATTTTATTCACCACCATATTAATCAATTGCATCAAAACAAAAATTTTATAAATTTGGCAATAAATATTTCTGATTTTTACTATCTAATAAATGCTTTTTAAATAATATTAAATAAATATTACTTTTGATGAAGGATAAGGTAAAAATAAATTACAAAATTCACTAATACAAACAACTATCATATAATATTATTTTCTGTAAAACTTTTAATATGAATTACATAATGATATGACAATCCTAGTATAATAATCAAGTGATAATTAATCTTTACACATAATTTTTCCAATATCTCTCTTTTTACTTAAATATCCAGAAATTGTCTTGAAAGTAACCAACATATTATCAAGTAATTTTTATGTAAATTATTTTTACTATAAAGAATTCAACCATTATCCTGCTATTGCACATAATTTTAGTATAATCTATAAATATAATTAAGAATGCTATTATTCAAATGACTACAATAATAATTAAGTAAGTTTAAGAATAAAATCACATGGTTCAGGTAATGAATTTGGAAGTATAAAATCATAAAGTAAATCTGTTAATTAATATGCTTAAGTAGAACCATAATGTAATTAATGAATTAATTCTGAAATTACATTTTTCCATCCTGAATCTCCAAATAAAAAATCATTCTTCACATTATCTACTTTCAATAATTTAATTCTATCATTACTATATTAAAGTTTCTAAGTCTATTATATTTATTGATTTAATAACACTCCATTAAAATTTTAGATATAATTTATTACATTATCTAATAAATTTAATTAATATTAATATTTCTAATTAAATGTTATTACTTCATCTTAATTACCCATTTTTTCTATTGATTTTTTAACAGTACTAAGTAACTATTAATATATCTATAAAATTAAATACTTCCTATATTTCTAAATAATTTATTGTTGAAATACTCTCAATCATACTATTTTCACATAAAAGATCTATTATATTGTTTAATAATTCCATTTTTTATCCTATTCCTTAGTAAGTAGCTTCTATAGCTCCTTGACAAAGCCAACTTAAAGCTTAAGTAGCACTTCTCATATATTATTCATCCCTTATATACTTACCTCTCATACTTGAGAAGATAATAAAAGAATATGAAGTATAATCACAGAATCTTCCCAATAATTAATAAGTTTTTTATAACTAAATTATATAATTATAATTTAATTACATTTAATTGAACATTCTTATCTATTTTTGTTTAACCTGATTTAATGGCCATTATGGTATTAGGTATAAAGTTATCCAAAAACTAAGTCATATAATCTTCACTAAATAAAACACCTAGAGTCATTAAATGACTAGCTCTTAATCTATTTTCTTCATTATTATCTATAATTTCTTTATAAATAGCTGGCCACATTTTTCTCACTTAACTTTTTATAAATCCTCTCATTCCTAATTTTGGTCTTTCCTTAAAAGGAGGAGGTAATGGTAATTATGATAATTTGCCATCTAATGTCCAAGCAGGTTCTATTCCTAATTATCTAACATTTTTTATATCCTTCTCTTTCTCTATCTCCCACTCTTTACCAACATCTTCTATTATCTATAAGGCTGCTTCCTAAATTGATGGATCTGTATCAAAGAGTCCAGATAAAAGATAAGGAACAAGTCTTGGATGATGATCCCATCTATCAGCTAATCCTCTTAACCAAAATCCAATTTCTTTGATAAAGGCTTATCTTACTTATTATTTTGGATCTATAATTAATGTAGCCTAATATTATATAATTATTTTTACTAAATAATTAATATGATGCATAGGTTCAAAGAAAGCTTTGATAGGAACAGAATTAGGATCTTTGAAGCCTGTTAATATTTCAAATACAAATGCATTGTTTTTCCATACTCCACATAAGAGAACAGCTGATAGAGCTTCTAAGGCTGCTATTCTAACTGGACTCTTCTTATTTACAAGTGGATGAAGAATAGCTCTTCCCATTTTTTCTGTAAAATGTAAAAGCATTTGATGGTTAACTTTACAAAATTTACCCAAACTTTTGCAAGCTTCTTTTTAGACTTCACCAAAAGGATCCATTAAGAAAGCTCTATGAATATCCACAATATCATCTATATATTCATGTAAGTTATCACTATCATTTTTACACATAATTGAATATAAGAATTATGTCAATAACAAACGAATCTAATGATATTAAATATATTTACTTCTTCTGATTCTTCAACAAATTTCATAAGTCTTGTTGGCAATTAAGAGGGAGGTGGTCTCATTACTTCAGGTAGATGACTAATTCCTTCTAAATCTTCGCAATTGCTTCTTTCTATCAACACTGAAAAAACATAACTCAATATAGGTTCATTATCTTCTGAATTTGTTATCAATCTAGAATATATAATATTAATAATACTAAATCATTGATTTTATGGACATTTCTCTAACCTTTTCATTAGCATCCGAAAAAGACTTCAAAAGTACTTTACCATATTTTAAAAGTATTTATTATGACAATGCTATTAATATTGATTTATATTTTACAATCTGATTGAGCAATATTAGGATCTGTAACTTTCTAATATATCTAAGTGATTGCTGTTTTTCTTAAAGTTGGATTTTATTCATGCAATGCATTTGTATTTTATTTGAAAAAGGATTCCAATTCCTAAATTTGTATATATATTCATACTAGATTATCACCAATTATGAAATCGTTCATTTAATTTCAAAAAAAATATATATATTATTATTTTTAGTTTAAGTAATAATGAAAATCTTATAATATTAAGAAAATAAAGGCTTTATAGATACATAATTAATAATAACAATCTTATATAAATATAGTAAATGTTAAAAAAAACAATAAGAGAATGATTTTAAAGATTTTCTATCTTAATTTTACTTGTAATTGTAAAAAAATGGATTATATATTATAATCATTTACTTCTCAGTTTAATTATAAAAATATGTTAAACAAAATCAGTCAACTTTATCGACTTTCAAATCTTAAATTGCATTATCCAAAAGGATTTGCAAAGATTTTTAAGATCCCTCATCATGCCACTACAAGTGATATTGTCTAATTAATCAAATAAGAAGAGCAAAGTTTCTAAAATGTTAAAATTACTATGGGTGATAAGGATATGACAGATTAATAATTACCTTTTATAGATTTAGTGTTGCATAACACTCCTTCTATTAATATAGATGATGTTAATTTCTCATATGAATTAGATTTAAATGGTTGTGCACCATATTATATGAATTCTGAATTAGAAACAGCTTTTGGATAACTTGAGATTCCTTATTTTGATTCTTTAGTGATTGCTAGATTCCATGAATTAATGGTTTAGTAACTGAATCCTAATAAATAATCACATAGTCCAATTGAAATTGAAAATGCTATTTAAAAAGCTTTGGCAAAATTTGCAGAAGAAAATGCTACTACTTCTTAATTCTGGTAATTGTAATAGACAGTGTTGTAGAATTTGGATTAAGTAATAGTATACTATGAGAAAATAGTAGCTGAAGTAACAGATGAAGCAACTAAAGTATTTTATACATATATATAATTATATAGTAAGGTCATAAATTGTTAAAATAACTAATAGTATTTGCTTTGATTTAGTATTTCTTTCTACTTTATTTGACTTATGGAATTTATGATTGGGGTGTTTCAGAACCAATATCATATTTGTTGGCATAAGTAATGGAAACAGTTGCCTTGTTTTATTTTATTAAAAAAGGAAGAGCATTCAAGTAAACTCATTTATTTAAAAATAAATTTGATAAGACATTCTATGAATTGATTAATAAGAAAACTAATTCAACATATTTTATGAAAGATCTTGAATTTGCAAAATTAAAGGCTGATCTTATATAAGCTAAGATAGTATATGGTACAACATCAATTTGATATATCATAATAATATAATCAATTAAAAAATATATTATTATTTATATATATAATTTGGAAAAAATTAGAATAGATGTTAATTATTATTCTACTAATATAGTTACTCATTGTCTATGGTATTAAATTTAACGAATTCAACACCACCTTAAAACTAGGAAATATTAAAAGAAATATCTCTTTCTAATAGTATTAAATTTATCAACTTTAGATAAGAATATTTTGGAATTGATGTACTTCCAAACGAAGTTGAGAATTTTTAATAATTAATAGCTATAAATTATTAAGAATCAAGAACAATATTTTATTTGAAATAAATCATAAATGGTTCATATATTAGTTTGAAGAATAAAAATTAAACTATTTATGCTTTACATAAAAATTGTACATTAGAGATCTTTGAATAAGGGATTTCAACTAGTTCATAAGATTTTAAACCTAATTGTTTATAATTTTTGATTGATAAAGAATAGAGTCATCTTGCTATAATTTATTTAGATTCTATAATTTTATACAATATCGAATTTAATTAGATTTATAATTTAGAGTATAAATATAGTGATGCAATTATTGATATCTAATTAATTTAAAAATATATTCTAATATCCAAAGGAGTATAAGGTTTAGATATGTTGAATTTCTAGGGAGAAATTATCTTAAATAATTTTATGGCCAATGAAAATCTTTTATAAACATCCTTTCAAGCAAATAGATTATTATTACTTTTTGATTCAGGTTTTCTTATATTTAGTTTTAAGTAGGCACCTAAATTAATTAATAAAATATTAGTAAATGATTGTGTTAGATTTGTACATAACAATGAATTATTTATAATATAAACAAAAACAAAAATTTTAGAATATTTTTGGAAAAATCTTATATTAAATTAAGAAATTAATACAGAATTTTAAGTCACTAGTATTTCACTTTATTAATAATAATTATAATTTATATCAAATGGATATCTCTATTAGAAATTAGTTGGAATTATTAAAGATGATTTCAATATTAGTTAAATACATGTATCAAAATACTAAACAAATTCTACTTAAATTTTAGGATATTAAGAGAAGAATTAATTGATTTTATAGTAAGACTAATCATTTGAGATAGTATATTGGCATACAATACCAGCCTTTTTAATTTTTAAAACTGATGAAACAGGCATTTAAACTTGTATAGTTAAACTATATTAAAAAAATAGTGGCAATCCAAATTCAACAGTTTAAACAATTCATTATAAAATTTATATTGAAGTTATACGTGACTATTTCGATCTATTTTAAACAATAATAATAATATTTGTTACCTTTTTTGTACTTTTACTATTTCTTTTTATTATAAGAAGAATATACTTAAAATCGAAATTGAAAGAAAATAATTAATAGAATATAAAAGAAACCTAATAATCAAATGAAGAAAAAAATTAAGAATAAAAAGATTAAGAATAGTCAATTGATGATAATAAAAATTAAGATGAAGAGGCAGCTCTTAATTAAAAAAATTGATATTGTTTTCATAAATAATTTATTTGATAAAATAATAAATAAAGAATGTCATTTTTAATTATTAAAAGAATATTTTTTATTATTATTTAATACATTTAATTATTATTAAATTAAAGCAAACATATAAATGTCAATCTAAACAAAAAAGGAAATAATTGATTATTTTGTTTAAGACTTAGGATGGGCAAGAAATTAAGTTGAAGATTTAGGATTCTAGTGTTAATGGAATAAAAATAAAATGCTAGAAATATATAAAAATTTTTATCCATCTGATCAAAATTTAGGAGGACTTAACTCTCAAAACTAATTTGCAGTAAATTTATATATTTTAATAATAAATAGTTGAGTGAATAGGAAGTTATAAATCAATTTGGAAATGATGATTAAGATTAATTACAATAAGCTTTAATAGCTTCTTAATGTTTATAAGATAATACACCTATTATAGATAGAAAAAAATATGATGATTACCCTGTAGGAATATAAAATTTGGGGAATACTTGTTATTTTAATTGTCTTTTATAAATTATATTTTACAATCCTAATTTAGTCTAATAGATTTTGTAATATAAAATAGCAGAGACAAATCAAACTTAAGAAAATTTAAAATAATTAAGTGATAATTTTATGACTTAATTTCAATATGTAATTGCAAAGTAAATGCTTTGGAATTAGAAATATTTGAAACCATCAGAATTTTATGAGGCTACAACAAAATTTGAGATGATAAAACCAAATTATAAAGTAGTTTCAATTTAAGAATATAGGGATTTAAGTGAATACTTAACTTCTTTTATGGAATTGATTGATTAATGTCTAAGTAAGAACTTTAATAAATTAAATGATTAAATTAATATTTTTTATAGTGAAGAATTAGAAAAGTAATATATTATAAAGTAAGAGAAATAGCATTAATTATAATTTCATGTAGGTATATAGCATAAATAAATATATCATTTTTTGTATAAAGAAATTATTGAAAATAAAAATTACATAAAAGAATTACCTCATAATCTTATTTTTGTCATAAGTAGAACTGATAATTTTAATAAAAAAATAGAAGATGATTTTTATTTTCCTTAAGATTTATATTTAGATTTTGTTTTAGGTAATCAATAAGCAATATAACATGTACAAAACTATATCAATTAATAACTCAACACTTAAAATCTATATCAATAATGTATATTATTCAATTATTATTTATAGTAAAAAAGTAAGCAGATGCCTTTGAGAGAGTTGTGAATTATTATGAATCACTTCCTACTTTTGATACATTTATTTTAAATAGTTTGAAGCTTGAATAAAAACTCAAAATTTAAGAAATGAAACAATAATTTCCATCAAATTACCATCTCTTAAATTAAGAATTATAATAAGGTTCAAAAAATCTATATAAATTGGCACAAATAGTTGCTCATAAAGGTAGTATTAGTTAAGGTCATTATTATTTGTATTAATACAATTTTCATCTCAAAAAATGGTTTAAATATAATGATTCAACAGTCTTAATGTAAACAGAATAAGAAATAATAGCTGATTCTTTAAAACAAGGAAATATATTAATATATATTAGTTAAGAATAAAAAAAGAAAGTGGAATATTATTAAAAATAACTACATGAAATTGATATCATTAGAAAATCAAGAGGTCTAGAATTGCTTAATCATAATAATATTCAATATGATTTTTTGCAAAAGATTCCAATTAAAATATGTAAGGAAGTAATTGCAAGTAATGAGAAGTTTTTAGATCAATACAAAGAAGCAATCAAAATTAAATGATTAAATCATTATATATAGAGATTTTTTTTAATGATTCATTCATCATATATATATATACACAATACTTTAAATAAAAAGATCGAAGTTTTATTATAAATCCTAAATTTTATTGTACGATTATAGATAATAAATCTCATTTTTTTGCTTATTATGCTGCTAAATCTTCGTCCATTTGTTTGAGTTAAGCACCACCTCTAAGAAGACCAGATCTTCTGGCAGCAACTAAACCAACTTTTTATCCTGGTGGGGCATATCTGGAAAGAGTTGATGGATGACCAATATGTTGTTAGTTACCACCACCATGAGGATGATCAACTGGATTCATTGCTACACCTCTAACCTTTGGCCAGCATTTTCTAAGTCTTCTGTATTTATGGAATTGTCTACCTGCCTTAAGAATAGGCTTTTCAGTTCTACCTCCACCAGCAATCAATCCTAATTCATAGAATATTTATATACCTACTGTAGCTCTGCAGAGAGCACTGAGAGTTTTTCTTGTACCAGATGGTAATCTGACTCTAGTAGTTGTACCATCATCTGAATGACCAATAATGGTAGCATAACAACCAGTGGCTCTTCCCAAAGCTCCTTTATCTCCTGGATGTTCTTCCAAGTTGCATACGACTGTACCTTCAGGGATTTAACCAATTGGAAGTACATTTCCTGTGGCTAATTGAGCTATTAAGGGTATATAAATAATTAAAGTACCTTTAGCTCCGCAATAAATATATTATCCTGTGTATGATCCTTCAGGAGCAATAAAGAGTTTGGTGACCTTCTTGTATTTATATGGATCATTAAATTCCACCTTAGCTAATGGAGCACCTCTTCCTGGATCATGGATGATTTCTACAATCACACCTCTCACATAGCCATGTCTCTCAGCATAATCAAGATGTCTGTATTATGGGCTACCAACCCTTTAGTTTTGATGAGCCTTGAAGACACTGTTAGACTTTCCTTTTCTCTATGCTCTAATTCTCTTGCCCATATTTAAAAGATTTTAAATTTTGTTTTTAGAATGTAAATTTTTTGAATAACATCATTAATTCTGAAAGATTAAATACAATTACATGGCTTTGAATCATTATAATTTTTCATATTTTAAATAGAAACATTAATCTAATATACACATATATATATATCAAATAATCATATTATTTCTTAATTTGAATTTCTATTCATTTCCTTATTCTAATTATCCATTTGAATATTTTTCAATAAAAATAATTCATCTATTCCATCTTATCCTAATTCAAATTTACTGATTTTTTAAGCTTTTTCAAAATATTAAGTTTTAAATTATTGCCATAATTCATTATATAAGTATTATTATAAATATTGATATTTCTCAGCTTTCTCTTCTATAAATATACCCAATTATGTTATAAAACCCAATTATCCTTTTCTTTATTTTTCTTGATTATCCACTTTATTAGTACATTATATTAATAATTAAATAAATTAATTTTCTTCAAACAACTAAATTAATTATAAATATATTACATTCTTAATTAGTATATCGATTTCATTTTCTATTATCAAAGAAATCAAATTGCAATATTAAAAATGAAGTATATCATGTTATTCATAAAGAATAAATAATTAATTATAAACTTTAAAGATATTACATTAATAAAGCCTATTAATAAATAATTAATTTTTTAAGGAAACTCCAATTCCTATAATTTCAAGTAGTTTTAATTTTTATTAACCAAAGGTAGTAGATTTCTGATTTAATATATACTCAATCCAATCAGCACAATATGGTTCTATTCTAGAAAAGACTATATTTATATCAATCATTATGTTATTAACTTATAACTATTATTCATTTTTATCAATATTTTTAAGAAATTATAGTAAATTAAAAAGTATAGTACATGATGATAGAGATATATAATTTATCTAATGTAAAGTTGTTTAACAAACTTTACTAATAAATTCTCCAAAAATAATATCAATATATTAATTTAAATAATCTATTTCCTTAATCATTTCTTAAATGATATATGAAATATTAGAAGATATCTTAAATAAATTAATTATTTACTTCAAAATTAGTAGAATCATCTAATCTTTTCAAAATATTCTAAAGTAAATTGTTTCTTTCAGTTTAGTATTATATAGTTTAAATCTTAAGTAAATAAATTAGAAAGTCAGATACTGAACGAGATTACAATTATCTGATCATTCCCTATATAACTTATGGGTTTTTAAAGCATTCCTATACTATAAGTTCCTCTTATATTTTTTGGAGTACATTTATAACAAATCCTGCAAGAACTTAATTAACATCTTGATCTTAAGAAAAAAAATTGAGCAATTTATAAAGAAATTGTCTTTATACCTTAAGTATATAATTTACTTATCGTTCTCAATAAAATTTTATGGCCTTTAGCTCCCTACGAAACACAGGAGTGTACTTGAATAAAATGGATATCTATATGCTCTTTTTGAGTTTGAATCATCTTCAGGCATTTCTGTTATATATTTGATTAATTCAATCATGTGATCTTCCTTAATACTAATATTCTATTCGAAATATTACTAATCTAAAATTTTGTTATTTTGATATTGAATTTCACTTATTAGGTTATCATCATCTAGTAATGTTGTCAATTATAAATCTTCATTTTCAAAATGAAGATCAAAGCTAGGGTTTCTTAATAGTAACCATGGAAAAAAGCTTTTAAGTACTAAATACATACTTCTAAAACATGAGAATTTATTATAATAATGGAATAATTGGCTGATTAATTGATCAATTAGAATTAATATGAAGAAGCATTTAATCTTTATCAGTAATGTGAATAAACATCATCAATACTCATTAAATAAGCCTAATTGGCTAATAAGATAGGACTATTTAAATAGGCCATCAATTTTTATAAGTTAGCTTATGAAATAGGAGAAAAAAAGAATGAAATATTAATAAAAATAGGTAAAAATTAAAGAATATATCAAATAAGGGAAATTGTAAACTTAAATAGGCAATTATACTTAAGCGATATAAGTCTATAATCAAATTTTGAGTATTGATGAAAATAATCCCATTGCTATGGGTGAATTAGGTTTTAAATTATCAAAATATAAAAGGATATACTCTTTATTGTATGGAAGATCACATGTAAGCTCTTACTCAATTTACAAAATGTTCATAATTTATTTCTATAATACCTAAATTCCTTAATAAATTAGGAGAAGAACTTTATAGTGAATATAAATATAATACTGCCAAGCTTTATTATTTAACAGCCTATTAGATTGATAAAGGTTTTAAAAATTCTATATTTGGATTGATTGACACTTGCCTAAAACTGGAAGAATATGATCAGTCCTTATAATATTGTCAAATTCTTTTAGAAATGGATCCTAATTGCATAGAAGCAAATTTAAGAAAAAGTATTATTATATTTATTAATTTAAAAGTGAAAGTGAAGATTTTGACTAATAAAATTGAGGAAGCTGAAGAAATAGCTAAATAATTAGATGAAATATAACTTGATTATTAAGCTTAATATTAATTGATTGATTTGAAAGGGTTAATACTCCTTAAGAAATAATAATACTTAGATTGCATAAACTACCTAAAAGATTTCATTGATGAGGATAAATATATAATAAAATTAATTTTTACTACAGCTAAATGTTATTATAAGCTTAAAAGATATGAAGAGGCATTAAATCATTTAGAAATGGTGTTTGATGTTTATCAAAACTATTATCCAGCATTATAATTGTAATGTAATAATATATATATATATTTACTTAGATAAAATATTGATTCATACTAATAAATTAAAGGATGCAGAATTAATAAAATAAAATATTGATATTCAAAATCTATGATTTTATTTAGAATCAGAAATTTATGGTAGTATATGGGCATAATCATTAATTAGAACATTCTTTATATGTATTCTAAATTTCTCCATCATCTTTTTAGTTACTTGATATTCAATCTCATCAACATTTTTATTAAAGTATTTGTATTATAATATTGTATTGTAAATAGAATGAATTCCACAATCAAAAGTATTAGTTTATTGTGCAACATTTACAATCTTCATTTTTTCTTTACCTTTTTCTGCTCTTTTTAATTTAGGAAAAATCTTTGCAACTTAATCTAATATAACTTAATCCAACTTATTATTTAATGAATTTAGCATATAAAGATATTCATTTTAGTATACCAATACTAAAAAATGACTTCTATCTACATTCATTATAAAAATCAATTTGTCAATTTCTGATAATTTAAGATTTATTTCCATAAGTTATGGGAAAATAACAACTTTTGATTCCTTTGTAGTTATTAAACTTGAAAATATTTCTTAACATTCTATTGTATTAAGTAGTTTAATTGATTATCCTTAAGCTAATTTATAATAATCTATCACCAATTATAAATAATAATCTACACATAATTGATTAAGCCATTCTCCATAATTAAACCCTTTAAAAATATTATTAGAAATTGTAAATTCCTAATGAGTTAATAGATAACGAGTAGTTTTTTAATTAATGTTTTTTTAATATTCATTTTTATTATATTCTTTTTTTGTTATTATTGTTCCATTTTTGTAATATTAATATTTTTCTTAAATAACATTTTAATTATCACCCTTTTTCTATTTCTAAATAAACTTTCCTTCTTTTAGATTATTTTAATAATAGCATTCAATAGAATAATTATCACTTTCTTCCTCATAAACACCATGCCTTTAACCCCATTAATATTAACATTAGATTTTACACTTTTATTAATTCAATTCTATTGTGCAAAAATCACTAGCAAATCCATCTTTAAACTAACCATCAAATTAGCAATACTTATTCCTAAATAATCCTTTTCCATAAGGTAAAAAATGTATTCCATCTATTCCTCCCTCATAAACTGTTTAATTAGTTTGTTCAAAATCAACTGGAATAGAAATAAAGTTCTAACTATTTACATATAGTTAAGTTTTTCTAAAAATTAAATAATCTCCTTACTCTACATAATTTATTATGCTAAAAAATTTACGTTATTATTTTACATATTTCCATTAGGTCTCAACAATAATCTTTTGCAATTAGGAGGTTTAATAATTTTATAAATATTTTTTATAGCTTTATTACCCTAACTGAATTTATCATTCTTAGTATTAATTTTTTCATCATTCATTTCTTTTTGATTTTCTGATAATTTATTACAATATTTATATATATATATTTAAATATAAAATCAATTACTTTCTTCAGAATCATTTGATTCCTTTTGGTTTATTGAGTATTCAGTTACTAGATCAAAAATCTCATCTTGAGTCTGTTTATCTAAAAGCTATAAATCAAATTCTATCTAAAATTATAATTAAAATAATTACTTAATATTTTCCTCCTTCTAAATTCACAATATTGACAGGATTCTCTTATTCTAAGAAGTCTTCTAATCCTGTATTTTTGTTCTATTGAACATAGATGTCATCTTCAGCTTCTAATTCTCCAATAAAACAACGTAATTTATTTCCCTATAAACCATGTGATAATAATCGAGAATAAAGGAACATAAAAGATTTTCCATTTAAATTCAATTATTACCACAATTCCTTTTTTTATCCATGCTTATCTTAAATTGTTTCAACTAATTATCTTTCTTAAGGGCTTAATTCTTCAATTTTCTTAGGAAAGTTGAACCAACATATTCTAATATTTGTTATAAATAGAGATCCATGTATTGGCTCTATAGAAATTTAAGCATCATTTTATCCATAAATTTTGGCTTTTATATTTTAAAACAAGTGAAGTTTGTCTTCATTCTATAGTAAATCGAAAGGATATGCAATACCATTCATATTCTGTTATAAAAAAATAAATATAATTGTAAATATGTTCTGTCTTTGTGGATTGAGAAAAGAAAACAATGAATAAGAACATGCATAAAATTCACAACGAACTACTCTTTAATCTAAAATGAAATTAGATAATTATTGTAAGAAAAATAGTATGAACATTCCTCAAGACTGCAATAGAGTCAGTCAAGAATACACTGATTTTTTATGTGAGTACGATAAAAATTACTAAGAAAAGTCTTATTTTTTTGATGATTATGATCGTTCCCCTTAAAATAAACATGAAGTAGCATATTTAATGATTAAATAAAGGAATCAAAAACCGATTCTGAAGAATCTATGTTAATGCATTAAGGAGATGGATTATTAGTGAAATCAATCAATATCAATCAATAATCCATCACTAAATTGAAAGATACATTCACAGCATTTATCATGAGAATCCTCTATGATATTAAGTCTTTCTTTGATGTACTTAAATTTCATTTGTATTTAAATAGATTACTCCTATTTAGGAAGTCAAATTTGTAAAATCACTTGTGCCAAATATCATAACTGAGTTAACTTATCGAAGAGTCAAGAATGATAAACTATTGATTGCTCATGATCCAACTGGAAGCTTCTTGCTTAAACATCTGTCATCCAGTCAATAGGTATATTTCATAGAAGAAACTCAAGTCTTTAGACCAATATTAGAAAAAGGAATTGAAGTTTTGAACTGTCAAAATAAGATACATTTTATAACTAAATCTGATATCACAGTAAAATTAGATACTGCTATTGTGAGTAAAATAAGCTATTTATGTTTTTAGATTTGCTATCTCTTCATGAAATTCCTATATACAGCATAATTTAGGAGTACTTGGATTTGGCACATGATCTTATTCTAATTCTTTCTCCTAAATTAGAGTATCATGAGATGATATCTTAGTTGAGGTAAGGAATTAAGAATAGTGCATAATCACATATCTACTGCAGTGTAGAAATTCAGTCTGTTTATGAATAAAATAAGATAGTAGCCTTTATTGTTTATTATGGCGATATATCAGAAATAAAGCAAAATTAATAATTACATTTTCTATATAAATGCATATCCAAGACAATTCAAAAAACATTTAAATATAAAGTATTCTTGAAAAATCTAAGGAGTCAAATTGGAGTGATGAAATTAGTTGACTTATTTTCTCTCTATGGATTATTATTTGATAGTTCTGATGAGAATTTTAAACGCTTTTATAAGCAAATTAAGAAATAATATTTTCCAAAAATTAAATCTTAAAAATTCATATAGGTTGATAGCAGTAAATCATCTACTGAATCTGAGAGTGATGGAATTCAAGAGATAGAATCTACTAATTCACTTTTTACTGAAATCAAATTGTATAGTAAAAGTGAATCTATTCATATGTCCAATTATGTTTATGTACACTTTCATTCATAAAACAGTTAGAAATCAACACAATATGAAGAACAAATTTAATTCAGTCAATGATATTTGTTTTTTTTTTTATTATTTATAACTAAAAAGTACTTTGGATTATCAATAATTTCCAAATACTTAGATTTGATATCATTATTTCATATAATCTTATTAATTATTACTTTTAGCAGTTCTAATTGATTTGTTCAGCAAATGAATTTAATTGATTAAGATCATTAGATTTAATGTAGCTTAGTAATTATTTAATAATTTTTATATTTTATAATGAAGACGAAACCCAAAATCAATCAATCAACTTCAGCAAAGAAATTAAACACATAGCTACCATCAGATTCTCTAAGGAGTAGTCAAATTAAGGAAGAAATTCGTGATGATTTGACATCTTGGGATAGCCGATTTGAATCGACAGCCATAGATTACCCATTATCTAATTATATGAATCCAAATAAATTAACAAAAAAAGTATTTAAACTAATATAATAAAGAAAGGAATTTCTGATACAAGTAGAGAGTAGAGTGCAAGATTGAAGAAATCTAATACAAATTCTACTCTCATATCTAGTCCTCGTCTGATGTCTCCAAAAGAATAAGTTGAAGTGATTCATTATCTTGAATTAAAAAATAAGACTTTAATTGAAGAAAATAAGAGAAAGGAATATCTTATAGCAAAGCTTTTGAAGAATAAATCACCACCAAAATAAAATATTAAAATTGGTCTATAATGTCCTCCTAAATCTGCTGAATTATATTCTCCTGCTACTCGATTTCCATAAATAGCTAGTCCTTAATCAAATGAATTCTAAGTTCCTATGTTTTATAAGAACACTTAATCCAAAGTGATTCAGAATGATTAAAATTGGAGCTTTGGAAAATTACAAGAGGAAGATCGAGACTAAAAGACTAAGTCTTAATTTGCTAAAATTGTAAATGCTAGTAATAATTAAAAATCAACTATTAAAACTAACTTTTCAAAGCCTCTCCTTAAATTACCAAAAGAGTTTCATCCTCAATCTTGGAATTCAATTAAAAAATGATGAAAAATTCATTTATTTCATAATGTAATAACAATATATATTATTCTATTTATGAATATTTGTTTATTGAAAATAATTCATATATAATATAAATTTATTTTGAAATATCATACTAAAATTGAATTATGGTAATTAATATATTATTTATAATGTTCATAAATACAATTTTTTAATATTTTAATCTAGGTTGTATAATATTAGTATATAATTTCCTTTAAATTCAACAAGATTACTTGATTTTTACAATAATGTGTATATAATTTATGGATTTGATTATTATTATAAAAATAATTGATGGATTAAAATAAAAGCATTCCAGAAGAAAGGTATTAGTTGGAGATTTTTGTAAAAGCTAAAAATCTGAAAGACATGGATACTTTCTCTAAAAGTGATCCTTTTTGTAGACTTTTACATACAATTTAAGGAGAGAAAGAAAAGTGTGAAGGGGATACAGAGTTTCAAAAGAACAATCTAAATCCTTGTTGGGAAAAGAGCTTTATCATAGATTACATCTTTGAATTGAATTAAAAGCTTGTTTTTCAGGTTTGGGATAAAAACTAATCAGCTGGATCTGATGATTTATTAATGGGGGAAGTTGAGACAACAGTAGCAGATATAGTTGGAGCAAAAGATATGAAATGTGAATTTGAATTGAAAAATAAGAAAGGATAAAGTGTTGGTACTTTGGTAGTAAATATTGACAAATAGCCAGAAGATAATCAATTTATATAGTTGAGTTGGATAGGAAAAGATCTGATGAAGTAAGAATATAAATATTTATAATTTAGTACAGATGGTTTCTTTGGAAAGAGTGATCCATTCCTTAAATTCTATAAAAGAGTTGGAGAAGATTGGTTACCTGTTCATAAAACAGAGATGATAAAAGATAATTTAAATCCTGAATGGAAACCATTTTAAATATCTTTTAAAAGATTATGTGGAAATAAATAGGAAGAGAAATTTAAAGTTGAATGTTGGGATGTTCATGAAAAAGGTACAAATAATCAATTTATGGGACATTTTGAAACCTCAATTCATGAAATAATTAATGAAAATAAAAGTGAATTCAATTTAGAATATCAAGCAAATAAGTCTGGAGGTAAGATTATTTTAAAAGAGAAAAAGGTAATAAAGAGACCTACATTTATGGATTTTTTAAGAGATGGAGAATAAATTAATTTAATAATAGGTGTAGATTATACAGCTTAGAATGGTAATCCAAATTTCCCAGATTCATTACATGCTTTTAAAACTTAAAATGGAAATTAATATGAAACTGCTATTAAAGCATGTGCATAAATTTTGTTGAATTATGATTATGATAAGAAAGTAGCAATGTATGGATTTGGTGCTGTTCCTCATTTACCTAATTATAATGTTAATGAAACTGAATAATGGTATTCATTTTATTAATATAATTAGTTTCCCATTAACAGGAGATTTTTAAAAACCAGAAGTATATGGTTTGGAAGGATTAGTAAATTTATACAAATAAACCTTACCCAATTTATAATTCTCTGGACCTGGATGTTTGGGAGAAATTATAAATTATTCTAAACAAATAGCTGAATTTAATGCTAAAAAGAAGATCTATACTGTTCTTTTAATATTGACATGTGGATAAATACATGATTTACATTAAACTACAGAAATTATAGCTTAATGTATATAAAATAATATTATTAAAAAATAGGTGCTAATATTCCAATATCAGTAATATTAGTTGGAGTTGGAGATTTTGATTTTAAAAAACTTGAATTTTTAGATTAAGATTAAAAACAATTATAAAAAGAGGTATTGACAAGGAATGTTGTTTAATTTGTTCCATATGCTCCTTTTTCTCATAGTTTACCTATTTTATAAAGAGAATTGCTTGCAGAACTTCCTCATCAATTGACAAATTATAAATCCCTTTTAGGTTTAGTACCATCAAAATGAAACATAAATAAAATGTATCATTATAAATATATTAATATAATCATATAATGAGTAATTTATCAAAATAATAATAATCACTTCCTGTAATTAAGAATAAATTACATGTAGGAGAGAACCTCATGTATTAGATACACAAAAGAGCATTATAAGAATATCTAAAAAGTGGCAATATTGATTAAAGAATAGTTTCAATGAATTTATTAAATGTAAGTTAATTGAAAAATGAAGAACTTAATGTATTACACAAATCTTTAAGTACAAAGAACTAAAAATTTGAAGGAGATGCAGGTAAAATATTATCTAAAGTATTTCCATTTATTTTTATACTTTTTAGTTTAGACCAAAAGTTAAATCTAATGGATTACCACTTTATTTTAAGAAACCTGATTATACACATGAAGATTAAGAACTTAATCAATTAGAAGAACATCTGTACAGAATTGATTAATTAAATTAGCAAAATTGTACTAAAATCTAAATTGAATACTTGCAAAGTCTTTAATGGAACTTATCTTGTAGATCCATCTATATAAGATCTTCAAAAGACCAATCAAAAATCTAAATAACCTTAATAATTTGTTTACTTTCCTGCCATTAAACGATAACCAAGTTAGGCTAATTTAAGAGATACTTAATAAATAAAATAAGTTGTTAATTAAAGATTACATGATTCTGAATTAACATTACATGAATTAAGAGAAAGATATAAAGAATCTAAATTAAGTGACTTTTAAAAGTATTTTTTTTAATTGATTGATGAGGGGGATGTTGGTGAATTGTAATCTTTATTTAAATAAAAAGAAATATCTTAAGTTATACTTAATAGTCCAAATCATAAAGGTTATTATCCTGTTCATTTAGCTATAAAATAAAAAGATCCATAATTATTTAAATTGTTTTTGTAAAATGGAGCTGATTTAACAGTTTTAACAAGAAAAAAGAAATCAATTAAATAATTATTAGATATATATTATAATGATGAAATTTATGAATTAATTAATGGAAAAAAGAAAGGGAAAATATAATTATGAAGTAATTTATAATTTAATTTAATTAATATGTATTTCTCTGACATTACAAACTTTGAAAAATCATTTCATAATCTAAAGACTAAGTCTCTAAATTCTCAATAAAACATTCCTAATAGTCCTAAGAAAAAACCATCAGTAAATTATATGGATATATAAAATTTTTAATTTGAGTGGATTTAATTGGATGACTATGAATTAGAAATTATGAATGAAAGTGATTCAAATCCATTTTAATACTCATACTATGAGTAAATGTAATGGTTCTAAAATTATCATCTTCATTTCTCATATCCATTAAAATTGGATCACATTAATGTATTTATATAATCTTATAAAGACCTAAGAATCTTTAAAACATCATTCAATATGTGAATTGAGAAGAAATAAATTATTATGTTTAATAGGATATGTATTGGGTTCTTATGATAATACTTCAAATGAGACATATTTTTTAACTATTTCAATTTTTGATAAGTTCTTATAACAATATCCATATAATCTTAGTAATCAAGAACTTTTAAGTATAGGAATAAGTTGTTTAAGTTTGGCTTCTAAATAAAAAGATATATATTGTTTGACTTCATAATAACTTGTCTAATTAAGTGGTGAGAAAATAACTGAAGATTAGCTTGCAAAATGTTAATTTTAAATATTAAAAACAATATAATATTAAATAGAAATGCCAAATTATTTTAGAAATTTTGATTATATAATGCGTGATTTGGAATTTAGATTTTATAAGTAAAAAAATTAAAATATTATTGATAATTCTTTAATGAAAATGAAATTATCAGCAATATATAAATGTAGTTTAAATTTATTAAGATATGTTTCATAGTATTATGATACAACTATATTTTATTAAAGTACCATAGCTTATAGTTGTATTTTATATACTATTAAAAGAATGGAATTATTAAATTATAAATTACTTAATGATTTTATTGATGTTTTATTATAAATTCAAATAGATTAAGAAATAATAAATACAGAAATAGCTTTAAAATATATTTATAGACTTTGTTAAAATTAATTAACATAAAAACAATCAGAATTTTTATCATAAACAGATTTCAAATATTGATTATTATTTTATTTTTTTTGTTTTATTATAAATTTAAATAAAGTGTCAATAATTATTAATTTATCTTCTTCTAACTTTCAATAAATAATCTAATTATGAAATATTACGATAAGGATTAGTTATATTAGAAAGTGAATTCTTTTTTGATACTAAAGCTGATTTTTATAATTTTTTAATAGATTGATTTAATTAATATTTTAATTAAAAATCGATAGATTTATTACTAGAAAGAGTAAATTGGGATGTTGGAGTAAGCTAAGGAAGTATTGAACGAGTAACAGGAACAAATGTTTTGTTGAGTTATTTTTTCTTAGGTTATTTTAAAGGTGAATTAGTTGGTTGAGTAGGTATTGATTTTATAGGTATTTATGTATCTTATACAGTTTTGAGAGTTTTAATAGGAATGAGAAGAAGTTTATCATTAATTGTTTATTGTCTTTTAACTAAGAAAGTATGTCTTAATTAAGTTTTAGTATGAGTGTCTTTTCTTTAAAATAGTTATTAATGAATTTATTTTGCTTTTATAAGTTATTCATAAGGTATATGTGTATCACAAGAATTACAACGTTTTTTAATATATGTATTATTAATAGATAATCTAGTTTTCAATAAATTCAATTTTTTAGTTAGTTTGTTTGCTTAAAATATATTGAAATTTTTACAAAAAAGAATAGATTCTTGTATAAACTATTTTTTTTTATTTTATTGATTTGCATATTCTAATTAATGATGACAAATGGCACCTTTATACATAAGATGAATAATTTTAGTATTATCATATCCACAATTAGTACAATAACAACTTCTTCTTCTAATTTATTATTCTTTTTTAATGCGTAGTCTTGTTCCTTAACGACTTCCAAAACGTAATTGTTTCTTTTATATATCAAATGGGGAAGGTTTTTATAGATCAAATGAAAAAGTTCTAGTTCTCTTATTTAAAGGACGTATAATAGTATTAGATAATTGTGGATACTCTTATTTACGATTTAGAATGTAATTATATAGATTGATTGAGTTGTCTTCATAATCCATGTTTGGTAATCCTTGAATGTCTTTCTCTATTGAAATAGGATTAATGTTTAATACTCAACTGTTTGATCATCTTTTTAGCATTATTGAATAGTTATTCTTATTTAAGTATTCCTTCTAATTTCTTTTCAGGATGTGCATTAATTTTCATGACAGAAATAAACAAATATGAGACCATCATAACAATACTAAAAAATTTGAACAATCCAAAATTTGCTTCGTAATATGAGTAACAACTGAATCGTCTTCCCTTCTTTAGCTTTTATAGATAAGTCTTAAAAACAGACACATTCACTTAAAGTGCTTTTAAGTACATCTAACTTGTATATTTGAAAAAAGGTTAAGTCTATAAACATTAAAGTATATTTAGAATATATAAATAGCTGATTCCATTGAAAGTGTATTAATACTACTTGAAGGAACATTGTCATTAATTAAAAATGATCAAAAGAAACAAAAACTTGTTATGAAAATATAACCTCCAGAACATCTTTTTCAAGCAGAAATATATAAGAAGACTGCCTATTCAAAATATAAAATAATGGCTTTAACAGATTCAACAGCTATCTCATTAACTTTCATTTCAATCCATGAAGTATATATTTATTCTTATATATTTTAGATATCAGTTTATGGATTTTAGTTTGCTAAATATAGAGAAGAAGTGGAATATTTTAGAATATAATTTCCAGATATTAAACCAATTGAATTTATTCCATTTATTAAGAAATTGAAGAAAGAAAATTTTTTGAATAATGTTAAAATTTATTCAGCAAATCAATAAGCCAATAAAGTCTATTTTATTATTTCTGGAGAAGTGGAAGTAAATATATATATTAATATTATAGATATATGCTGAAAATGAAGATGGTAAACTCTAAAGAGTTACAATAGCATGTGATAATGACAGTTTTGGAGAAGAAGCATTATCAAATTGTGTTCCTAGATTATATAAATATACAACAAAGACATAATATTTTAAGAAAACAACTGCATTTGTATTTGAAGTAAATATTAAATTGTATTAGATTGATGATTATTGCCACACTTATGCTCCAAATCTTATTAAATAATTAGAAGATAAAATGAAACTCAAAGAAAATCTCATTCTATAAAAAATCAAATAAACTTAAACATAAACTAATACTTTACCTACTATAATTAATGGTTCTCTTAAAAAACCTTTTGAACAGTAAAATTAAATAATTTCTATATATTTAGATTTTTACACATTACATCACCTAGATCAAAGGCTTCATCCATAAAAATCAATAGAGCTATTAGTCTTAATGATGGAGGATTATTCAATTTTATGGAACTCAATAATCCAGGTAAAAATCATATGAGATTATTTGAATAACATGTTAATAGATAATTAATTAAAGAAAGACATGAAGAACATGATAATTAATCAAGAGATAGAACTAAATCTATAGAACTCTAGAAAATATGGAATCTTAATCCAGATTCTAAAAAACTACCTCAAATTAAATAACATTGATTAATTTGTAAAAATAAACTATTATAATTAATAATTATATAAATGCAACATTAATTGAGTTTGACTATTGAGAGTAATGATAGTTATGATTAGATTGATAACATTGATATGTCATAATTTAATGAGAACTTATTTCTTTAAGGAAAAGAATAATCCAAATTATTATCAGATATACATATGGCTTCTGAAAAATTATCACATTCTGCTGATCATTATATAAATGAGATTGTAGAATAAACATAAGGATCAATGTAATATTTATTTTATTTTCAAAGAAAACAAATTATTATGATTTAATCATATTATAGAATGTATTCTTGTAAGATCAAATATTAAAAAAGAAAGAAATGGGCTAGATATCGTAAATGTGTAATTCAAGAATTAGTAGATAGTGAATTTACATATCTAAAAGATTTAGAATTAATTATTGTGAAGTTTTATGATCCATTATAAGGAATTTTGACAGAAACTTAATCTAAATTATTATTCAGAAATTTGAAACAAATATATTTACTAAATAAGTAATTTTTATTTGAAATCTCAGGTATTTTATTAAATATATTATCATAGAAAGATTTAGCAATTTTACTTAACATACTTGTTTTGGCAAAATCTTTGATAAATATGTTTAATTTTTTAAGATATACTTTGAATATACTTCTGGTTTCTCAATAGAAGTTGTATCTTTATTAAGAAAGGAAATTCCAAAATTGAATGATTTTATAACAGAATTAGAAGAAGCTGATATTTTTAAAGGAGGCAATCTAGAATCTTATCTCATTAAACCAGTTTAAAGATTACCAAAATATGTTCTTTTAATTAAAGATTTAATTAAACATACATGGAAATCTCATCCAGATTATGAATCACTATAAGTAAGTGTCAATAAATTTATTGAAGTGAATAGTAAAATTGATATCTTAATGGATAAGTAAAAATGTATATATATTTATTTTAGTGTTCTCAAAAATCAAATGTTATTTGAATTATAAAAATTATTTTTTGATTCTATTAATGTATCTATTGTTGAATCTACTAGAAGATATGTTTAAAGTGAAACTATTAATGTACTTGTCTCAAAATAATAGAAATCAGTTATTGTCTATATATGTAATGACATGATAATACTAACATAAAGAAATTAGAATGCTTTAGCTAAATAACATGAAAAATTGTATGAATATCTTTACCTTAATGAGAAATCTTATTGTAAAAATAAACCAGAAACTCAATATTGCAAATTTTTATTTACAGTCTCTTCTTAAGAATAATCAATTACATTTATATGTTAAGATGCTGAACAAAAATAAAAATTATTAAGTTTATTTGAAACCTTAATTAATGATATTAAAATGAAATATTAAAAATTAGAAATCTTTTAAGAAAACGATGTCTAACCAATTTAAGTATTTGCCAAAGGTACAGAATTAAGAAAATCCTTACTTTAATCATATACTGTTTATGTGATGTTTGTATATATAGAATTCAATATAGATTACTGCAGGAACTTAAAATTTAACCTTATCAACCAGATACAGTAGTTTAATAAAGTTAGAAAATATGTTAAGAAAACAATTCCCTGATATATCTATTCCACATTTAAGCAAGAATCAATGGGCTAACAATAAAAAAACATAATTAATAGAAGCTAGGAAAATCATAATTGAAAATTTCCTTGAAGCTGTTCTAAATTCACCTCTTATAAAATAAAATCCAGAATAAGTATTAAAATATTTAGAATTACCTCCTTCATTTTATGAGGCTATTGCATCCAGTCCTAATAAAATATGTATTTAAAGAGAGAGTCTACGAAATACAATGAAGTCTTCTTCATTTAATACAGATGATATTTCATTAAGTGAAACTTTAAGATTTGTAAGGAATACTAATACTATCAGATAAACTTTGCATCATAAAAGTTTAAAAGTTAGTAATTAAACTATCAATATTAAAGTATTATTATATACTTCTATATATTTTTAGATAATGTTCCTTGATGAATTTTATATATTTTTACCAATTAGTCCTGAATTAAGAGTAGCTGATTTAATTGAAATGGCTGCTGGAGCTATAAAATTATAAAGTTATGATGATTTTAAGTTCTTTTTAATTAATGATCAAGAAATTAGAATTCTTGATGATGATGATTGCATTCCATAAATTTAATTGAATAAATCAAATAATGAAAGTGTTTTTTCAAAACTTACATTTCTATTTAAAGAACGAGAAAAAACTAATACTAAATTATTACTCAAAAAATATTTATATTTAACACCAAAATAAGAGAAAAAAGATTATTAGTCAGATCTAGTTAGACTTAATTTAATATGTCATTAAGCATTTGATGATATAAAGAATATGAAATATAAAATCACCTTTTCATAATATTGTATATATTCTATTTACTATCTAATAATCAAATATTATGAAAATTTTAGACATGTAAAATAATTTAAATATTTAGATATTTACTAAATAATCTTTACCTATAAATTTAGTAAAATAATTAATACCAGATAAAGTATATAAACAAGAGAAGGAATTAACATGGATTTCAGAAATATATATTGGAATTGGAATTGTAAAATAAGAAATAGAATAAATACTTAAATAACATGATAAGAATTTATAAGGCATTAAAAAATTTGAATAATAATTCCAATATATTACAGAATTGCTATTTATGGAATCTCTATAATAGAATCCATTTTATGGATTACAATATTTTAATATTGAAATACCTAATACAAGTAAAGATATATTATAAAGGTTATTATATATTATTATTATTTATTTAGATAATTTTAATGTTAATTAGAAACATATTCTATATTAGGAGTTAAGTATGATAGATTCATTATTATTAATAATATGGAAAAGAAATTGGAAATATTTCTATATGACATAGTAAATCTATCACCATTCCCATTTTATTTTCAATTTTAAATAAAGTAAATTAAAAATGAATAATTTATATTCAAGACTTCAAATGGATTAGAAATTTAAAAACTTTAAGAACTATACTCAAATATCTCTAATAATTTATGATATGAATTCTTATAGATACCAAAAAAATAAATTATCATCAACATTTAAACTTAATATTTTCCTTTCCTTATTTAAGTATATAATATTAATCATTTGATTAAATTTTTGAATCAGGAAGTGTTGGAACTGTTTAATTAGTTTTTTCTCTTTCATTATTTCTATGACTTTTTTATTTTTAATTATTTGAACATGATATAAAACTAGCATTTATATTGGAATTATTCATTTCTTCACTTAAACTTAGGGTATTAAATAATTTTAATTTTTATCCATTTTATGAGTTTTTTTTAATCATTATTGATTGTTTTGAAGATTATTATTGAAATTTCTATCTTTCCTATTATAAAAGTGTATTCTTTAATATCATTTCCAATTCAACATTATCTTACTATAATTTTATTATTTATTTTTATTAATTAGAAATGATTAATTCATTATTTTAACTTTAATCAATTTAATTTTTAAGAGATTAATTTTCATTTCTAACTGTTTCAAACAATTCTGTTAATTTTTACAATTCTTCTGTTAATTATTATATATGATTCTTATAATATTTTATCTCCTTATCCTTCTCTTCTAGTAATTCTATCTATTAATATGAATTTTGAACAGACTCAACCTATTAACTAATTTGAGAATGCATTAATGATTAAAATTTACTTTTAGATCTATTACGTATTTTTTATAAAGCATTATTAGGTTATTCATTATTCACTATTGGCTTAAATTAAAAATGGTTTATAAGATGTTAATTAACTTATTTTAAATTATTTTCATTAATTCCACTGTGCTATGTCTTATATTAAAATATACAATTTCATTCACTTTGTCAACTATCATCTAAGAAGATTTCACATCTTTTTATTAATTTTTCATAGTATCCATAATTCCACTAGAAACTTTAAACGATTTCATTTATTAATTTTTATATAGAATTTATAAATTCAATAGTATTAATTATAATTAATTAAATATAAAAAAAAGAAATTCAATCACTTAGGATTAAAGATTTAAATATTTTCATATATATTTATAATTATCTTCATTATTTATTAGTAATTGAGATTATAAATATTTCATATAAATATAAAAAAAATACTTAAAAAAACACATATATATATACATTTAATTTAAATAAGAATTAAAAATATATAATTCAAATCTCAAAATATTTTATTTTGTTGAGTTCATTAAAGTTCATCTATAAACAAACTAAATGTGATGAAAGCAAAATGAAAAAGAAAGGGAATAATTTAAATAGATTAAATTCAGCACTGGAATCAAAATTAAAAAGATCATAACAACCAAAAATAAATTCAATTAAAGAACTTACTAAAGCACAAAGATTAAATAATAGAAACATTTTCCCATAGTTTCTTCTTGATTTTAAAAGCTAATAATATATTTAATAATACCCAAGCAGATAGAATTATCAAACTTATGATTTATGCTGCAGGAAATATTATAGATTAAGTGATAAATTCAGCTAAAAAGATTTAATCCTTTTCCGTATCATGAGCAATAAATAATAACACCGGATATGCAATTACAAAGCACTTTCTATAAGTAAATTAATATTACCCATTAAATAGCAAGTACAATACATATACCAGCAATAAGAAATTATTAATTAATTCTACTATCTCTATATCTAGTAATTTAACTTAATAACCAAGTGAAAAATCGTTTAACTACTTAGAATCCTTTAAGTTTATATTATTTCATTCCATCTATTTTAAAACGATTTATTTTGGATTACATTTTCTTCTTCTCTTATTATATTTGATTTCTTAAATCATCTTTATCTTAATTAACTATAATTTATAATTATTCATTAATATTATATACTAAATTATTAAATGTTTCTAAATTAACAACTCTATCTTTATTATAATTATTAAAAATAATAGATAATTTAATAGTGAATTCTTCAGGTAAATTTTTCATTATATGAATTTATTTTAATAAAAATTCTAATTCTCTTTAATTAGCATTTCCTAGTAGATATACCTAACTTTAAGCAGATACTTCATTTGCAATAATATGAATACATATATCAACTTAGATAGCATGATGCAATCTAAAAATATCATAATTATAATTATTTGTATAATTAAGAAGATCAATAAATCTTTTAGTAAATGAAGATTATGATTATCTAAAATCTATTTTAACTGCATAATAATTAAATTCAGCAACAAATTTTTCAAAAAGATTTATACTATCTTCATTAGTATTAAAACTAAATTACTACCATAATCTTTTAATAAGTGCATCATGAATATTAATTTAAAATGGATATGGAAATGTTCCAAAACCACTTAAAACTAAATAGATTGGTAATTCTATAGTATTACTCTATTCTACTATTTTTAATGCTAAATTTAATCTATCAATAAAAGCTAAAGTTTTATCTTTTGAACATGAAAATTTCAACTTAATTTTATCTCTATCAGGATCTAATTCATTAAAAAGATATTCTTATTAAATAAATAATTTAGATAGAATTTAAAATTTTTTGACTTAAATTAATTTGAGAATCCATATGTAAAGTGGATAATAATAAAATTTGAAAAATATTAACATGTATTTTTCAAAAGTAGTAAATAATGCTTTTTAATTGAATGTTTCAAACAATCTATATAATCTTTAATTATCTCCTTAATTTAAATCACTATCAACTAGAGTTTCTTAATAAATTTACCATGGATTTTAATAAGTATTATTACCTGCCAGATAAATTCTTCTTACATGAAAATGAATATCTTAACTTATTAAATATGTTTTATTATTTAATTCAGATAAAGAACTAGTCATTTATTATAAAGTTGAATCATCATATGATCCATAAAATTATCTTGACTTCTTCTGATTCTTATCCCTACTAGCCCAAACAATAGCAATATTAATCAATAATAACATTATAATAACAAATAAAGCAAATATAACATTTTATCCTCCTAATTTTTATGAGAACTCTGCTAATCCAGTTAAACATTAATATTCTTTTGGTTATTTATTATCATAACATTCAACTGTACAAAATGGTGTGGATTCTCCAAAATTACTATAATTTGTTTTACTATTATTGATAGTATTAAAACAAGGTTAACAAGGACCTTATCCATAAAGTAATTTATATTTTCCTAACTAACATTTTTAACAATAATTTCCATAAGTACCCTAAGGACATCCTGTAGGTGTTATTGAACCTTAAAATTTAGTTAAACTTTGATTAGACATAATAAGGACATTATTTTATTAATTAGTTAAACCTCCTGGTCTAGTTTATATTTTATTTATGCAATTGTTATAATAAGTACTATTAATCATTTCTGTTATATTAAAAAAGAACAATCTGATTCTTCCTCCACCTCCAAAACCACCATAGACTTAATATGTTTAATAAAACTTTTATCTAGCAAATTCATATTAATTAAAATCTTCAGCATATGAAGAACCACCACCATCAGCAGTTACATATCCCTATCCACTAAAATATATTATTCTTATTTAAATTGATCCTCCACTTCCACTCCCAAAAAATGGTTCCTCAATATAAGATGTTCCATTTGAACTTATTATCCCATCATTTTATAAATTTAATACTTCTAAATGTATAACTCCTCCTCCTTATCCTTAAATGTTTATTTTTTCAAAAAAATCTCCATATGTAACTCCACCACCACCACTACCTGGTAATATTGGATTGAATGAATAATCATAAATCTATTTACTCTATAATTATAAACATAATTAATTATAATTTGATTTTGGACTTGTTGAAAATCCTCCCATTCCTCCATGACTTCCTCCAGTACCTCCACATTGTTATCTCAACCCTATTATTTTATCAGTGTATCCACAACCAAATCCTTCATTAGTATCATATCCCATTCCATCTGTTAATATCTAACTAGAATTATCAATTGTTAAATTATAGGAATACAATCCAATATAGAATCCTTAGATTTTGGACTAGTTTGTCAAACTTAATGATTATTGAACTGAAATTAACATAGTGTAATAGGTGAGATTTTTTATAGTAAAGAAATTACATGAAAATTAAGATAACCATTATGATTCAATAAATTAAGCAGATAAATTAGTATAGTTTGAGGTGATATAACCTACAAAGCTGAAAAGGGATTTAAAATAAGCTTAATTAGAACAATTTAGATTATTTAAGCATGAACATTAAGTTTTATTCTACATTAAAGATTTAAGTTAGGAATTGCTGACAAATAAATATTATGAACAAATACTCATAGTTTTTGAAAATATTTTTGTATTATCTAATGTCATATTATATGTTACAAATTAAATTTACATCTATCCTAAAAAATTAATATTTGAATTGTAAATATACAATTAATCCATTTAGAATACTATTTATTAATGTTATATGAAATCACATTCCTCATCTTATGATATTTTTGAATTATTTATTATCAATTGACTAAAATTCAATATTACTTTATTCACTAATTTTACTAGACATATCTACACATTACAATTCTCTATCTAAACTATTTCCTAACTATTAATTGTATTATTTTAATGAGTGATGCTCAATGAGCAATTGTTATTTATCAAACACACATCTGTATATGATTAATTACATTCACATTATGAAGCATTAACTTGTTGCACAATTAAAATCCATAAAAATGTTAACATGATAAAATAATAATAAAAATTGAATTATCAAGAAAAAATCAAAGTTCCATCATCTTCTCTAATGTGTTACATTAAACTAATAACATAACCATTAAATCATTTGATTAGATATTATTATTATGTATTGTACTAGCAGTCTCCTCATAAGAACTTACATTCTTCTATCTAATAGATGAAGCCTCACTATGTAGATTTTCAAGTAAATCTACATTATCATTAAATTAATTAGAACTACTATGAGCAATCAAAGGTTGATTTCTCATATTGTTTCCAAACTATTACAGAATGTTCATCTTCTATTAAATTGTACTTCTCTTTCCATTTAAATCCTTCTATAACATTACAAGAGTAGTTGGAATTCCATCAATTGGTTATCTTGATAATATATCACTAGCATATAGAGTCATCTATCCTAAATATAGAGCTTCATCTGTAATTAAAGTCTATATTTAATATTCATATAAATTACTATTATTTTGCTCTGTTCTTATTATTATAATAATAATTCATTTATTTACTATTATAAATATTTTGTATCACTTTGATCTTACAATTAAGCATATTGTGCTTAACATTTTTCTTATAATTTTAAAATTTATTACTAATAACCTTTGTATTCAGCCTATTATAAATTAATTTAAATACTTCTATTTATTATTAAATTTTCTATAGATTACCATTTTCTTTAACTACTTAATTGAGTTATTCCAATTAGTTATTATTTTATTATAATAAATCATAATACTTTTATTCTATTTTCTTAGATTAATCAATATTTTCTTTGTAATTATTATTTTCTTTCTATAATTCTTTATTTTAATAAACAGCCTCCTCTAGATTTTAATTAATTTTATTAAGTATTTAATTCTCTTTCTATAAATTATTTTCTAAATCTATAATAATTTAATTTTTTTATTTTAATTCATCTTAAACTTATTTCAATATCTAATCATTCTATTATTTTTCAGTTTGTAATTTAAATAGTTTCTCCATCAATTATCTATTTGTTACTACTTATTCATCAAATAACTTTTTATTTAATTCAATTTATTATTCTAAATCAAAATTATGATTCTTTTGATTTCTACTATAAGGAGACTTTGATTTTGAACTAAATTATGTT
Source organism: Paramecium primaurelia (assembly GCA_905182975.1). NCBI lineage: Eukaryota > Ciliophora > Oligohymenophorea > Peniculida > Parameciidae > Paramecium > Paramecium primaurelia. The sequence continues at coordinate 195,511 of CAJJDM010000109.1, forward strand.
ATATTTCTTTCATCTGCTGTTTAAGTTTTAAAATTAGATTAATTTACAATTGATGTATCATTTGTTACTCTCTATTTATAATTTACATCAATTCCACATTTTGCTAATTATTATCCAAATGAAGTAGCATTTTAATTTTAATGTTAATGTTAAAGTTAATTACTTGACATATTTTCTTTGATATTTTTCATTTAATTATTTAATACTTCTACCTAATTGATCAATGTACTTTAATTATGTTTAGTTTATAAGACATTTATAATATCTTATATTAATTTTTAAGTATCCACTACCATTTTTTATAATTTCAATTAATTTTGGAAGCTCATCTAATCATTTTTCTAATTATCTAATTATTCTTTAAGCATTTCAATCTATTATTGATATTACATTGAATTGTCTGCCATCTTAAATGCATCTTAACTATAAAGAGAGTTGACTTCTTAAATAAGCAAATAAATAAAATATTTTAAGGCTATTAAATCAGTGCATCTATAGAAATCAAAACAATCATTATAATATTCTTAACAAAAACATTTAATTTTTGCCAAAGATGGAGCACATTCATCTTAATTTTAATCTTTAATCATTTTAAACTTTCTCAATTTCTTAGTTAACTGCTATATTCTCACTATACTATTTGTATGTAATTATCCTTATTATGGACCTAAATTAGAAAATTAACTATGCATTGAATATTTATCTTATTAAGCCATAGTATTATCAGTTTTTATATGTACAGGAGATTAATCTATTTTACTAATGTTTTCTAATCTTTTATTAATAATTGTTTCATAATAACTCTAAGAATCTACTTTCTAATTCGAACTGCATTATTTTTTCTACCTTACAAAAGGTGATAAAGATGCTTCATTTTTTTATGTTGTAGTTGATCTATTTTCTGTTCTATCTGCATGTTAACTATTAAGGTTCTTAACTCTCTACTCCAATCCCTAAACTTTCTATTATAGGTAATTTGCACACTATGAAAATTCAGGACAATTGCTAATTACAGCTAAAGGTTGTCGTTAAACTCTTAAACTCCCTTAACGAGAATGACCAGAATTTGGAGTCTGATAAGGTTTCATATTAATATTTAAATTATTATTTAACAGCTTTAAATTATCTTTAATAAAAAAATAAATATTTCATCTATTTACTTCATTTCTTGTTGTTGAAATACTAATTCAAATTTATAACTAATATATTGATCTATTATATTCTCATTTTCAAATCTCATATATATATTACTCTCTTTCTCTCTCTCTCTATATATATATTCAATGGATTTTCAAGAATTTTATATTTACTTGGAATCATATACAAAATAAATAAGTTAATTGAAGAAAAAATCAAATGAATTATATTCATATTCACTTTAATTAAAATAATGTATATTATCTTTTAGATAATTAAAACTAAAAATTATAATCTTAAAAATGAATCTTCCAGTTATTGCAGTTAGATTGAAATGAAACTCCTTAGATTTTGATTAGTATCATAAATTATATAAGTTTAATATGAACTCCTTTTATCATATCATATATGAATAACTAGAAGTATAATCCTTTTTAAATTTAATATTAGTTATTATAAAATATATTTTGTAATATAAAATTTTATTAATATGTATTATTTATCATGAAGATTTAGAATTATCTAATAAATAAGTGGATATTTAGTTAGTTTTGTACTTTAATTGTTTTAAAGTTGTTTAGATGAGTTAATTTGAATAAAGAGGATATTCAATAAATAAATATACCGGTGATAATGAAATATTAATATTAATTGCAATTATTTTTACTCTAACCCCCATATTTTAAATTATTCTTTTTTTAATATATAATTGATTTTGTTAATCCTAATTGTCAACTTATTGACTTTTTGGTTTCATGATTTTAACATCAATCTAAAAATAGATTATTGTGAATTCTAACATTAGTTGAATTTTTAAAAGTATATCATAATAATGATTTGGTTTAATGGGTTCTGTTAATGCAAAGAAAAAGATTAAATTTATTAATTCATGGGTAATTCTTGCAAATAAAAGAAAGATACTGAATACGAAGACACTTAATAATTGCAAATAATAACTTTAGAAAATGGAATTCAAAGAATAAATACAACAATCTAAGCAGATAGTCAGCAATTAAAACTAAATAAAGAATCTCCATAAGATGGTGTCTAAATATCAAATATACAAGTTATAATGATTAAGCCAAGAAATGAAGAAGAAAGTGCTTTAATTTTGAGAGATTTAATATAGTTTGGAAATAAAATTATTGTAATCCCTAAAGTGAATGAGGATAGTCCAAATACTAGTGCAAAGTCATTATCAAAGAAAGGAATATTAAAAAACAAAGGATCTTAATTGACAAAATTTTCTCTACATTCTTGTAATTAGTAGAAAAGGGATAGATTTCAAATGTTTGATAATAAATGACAATATTAAATCTTTTATGAGTAAATATTTCAAAAGAAAATGCTAATAATATTTATATATATATTTAGGTTTAATTATTGAGCAAATAATATTAAACATTTATTATTAATACTAAACCTTAAATATTAGTTTAATATTTCAATAATCATAAATTTTAATCAGTTGATATATGAATTTTAATATATTTTAATATATTATAATGTATTAATATGTTGATATTAAAATGCATTTAAAGAATAATCAAATTTTATTTAATTTAATTTTTCTTTAAAATTATGTAATTTCCTATTATGATAAAGAAAGAAAATAATATATTATGAAAAATAGAATATTTATATAATAAATATCTATATAATTAAAATATTTGGAAATTGAGTTAATTAAAATAGAAAAGGATTTCTATATAATACTTTACTGAAAACATAATAATATTTATATTTATAAATATCCTTAATATATTCTAATAAAATTCAGGAATTAAGTTTTTAATTGCGATGCTTTCCTTTTTTTGGTTTATTATGAAATCTATATTAATGATTAAGTAGATTTTTCAATACTTTGTAGGTTGTTTAACATATTGAACATCTATAGGAATTATTTTTTGGATTGAATACAACTCTACAAACTGCCTTTCTTTATTCTATTATGTTTTATTTTGATGTTTATTATTAATGTTCATTAGAAATAGTTTCATTTTCTGAAAGTTTATCATCCTTTTCTGTTTATTCAACTTAATCTTCATCAAGATTTAATATAATTTCTATGTCATTTATTATTTCATCATCATTTTAATCTCTTATATTTAATTTAACTGGTTCATCATTCTATATTTATAATGAATTGATTTGTTGGAGTAATTTAAGCATTTGTTTCATCTCAATAATACTTGATCTATCTTACATATTGTTCTAATTAATTAACTCTAATAAAGTTAATTTTGAAGCTTTTTGTAAGACACAAATTGGTTTGTATAAATCCTTATAATATTTATGATCTAATATATATATATATATATATACATAAGTCAATTAAAATCTAAAACAAAATAAGAAAGATTTCAAAATAGTACTATATTATTATCAATAGAATATAATTAATTCATTAAGTCTAATAATTAGAAATATACGAAATATATGAATTTGTAAATAATTCTAAATATAAAATAAGTCAAAGAACAGTTATGTTATTTACTTCAATATCTTTTAAGATCTTTTCTGTTGCAAAATTCATAGTAGGTGGTCCACAAATAAAGTAATTAGATACAGTATTTAAATCACCTATATATGATTTAAATATTTGTGCATTGAATCTTTAGGTGATTATATCACATTCTTTTAATTTAAAATTTCCTTTTACAACCATTTTGAAATTTGGTATATCCAATTAAGATTATAATGATAACAAAGTAAAATAGATATCTTTACCAATCTAATAATAATATATATATAATAAATACCAAATCATCTAATGAATTAACAGCTAAAAATAGAGTGATCTTGAAATTCTTAATTTATCCTGTATTAATTATTTAAGCAGCTTCTTAACCAAATTGTTTCAATAATATTTTATGATAAGTCAATTTAAGTTAATACTCTAATATATCTAAGAAAGGAAACAATCCAGTACCACCAGCAATGAAGACTAAATGATTACCATTTTCTATTGTAATATTATTTCCATAAGGTCCTTCTATAAGATACTCTCCATTACGATTGTCTTCATGAATAAAAGATGAGAATCCATTTTTAGATTGATACCTCTTAATTATTAAAGGTAATTCAGAAGAATATTCTTCTTCTTTTGGAATTTCCTTTTGTATTGTTTACAAAGAAAGTATTTTTTTAAAGAGATCAGAAAGATCCTTTCTAAATTTAATCCTTTGAGATGTCATACTCTATACCATAGTATATTATCTAGTAGAAATGTCATTATCTTCAATTGATTTAATAATAAAATATTAACCAAAAGTTTATAAACCAGATAAAGTATTTTTGAATTGATACTTATCATGAACAAATCCAAAATAAGCAATTTAGTCAGTGTATGGATGAATAGTATTTAATTTCCATGTCTCCTTTAATTATTTGACAACTCTACGATTTGATTAATTAATAAAGAATTCTAGATCTTAATTAACATAAATTCCAGTAGTATATTTTTCTAATATTTTGAGAGTGTATATGCTATGTTAATAAACTTTGATTTTTAGTTAATCAAGTGTATAAGCTCCTATGATATATCTAGTAACATCTTGACCTTAAATAAGTTTCCAAATATAATTGCCACCTGGATGTATCATTTATGATAAATCAACAACTTAATTTTTATATATACACCATAACTTTGATGATTTCTTTTCAAAACCTTCATCTTATTGACTATTATTTATATCCAATAATGGATTTTAACCATCATTATAAACTTTCTTAGAATTAGACTCTTTTCCAGTCATAACTACATTAATTAAACTACCCTTTTAATATAGAACTTCCAATATTAGACGAGTAGTTAAAACAGCTCCCAAGATCAACATTAATCTAATATCATTATCCATAAATAGTCCTGCTATTATTTATAATTTCCCTAATGTATATACAACACTGCCTAAAATAGCATGAATTGAAGGTTTTACTGATACCTTTTGATTAATCTTTAATGAAGTTAACATATAATTATAGAGAATTCCCCCTATACTTTATGCTATCATAAAGATTGCTACTATCATAAATATGATTATATGGAATTGATTTTTAACTGATTATTCTTTAAAATTACTCCATTCTAAAACACTCCAATCTGTACTTAACATCATCATAGCTGTTGTAATTGAACTTGTCACTATTAAGATAAATAAAAATCCATGTAAATATGTTCTATATCCCCAAGTCTTGTAATATCTTCCAATTATTATAGCAACATCACTAGCTATACCCCAACAAACAAAATTTGTCCATTTATGAATATAATATGTATTGTCTTCATCCACTATAATAACATCATTACTTCCACCATCATCAGTGAAATTTAATATTACTGATCCTCTATTCACATTCCCATGATTTGATACTGTAATATTAGCCTCAGTCTTACCATGAGCCCATATAAAATCAACTGCTTCTCCCTCTATTAAATCTTTATCATATTGATCACCTAGTTATTTAAAATCTATTTTAATACCTGTTTTTACTAATCTCTTGAATTTTACACCTGTTTTACCATTCTAATTATAATAGTAACCTAGAAGTTGCAAATCATCAGTTCCTCCTGATGAAATATCAGTTGGAGGTCTTCCATGTTTTACACAATAAGAATCATTTACAGTTATCACATTATCGTAAACTTCAAATACCCACAAATCTGCATCTGACATAGATTTTCCAAGTCCTAAAGAAAAATAACTTATCTTATCAATCTCTATGAACATTATCACTTCTTTCTTATCTTCACTAAACTCAAAGTAAAAATCAAAATGAGTATCTACAATTTATTAATAAACTCATTTACCGCTATCAGAAATCTTAGCATGAGTTCTTGGCTTTGTAATATCATTACTTGGATCATGATAATAAAATCTATTTTAACAGATTATCACTTCAATCAAGCCTAAAATGAGTAGGTTTATCATCTTTAATTAAAATATGTTAAAAATAAGGTCCATCTTTTTTAAATTATACTCGATGATGTAATTTATTACATTAATTTGAAATTGTATAATTTTATGTTATATAATAATTTATAATCATTATATATATTTAATTACAATCAAATTAATATCGTATTAAAACTTTAATTAATTAAATTTATGTCTTACTAAATGAATAAAGCTCAATCCAATAATAAATTTTATATCATTTCAAAGAAAAAAAAAATAAATATAAAATTCATACTAAAATTCAAACAAATTTTAGTGAATTAATTGATGTTATTATTCTCACAATACCATAAATGTAACAACAAGGAAATTCATAAGAATTGTTCAATCTATTGTTTTGATTAACTTTAGAGATTCAAGAATTTTATTATAATAGATAATTAAATTAGCATTATTTAATTATGCATGAATGATTATTGCAATTAGTCTTATAAATATCTTAATCTCTAAAGAAGATGAGAACTTTGAGAAATTCATATCATTTAAATAATAAAATATGATGGGAAAATGTTGTTTAATCAATATGAATTGAACAATAGATTTAATAATAATAATTTATCATAGACATTATCCACAACAAAAATCTAAATTGTCTAATATAATCTAAGAAATAATTCAAAGAGGAAAAAATTTCTTATAATTATAAAATTATTAGTGAATTAGTCATTATAAATTTTTAATAATAACTAGTTTAAGATTCTCCTATTAATTCCTTTAGTTTTGTTTTTGGAGGACCTATAAAAGATCAATTGCTATTAAACTAAATTCTGGAAATTAGTTATGTGATCATATATATAATATTTAATGTTCTAGTTAATTGATTTCATTCTATATAGTACTATTTAATAAAATATATATAGAAATCTTTTTGGGTAATATTTGTATGATGATAATTATAATGGTGAATCACACATGTTTTCAATTTCTAATATGTACATAGAATTAATATTAATCAAACAATATATATGATTATCATCTTGTATTAATATAATTTTATAATAAAATAGTTGATTATTTTTACATTATTAATCTATTAAATAGGAGTTTGAACAAATATAATGAATATTATTACAATAATAATAATTTGAATAGGAATTTGAGAGTATATAATTAAATGAAAGATCTGTTTATAGGATAAATTACTAAAAAATCTTTATAAAAATATATATTATGATATTTAATATTAATTTATCAATTATAATTATACTCTTAATTAAATGACTGACTATTTAAAAGCAGTAATTGAAACTTAATTAATTGGTGCATTTAGGGTAGCTGTAACATTACCACTAGAACATGTGTTAGATAGAATAAAAACATATAAATAATCTAGATAAGGGATTACTTATTTATAAGTATAAGATTAAATTTGTATTAAAGAGTTTTAAAGAAATAAAGGGAGCACGTGGATATATAGGTTTATATGATGGATTTTATCCAAATTTCTTAAGATCAATGTTCAAATAATATTATAGATGGCCAATGATGATTTTCATACCATAATTCCTGAAAAACTATATTCATGATTATTCTTTGAATAAGATTTTAACTGGAATTTCAATAGGGATATTTGAAAGTTGTATAATAACACCATTTGAAAGATTGAAAATACTAAAAATGACAAATATGGCAGTAGGATTTGGATATTTGAAATATATTACATTTGACTAAATTTATGTTGGTTTCAGAATATTAACAACAAGATAGATAGTTTCTTGGACAAACTATCTTTATTGGGATCATAAGATACGTTATGCATTGAAAACAGATGCAAGTTCAAGATTAAGTTTTTGGAATGTGATAGTAGCATCAACATTAACAAGTTTGTTGAATATAATGGCAGGTAATTATAATAATAATAATTAGTGCATCCATTTGATACAATCAAAACATTGGTGTAAATGGAAGCCAATTAAATTTATAGTAAAATATCAGTAACTGAAAGTTTTAAGTTAGTTTTTAAGAAATATGGGATATCTGGTTTGTATGCTGGTTGGTAAGCAAGAATTATTGGATACTTTTGTTAAGCAGCATTAACAACACCAACAATAGATTATTTGGAAAGAAATTATGGAATTGCAAAATAATGATTGATTATCTCATTGGGATGTAAATAATTACTCATCAAATATACTATTAATAGTCTTTATCTTGTTTGAGTGAATCAATCAAGAACTGATCATCAAAGAATTTCAAAATAGATACATCTTCATTCAAACCCTTTCTTCTACGAGTTTTTATCATAAATTCTCTTGCCAAATGATTTGAAGGTGCTGGTTCTAAAGGTTTAAGCACTATTGTTTTATCTAAAGGATCTCCTGGTAATAATGACCAATGATCAAAAACACTTAAACAGAATGCTTATCCTGATGTATGTACTCTAAGATCAGTTTCGAATCCAAAATGATCTATTGTTGGAATATGAGCTCTCACAACTGAAAAGGGTGTACCTGGTTTTGCTTATTCTGATAAAATATGTCCTCTTCTTCTCAAAAGTACATTATGGATAGCAGGAATACAATCTTGGAAACACATAATTTCTGTTAATAACATTGGTTCCATTATTTTTGGTGTTGCCATAAGAAATGATGAATAACACACTCTTCTTGTAGTTGGTATTATTTATCCACCTCCTCTATATATGGGTTCCTATATATAATAAAAATATAATTATTACATTAGCAATATTTGCTTCAATAATCTTGAATTTAACATTTCTAATAGGTTCATCACACAAAGGACCTTCTCTAGTTGCCCATTAAAAACCTTAAATCATATAATCTTTGACTTCATTTAATAATTATTTATTTGTTTCTGATGGTAAAGTATCATCTAGAAATACATTAGGTCCTGTTTTTTCAGGACCAAATGCCCATACAGATCTACTCTATATAATATCCCAATTAAAATTGGATTTAAAGTATTCACTTAATTTATTTTTTGGCCATGATAAATCTATTTCTTCATTTTCAATTCTCTCAGCTAATCCCTTATCTTAAGGATTCAAACCTTTATCTAATGGAGTTGCTAATGCTTTAATCTAATTAATATTATAATTAAATAAATACTCTATTCTTTTTATTAGGAGTATCTGCATAACATGTTTTTGATGATGTTTCAATAACAGTTTCACAAAAACGAACAGATGGATCAGATACTTTTATTTCTATTTCTGAATACATTTTTCTTAAATCATGCATAACACAATCTAAATATAATTCTCCTGTTCCTAATAAAATATGTTCTCCTGATTCTTCAACTTTAGTTGTCAAAATAGGATAACTCTTTGTAACTTTACGTAAACCTTCCAACATTTTAGGTAATTCACTTGGAACTAATGGTTCAATTGCTATTTTCATAGTTGCTAAAATATTATGTTATATAGGTCTCAAAATGTCCATTTATTAAGAATCTTCAATAATTGTAGCACTTTTGCTTATAAATTAATCAATTCCTTCAATTAAAACCCAATTTCCTGCTGGTACTTTATTCACTTCTACTCTATATCTACCTTAATATATCCAAATATTTTTAATATTCCTTATTGCCATATCCTCTTCATCATCTATATTATATTTTTCACCTAATAATTTAACATTCTATCCTTTTTTAATAGTTCCACTTATAACTCTTCCTAAAGCATCAAAACTCATACAATCTGGTCTACTGTACAATTTCACAACATTTATACATAATGGTCCCTTATGTGAACCTTGAGAAGCTTAAATATATGATTATTTTGATTTATCACCTTAATAATATAATTCCATTTTCTTTTTACTACCTTCCTATGAATTAGGTACTTATTCAACTAGTACATCAACTAAAGAAGATGTATTACCAAAATAAATAGAACAAACTAATTTCAATAATGGTCTAGTATCCATTTTGAATTCACTTTTTTTGAGAGATATACCTTGACTTAATAAGAATGGTTCCAATTATTCCTTATCTTTAGAGACCACTTACCCAAATAATTTATATATGGGTTCTAGTATAAATTCGACGAATGTCCTTTATGTAGCATATGGAGACATTTTACGAACAAATTTTTTCTCTTTATTATCATAATAGATATCTCCCCATAGAAGACGAGTGAATTGTTCAGGTTTTAAGAAATTATTATATCTCCTAGCAAAACTCTAAATAGTAAAAACAAATTAAAATAAACCTGAACCAAATATCACATTATGATTAAGAGGTGAAATGATTTAATTACCTCCATTATCTGATATTATGATGTTGACTTCATCAAGTATATTTTTGATCTTCAAATATGCATCTGAAGGTGGCAACTTTAACTCAATAATAAGTCTATCTATTTTGTTAATCAAAACTACTATAGGCATCTTTTCTTTTACGGCTGCCTTAATAAGCATTTCAGTAGTCATCATTACTCCTTCAACTACATCAATAGTAAGTAACATGGCATCACTAGCTCTTAAAGCACAACACACTTCATCCATAAAGTTTACATGTCCAGGAGTATCGTATAGATTTACTAAATATGATTTATCTTTGCTATTGGGCAATAATAAACTCATAGGAATTGCTTTGATTGAGATCAATCTCTATTATTCATCTTGACGAGTATCAGTATAACGGATATCTTTCTACAAACTAAATTGTTTAAGATGAGTTTGTTTAACAAAAACGTCCATCAATGATGTCTTACCATGATGCAGACCGCCTACAATTGCAACATTTCTTACCAAAGCAGGATTCTTAGAAATACGACATAGAAACTCATAGTCGAAAGTAGTTTGAGGTATCTATGTCTCTTAGATATCAAATTCCTTTGATTTTAATGGAGCAATCATTGGCTAAGTTATTGGTTAAGCATCCTCTTCTTATACATTGATTTCAACATCTCGACCATATACTTGTTATGCATCTGGATAATATTGTTTGTCTTCATTAAGAATTACTGCAACTTATTGATTAGGTATATACACTCTCTTCAAAGATAGAAGCATTTTATTACATTTGCTATTACATGTTCTTGGTCATTTTCAGCTATCTATTCTTCTTCAATCTACACATTATCTTCTTCATCTGAATCTATTTCTGGTCCTATGTAATTTCCAAACTCATCGTAATTATTCATGTCGTCCATAATTAATATATAATATTAAATTAAATGCATAAATTATTTTGATATTGTACTATATAGATATCCATGCAAATCAGAACAAAACAAATTGCTTTCTAACATTACCAATGATTTCATTTGGAATTACTTTCAAAACATTGAATCTTACAGTCTTTGACAATGGTCTTAATATTAAATCATTAATACCTGCATTATCCACAAACAACAATATCTCCTTCTTTAACAGGACCAAATGCTGGAGAAATGTGTACTGGTACATTTCTATGTCTCTTTTCATATCTATTATATTTGGCAACATAGTGTAAATAATCTCTTCTAATGATAATGGTTCTTGTCATCTTTGTAGAAATCACAATTCCTCTATAATTTATTCATTTTCAATTGTACTTTAATATTGCTCCTCTAACACTAACATTTCCTGTGAATGGACATTTCTTATCAATGAAATTTCCCTCAATTGCCTCCTTTGGTACTTTGAATCCCAAACCAACTTCTTTCCAATATCTAACACCTTTGGAAGTCTTCTTAGCTAAGAGTTTCTTGGAGTTTTAGAAAATGCCTTCTTATTTTTAGAATGCTCTTTATGATTGAACGTCTGCCATAATATATTTTTTTTAATTAAAAGATATAAATTTTTTATTCTTTAATCCTCAAATTAGAATCAATATTATCCAAATAATCATTCCCTTCAATACTCTCTCTAATTCATTTATTTTTTTTCAACTCAATTTATACTTAAATAAATTATGCAAAATCAAATTATGCTCCTACAATTAAAAAGATAATTAGAAGACACAATCAAAACTTAGCAATTATTAAAGAAATTGCCAACCTAAAAATTGATACCATTTAATTCAGTCATGTATCTAGATGCAAAAATACCAAAATAAGATAAATGCATAATCTCTTTAGAAGCAGACTATGCAGCTGAAGTGTCTTTAGAATCTGCTCATTAAATATTGTAAAGAAGAAGAATTAGATTGGAAGAAAATTTTATTAAGTTGAGGGAGAAGGAATCATATGAAGAAATGTAACATGATTTAGGACATAAAATAGATGAGAATAAGGATTAAAGTAAAGGTGAGGATGTGAATGAAAATTGTGATTAAAGAAAGCCTAAATCATAGGATTTGATTGAAAAATTAAAAGAAGATGAAAAACTTTAATTAAAGTAGAAACAAGAAAAGCAAAGGTTAGAAAAAGAAAAATTAGAAAAAGAGAAATAAAAATAAAATTAATCTATTGGGTAAGTGACTTAATTAGCTGATGGTTTATTTGAAATAGAAGAAAAATATATTTAAGAAGAAGACAATAATAAAGATTAAATAAATGAAGAAAAATAATAACTTCTAAAATTAATTTCTGAAGCCTTTTATAAAGAAAAATTTGATGATTATGATAAATATTCACTTTAATTGAAAGAATTGAATGAGAAATTAAATTAAATGAAACCTAAAAAAGAGATTTAATAATAAAAAGAAACAAATTCAGTTAAATAATAATTACCTACAATTCAAGAGAATGAAACTAATGATGAATATTAATAAGAAGAATAACCTAAAAGAATTTCAAAGTTTAAATAAGAAAGACTTAAACAAAAAAAATGATATATATTTTATTGTAATTAATTTTAATTATGGATTTATAAGCAATAAATTCCAATTATAAGAATTTCCTTGAAGAAATTGGTTCATATTATAGTGTTGTTGATGATTAAGAAGTTCAAATATTAAGGAAAAAGCAAGATGATTGTTATCAAAATTTCTTGGATGTTCATTATGAATATACAAAGTGTAATAATATTATTATAATTTAAGGTATTTCATAAATAGATGACAAATATTCTAGTCTAAATAAAACTTTTAAATTTAAAACAGAAAAAGCTGCCAAATCTTACAAATCTTGTTTATAAAACAAAAAAGTTGAAGATTGTCATGAAAGAACATGGAAGCATTTACATGAAAATATGAAGCAATACATATCATTATTAAGAAGAATTGATACCTAAACTATTAAATATTGAATAATAATATATAATAATAAAATACTTTAAAATGTAAAACTTAGATTCAACAAAAGAATTGACCTATGAATAATAACATGAATTATATAATTAGCAAATTGCTGATAATAAATAAATTTCAAGTGCAATGGCTTATTTATTAATGGATTTATGTGAAGAAGGTGACAATGATGCTAATAATATTTAAGAACTAGAATCTTTTAATAGTCCAAAAGTCCCATCAATTTCTATTTATGACTATATCTGTAGAATATTAAAATAAGCTTAATGTTCTTAAGAATGTTTAATAATGGGCTTAATATTAATTGATAAATTATCTCAAAAATGGGGAAGAATTATAGTAAAATCAATTAATGTTCATAGGTAAATTTATATTTATTTTTATTAGATTATATGTAGTATCGGTAATGTTATCTGCTAAATTTTATGATGATAGATTCTTTTAAAATTCATATTATGCTAAAGTAGCTGGTATATCACATGAAGAATTTAATCATTTAGAAAGAGTCTTGGTTTTCTTATTAGATTTTAAATTAATTATAGATCCATTACTCTTTTTTACATATCGTTAAAGAATTATAACCAATTATTTTGATAATCCAGAATGACCTTTTAAATTTAAATAATGTGTATTATTCTTAATTTATAAAGTAATCATACCTATAATTAAATGCAATCTATTAATAATGTAAATTATCAAATAAATATTGAGATAAATAATATTATATAAGTAAATGATTGATTCATTATCTTATAAATATATATATTCTATTCTTATAATACATTTATTTATTGAGATATTATTATTTTAAATTTCAATTTTAAAAGATGAAATATAAGTTGTCATCGATTTGAATTAATAGCTATAAATTAATACATTTATGTTTTATTAATTATTATGGGGAATAATCTTTGTTATTAAACAGGAGAAAGATCATCTTAATTTCCTTAATTACTTCTTAAATATGAAGTAGGGAACTGTGAAATTGCATTGACTGCAGGTCCTGTAGAGAATGAGGATGTAGAATGCTTAGTAATTCCAACAGATTAAGAATACTCAAATATTAAATAAAGTGATAAACCAACATTTGCATAATTAAATGGAAAGTGTGTATTTGTTGCAGCTAGAAAGAGTATGATTAAATATCAAATATTTTAAGAACAGAAAAATTAGATTTTGGCTGTTGTTATTGATAAGGAAACAGTATTAAATAGTGATAAAAGTGATGATGAAAAATAAACAATTTATGAAGCAGTTTAAGAGGCCTTAAAAATAGTATATTATTATATATAATACTTTAAAAGGCAGAATAAAAGCAAATGAAATCTATAGGATTTCCAGTTTTTACATCAAAAGATCACACAACATCAGCAACAATAATGTTGATGGCCATAAAGCTTAGTGTGACTGAGTAAAAAATAAAATCATTAAAAAGAATAGTAATTACATTAGATGTATTTATATTATAAATTGAAAGCATATTGAATAGGTGAGTAGCTTTAAATGGGTGTTTTAATAAGTATTTAAAGGAAACTAACAAGTTGCACATTCTAGAACTTATTCAAGTTCAATAATGGAATAAATGGAATCAATTTAAGCTGATATTATTAAACCTAAATAAAAAAGTGCTACAAAAGAAGAAAAAGTATGAGACAATCTTTCATTCATAAGTAACAAATTGATTTATATTATTTTACATTAAATTCATTAACATTTACTTTTTTAATTGATTTCTTAGACTCTAAAGATAATATATATATAAACTATACATATTAGACAATTAAAGTATTTACAATTCTAGATATATAAGTATCATTTTATAATTAATAAAAATATTTTCTTAATTATCTAATTGCTATTATAAATTATGACATTTAACAGACTGAAATGATTTGAAAATCTAGTTTAAAATGTTAATTTTGATAATAAGGTGAAATAATTTATATAAAATCTCATTTATAGAATTTTAAGATCTATATGTATTTAGAACACTTTTTTGATTAGTATTTATATTATTTGTTTACATAATGGCAGAATTTTAATAAAATTATTCAATAGAAATAGAATATGTAAATCAAATTAATTGTTATTAATGTTAGATACAAATTTTATATTGAATTTAGTTAAATTTTAAGGATTTGAAATTTAATTGTAAGATAGGATTTACCTAATTAGTAAGTAACTTATGAATAGTATATTAGAAATTAGAATTTAGTTAAGTATTGAAGAATTAACACTATATTATAAATGACATTAAATAGTCGTTTTTAATTAATATATTATATAAATGAAATATTTAGTGCTCTTTGCTTTAGTACTTTTGACAATCGCAGTAAATGACAATCAGACAAAGTATTTGTTAAATAAATAAAAAGACAAAAATCAATTGAAGAACAACATCCTTCTCTTTTTAGAGCATTAAAAAATATGGCATTATTATAAGAGTAATCATAATAATTAGATTACTCTCGTTTGATTAATGCCATTAATGATCTTGAATCTGAAATCACATAAAATAAGGAGGATGAAAATACATCATTCAATAAAGACTTTTTGTCCAACAATGCAGATTAAGAGTTTTATGAAAATCAAATAACTTAATATTAAGTAGAAGTAGCACAACATGAAGTTGATTTAGCTGATCTTACAGAAGCTAGAAATACATTATAATCATTATTAAATGATGCTATTAAAGAACAATAAGATGTAACACTTTTAAGAAATTAATTGGATCAATAAATGAAGACTGATGCTGCTAATACTGCTGCCTAATTATAAGAATATGATGATTCTGCTGCTGCAATTGATGAAGCTCTTAATATGTTGACTTCTTTAAAGAATGCTGATAGTTTAGTATAAGTAAATGACAAATTGAAAACTCATTTGAGTAAATAAAAGGTATTCTTCCAACCATTAATTGTTGCACTTGCTGAAATTGCTTAATCTAAGTAAAAAGAATTACATTACATTATAGTTTTGCAAATCAAGAATTAATCAGCAAAGTTACTAAACTTTTAAATGAATTAAGAACTTCACTCTTAGAAAGCAGATTACAATTAGTTGTATCATCTTAAGGATTGGAAACAATGAATAAAGAATTGTTGGCTACTTATGATTCAAAATTAAATGTATTATCTACTGTAGTCTTACCAGATTTTAGAGAGAATATTGAAATTAAGGATGGTATGTGAAATTATTTAATAAATTTAGCTGAAATTAAAGCAAAATCAAATTTACTTAATGATGCTAGATCTAATTTGTAAGATTCTTAAGATAATTTGAAAGCCACTTAGGATGCATGGATTGTTAGAGCTAATTTGAATTCTAAATTAGTATAATAATATGATAATGATCTATCACTTATTTAATAAGTCAAATAAAGTTTTGATAGAGCAGGTATCAAATAATGATTGAATAACAATAATAATTATAAAATATACATTATTCATGTTATTTATATATTAATTAGATAATGATATATCTTTTCAATTATAAATATAGAAATATGATAAATTTTATTGTTATATATATATATTTTATATTAATAAATGCACATCAAATCTTAACCTTTTTTCTTTGTCTCTAAACCATATCAAGTATATTATATTATTAAATTAGAGTCCAGATTGCTATCCAATTAGGTTGGATAGTAGGGGTTCTTAGGTGGATATACTAAAAGTGTTTTATTTAGAATAATTGGTAAGTGATTTAAGAAAAGATAATTAATAGTTATTTGATTAAATGGAAGATATGAGAATTAAAAACTTTAATAAGGAACATGAATATATAAATCAATTAAAAGATTTATAAGAATAACTCTTAAATATTTAAGCACTGAATAAAAATTATGAATATTAGATCTAATTATTACAATCTAAAAAATCTTATGTAGAATTAAATCATAGATTTTTAGATTAATAATTAACAAATAGTACAGGTAAAAATATATATAATATATATTTATTAGATTTATTCAATTCTAAATTTCAATCTGAAAGTGGAGAATCAAATTAATAAATTAAAAGTCTCAATAATATTTTGGAACAAAAAAATATTATAATCAAAGAATATGATGATATGAAAAATAAATTGAAATTAACATAATTTGAGTAATCCACTAAAATTGAATAATTGAATAATGAAATTCATAATCTAAACAAATAGATTACTAAATTAGAACTTTAATTAATTAATTAATAAAAATAAGTTACTCTATATTAAAATGAAACTCAATAATGGAGAGGTAAATTTTTATAATTAAATAAAACTTATAATAATAAAAGTTCAGAGTAATTAGTATTAACAAGTGTTGTTGAATTAGATACTACATAAAAAGAAGTATAAAAAATAAATGAATTACGTAATAAGAGAAGAAGTGTTGGAAGTATTATTTGATACTGGTTATATTATATTTATATTTTTCATTATTATAATTATAATGGATATTAAATTATAAGTGGATAATCTTATTAAACCAATTAAAGAAATACTTTAGAATATTGATCAAGTTAAAAGTTAAATCATATTATCACATACTCAATAATTTGCCTTATCTATAATTGAATTTATATATTTAGGAAATTGTTGTCCTTGCACTTTAACGCCTGTTGAATATAAAACCATAATTATTTAATATGTTTAACAATTAAGAAAGTATTATTAGAACATTAAAGAATCAACAGCATGTTAAGTATATCAGTTAAATATTTAGAGATTGTAAACAAACTAATAAAACAGCGATAAGATCATGGAGATCGTGAACTAGAAGGATTTATGAATTCAGATGAAGAAGAAACAAATTTAGTTAAATAAATAACATTTTAATAAAATACTTAAGATTATTCTAACGATGCAGATTTGGAAAAACATAAATTAGTATTATAATAGAAGGATTATGAAATCTCTAATCTTAAAGCAAAATTATAAGTAAAAGAATAGAAACTCTTGGATTTAGCAAGTGGTTATTTGAAAGATTTATAAAATATGAGAGAATAAATGTATAAGAAATCTGATGATTTTGATTATTATGAAGTTTCTTATTGTGATGTTACTGATATTGAAGATCCTCGTTATAGAGATTTAGTTAATAATAAAATAGCTAATTTAAAGAGTCAATATGAAAAGAAAACAAGGGAAATGTAAAATTACATTTTATACTTAGATATGTATTTGTATAAAAACAAAAAAGTGAAATTTAGAATTTAAGATAATAAGTAGGAAATTATGAATAAAAAATAAAGATGATGGATAATGTAGAGTATTTAATGAATCGTGTATTTACATTAGAATAAGATCCTTATAGAATATGGAAATATATTTAAGATATAAAAGGAAATGAATATTTTCATGATGTTTTTGAAAAATAGAAACCAGCATCAGGAATTAAATATAGAGAAGTGAATAAATTATTAATGGTAACTAAAGCTTACGATAGAGAATTAGAATATTTTAAAAAAGGAATAGAAGATTAAATGTATGTATATTTGGAAAGGGCTTGTGGAATTATTAATCTATAAAATTAAGATTTATTAGATGAAATAGAAGAATTAAAAAAGGAAATTAATAGAATTAAATAATTTGAAAATAGAATCAATTAATAAACTATGCGTTCATTTGATTAATTTAAAAAATAATGTAATTTATAATATAAAATAAATAATAGTAAAATAACATTAAGAGGAATATTTGGATATAAAATCAAAAGAATTATAATAATTACAGAAGATTTAACTAAAATATGCTACTAAACTATGGTATTTCGTGAGTTAAATTAAGAAAGGCAAAGATATAAAAGAATTGATATTATATGCATAGTAAAGCAAAAAGTTAATAATATAGTTAGAATGACTACGAAAAATTGACATCATAACAATTCTTAGAGTTAGAAAATAATTATCTTTAAAGTATGATTACAACTAAAATAAAGTAAGAAGAGATCGTTGAATTAAATAATAAATTAGAATATATGTAATTATAAAATGATGAATTAAAGAGTTAAAATTCTTAAATGAAATTGACTATTTAAGATTATAAAGCTAAAATTAAAAATCATTAGAAATGTTTATAATAAACAATTAAACATATTGATGCTAAGATAAATCCTGAATAACTTAATTTAGAAGATAATAATAGAGAAACAACCCTTAGTTTTAAAGATAAACTTAAATAACTTAGATAATAACAGAATGGTTTAAAATTTATATAAGAAGTATATTAATAATATGAAAAAAATAATATGGCATTAGAATTTTTAAGTACATAATATGAAAATAAATCAACATAAACTATGATTGGAAATGTTAGTAAAAGTTTAGCAGAAGCAATTGAAATACATGAATTACATAAAAATAGTGAAGAAATTAATGATGATTTTGTTAATATGTAATATAAATAGAAAGATATAGAATGTTAAACTGATTTAATTAATATTGATGATTTATTGAAGTAAAATGTAAATTTAAAATAATAAATTAAACATTTATCATAAGATATAGATGATATGGAAGGTGAAGGAGTAATATAATAACATTTTTAACTTATTAATTAAAGAAATTAATCTTTTGATGTTAATTCATCTTAAAAAAGTTCAAATCTTAAAAGAAGATATGTTTAAGTTAATGAATCTAAAGATTCATATTCAAATTATTAAGATGATCTTAGAGCATCAAATGATAAAAGTAATGGTTATCAATTAGGTTAGACTAATTAATTAATTATATTACATCCATAATCATCTGTTGAAAAAATTGCATAAACATAAACATTTTATACATCAAAACTTTAATAAAGAGGAGTATTTAATAGATTATTTGAGGATAGTAAAAAGAAATGTGAGAGAATACAATAAATAAAAAATAATTTAGAATAATTAGAAAAAGAACATTGGCAATAAGTAGCAGAATTAGTAAAAGAAGATTTAGAAATTGTAAATGCATTTAAAGATAGTCTTTCATCAAGTAAACATTTTTATTAGAAATAATTAAAAAGAAATATAGAAATGGAATAAAAATATTTTCCATAAAAACATAATAGAGCATAATTTTATTTTAAAAAATTTAAAGATTTTCATGTACATCAATAAGAATTAAATGAAATATTATTTGATCCTAATTCTAGTGATGAAAAAACTTAAGAAATTTAAAGATTGAATATCAAAAGTGTTGTAGATAATAGAAAATTAAATGGATAAATTAAATTTAATGGATTAAAAAGAGAAGAATATTAATTTTTTAAATAACTTGAAAAGAGAAAATTATAAAGTAGAACTTTTAGAAGTACTTAATAATCTCCAAAATAGAAGAAGATTCAATATGTCTCATTTGCTAAACCATTTATTGGAAGTTTAACTAGCTATGAAATGAACGATTTCAATAACTAATAAATCACTAAACACTTGTAAAAAGTTTACGATTTGGGCTGACTCTAACCCTTCTACATTATTATCTCACTAATGAATTTATTGAAAATTTTTCAAATCCCAATTTATTATGATTTGGAATGTCCATTGATTTCATCTAATCTATTTCCTTCTTCTATTCTACAGGTTCCGTTGGGTATCTATTTTTTACTAATGCTCTAATTAAATAAGGAGATGTTTTTTGTTATTCTTATATCTTAGGTAGATGTCTTGAAAATGAATTTTTTATTTATGGTTGATGTATAACTTATTGCATAGCTACTTCTAATTCATGCTATTTTTTTAAAACATAATTAGCAAAGCTAGTTTCCTCACTTGTATGTTTTATTATCTTAACATAAGATGAAGTATCTAAAGAATGTCTAATATTTTCTTTCATAGGTCTAAATGGCTTCTTTAAAAGAGGCAATGAATATTATTACATTTATTTATTTTATGTAAGAATAACAAATTTAAGAAGGACTTAAGGAAAAGAAACCTAAATTAACAAGAGATGAAAAGAAGGTTTTAAAATATTAACGAGCAAAATTGAGAGCCAAGATACTCAGAAAAAAGATTGCAAAAAAAGTCAAATAAAAAGTTCATCATATGAATTAGGAAGCTAAAGAAAAATATTCTGAAATTAAAAATCTAGCTAAAAATAATTTGTAACTTGGATATGAGTCAGGTATTCCAATCTATATAGATTTGGAATATGATGTTTTAATGACAGACAGAGAAATTAGATCCTTAGCATTACAAATTGCACATGTATAAGGAATCAATAAAGAATTATAATTTCCCATTTAATTACATCTCACAAATGTTAGAGGAGTATAGAAAAATGAATTAGAAAAACAAGGACTCTCAAAATGGCCTGTTCATCATTATGAATTAGGATTATAAGAGTTAATTTAAGAAAGTCTAGAAAAAGGAATTTCAAAAGAATTCATATATCTTTCTCCAGATGCAGATACATATTTAGAATCAGTTGATCCAGAAAAATGTATATATATAGTTGGTGGATTTGTTGATAGATAAGTTTAAAAATATATGAGTTTGAACAAAGCAAACGCCTTATAAATTTGTAGTAAGAAATTACCAATTGAATCATTTATAAAAGGAACTAGAAGACCATTAAATATTGATAGAGTTGTTGCAATCTTAAGCTTGTTTTATCAACATAAAGATTGGTAAGTTGCTTATGAATAAAGCGACAATTTTAATATAAGTTTAGCAGAGAGAATTTCTAGATAACATCAAAAACAAGAATGAATGTAAATTAAAACAAATATATTTTATTAAACTTATTTTTTCTAACAAAAATTTATTTATAAAATAAGAATAATATATCAAATAATAAATATAAATTTAATCCATATTATATATAAATTGAAAAACTGTTAAACTATGATCATTTGTATTTAATTATTAAAGAATTTTCATACATTAAAGCTGTTGTTATATAGCCTTCTATAATAATTAAATGAATAGAGTTGGATAAATAAGGTTTCAAAAATCTGACGATTGGCTAATTAGAAAAATAAGTCCTCTTATTGATTCGATTAATCAATAGAATTAATAGATATCTAATAAAGGATTATAATAATTTTTATTATTGGAATCAGATTCTAAAGTTTTGTTAGATGAATTAAAATAGTAAATAGTTATACTAAATATAAGGATATTATAATTAAAACTTAAAAATCCATATAAAACAATTTTCTATTCATTATTGAAATGGAAAATTCTAAAATTCTATGGTATGTAAACATTTACAGAATTATTAACCATATGCATTTTGAAAATTCTGAATAAATCTACTCTTTCTATAATTAATTTTAAGAATGATTCTAATTCAATTAAATAAGTTGTATTTTGGATAATGTGTTTAGTTTCATTTTAAATATTAAAGTATCATTAATATTAAATAGATAGGACTTATTAAAAATCAAAACTTGATTAACATGCAAATTTATTAAATATGAGAATGAAAACTATTATTGAATATTTAATTTATGAAAAATCTCTTAAAGTTAAATGTATTACTAAAATAGAAGGTGATACTCATACTGCAAATATATATGTATTTATTGTTATCTAATTATTAAGACATTATTAACTGCTGATGTTGAATTATTAATAAAAATAATATCAGTAATTAAAGATATTTGGTAGGCAATCCTTATTTTAAGTGGATGTTTATATTTATTATATTCAACTGAACCAGAAGCTGGATCAATAATAGTTATTGCTATGATTAGTTATTAAGTAATAAACTTTATTTTAACTTTTATAATGACAAAGGCAGAGGCACAACATTTAATTTATAAAGATAAAAGAGTTAGTTTATAATCTGATATAATTGAAGGAATGAAATAGATTAAATTCTTATCTTGGGAAAGAATATTTTATGAGAAAATTATGAAATTAAGAAAAAGTGAATTTTAGATGTTAACTATTTATAAAGCTTTAGATGGTTTTGGAGCTGTATTTTGGAATAATATAAGCTACATTCTCTTATGTATTTTTGTAATAAGTTCAATCAATAATGGTAAAAATTTAAAAGAGTTGAATATCTTCTCATTAATTGCCATATTCAATACTATGATATTTCCTCTATGTATTCTCCCTTGGAGTTTAAGTGTTGGATATATGTCATTAATTTCATTTAATAGATTTATATAATTTTTAGATCAAGAAGAGATTAATTCTGATGATATTATACAAATAGAAGAATCTCAAAGTCAGTATGCTATTATAATAAATAATTCA
The DNA here is from genome assembly GCA_905182975.1 of Paramecium primaurelia. Taxonomy (NCBI): domain Eukaryota; phylum Ciliophora; class Oligohymenophorea; order Peniculida; family Parameciidae; genus Paramecium; species Paramecium primaurelia. The sequence continues at coordinate 218,914 of CAJJDM010000109.1, forward strand.
AATTATTTTTGGCCTATTTCAGAATAAGAATCATAAGATTTAAAATAAAATTAAATAATAAATGAAAAATTAATAAATGCTCATCAAAATTGTTAAAAATTTACAATAAAAATGAATAATCTAAAATTTGAAAAGAATACCTTAAATTTTATAATTGGAAAAATAGGTTCAGGTAAAAGTGCATTTATTAATGCAATACTAAATGAATTAAAAAGTTAAAATTTGTTTATTGATAATTTAGATACACAATAGAATTTAGACTTAAGTTTTGATCTAGGATAGAATTAATAAATATAAATTTCAGGTAGAATTGGGTATTGCTCATAAACATCTTGGATTTAAAATTTATCAATTAAAGATAACATATTATTTGGTGAACCTTTTAATTAAGAATTATATAATAAAATTATAGATATTTGCTAATTATAGCAAGATCTAAGTCATTTCGAATAGCATGATTAATATTTGATAGGCCCAGATGGAAAGAATATTAGTGGAGGATAAAAATAAAGGATTGCATTAGCAAGAGCATTATATTAATAAAAAGATATTTATTTATTTGATGACATTTTATCATCCCTTGATCAAAATATTGCAGATTTGATATTTTAAAATGTTATTGTAGATTACTTAATAAATAATGGAAAGACTGTATTACTTATTACTTCAAATTATAAATATATTAATATTGCTTAATAATTAATAAAAACTAATACTGTTCTTATTGATAATGGAGAAATTATTGGTAATAAAGAAATAATTAGTTAGTATTTAAAAAGCAAATCTTAAAAATAAGATTATCATTCTTATATTGAAAAAGAATTAGACTAAATATTAAATTAAGAAAATTAACTATAAAATTCATTTAAGGGAAAAGAAAATGAAGAAGTTATATTAGATGATAATAATGAAGATATAGGATAAATAAGAGCTATTAATTGGGGAACATGGAGAAAATATTTCAATAGTATGAATTTCAGATTATTTCTCATTTGGTTTTTTATCAATTTTTATATGTAAGGATCTATGTCATTAATTGATTTTTGGTTAAAATCTGAATTATAATCAGAAGATTAATGGCTACATAAAATAACAAAATATTTTGACAATTCTTTTTCTAAGACCCTATTCTATTTAACCATCATAGCTCTTATGATTACTGTGATAAGATAAACATTATATGTTATTTGTGCATTACTAGCTTCTTGGTCTATATTTAAAAAGTAAAATTAAATATTATATATTTAGACTTAATAATGTTTTAATGTTTACAGTAATGAGATTCTATGATAGAACAAATGCAGGTTAAATAATAAATAGGATTTCGGATGACACATATATTATTGATATGGATATTAATTCTGGAATTCACTGTTTTCTTGAAAATCTCAGTAGAATATCAGGTCTATCTATTGGATTATTAATTTTAGAACCTAGATATTTTTTAATACTTATTATTTTCTTACTTGCATTTTATCATATTAAAAAAGCATCTATATAATCAAATAGAGAAATTAAAAGATTATAATCTGAAAATTTAAGTAAATTATTATAAATTGTTAATGAAACATTAACTGGAATCAAAATAATTAGATCATTCTAAAAAGAAGAATATTTCAAATAAACTTTTGAAAATTCCATTTCAAATTTAATTTTAAGTATTTAATGTGGAGAACGAATAAAATTATGGTTTTAAGTCAGATTAAATTTAATGAATAATTTTATTGTAATGTTCATATCTTTTATGGTTATATGTTCATTAATATTTTAATGGTCAGAAGATTTTGCAATACATGCATTAGCTATTACATATTCTATGATTGTATTAGATAGTTTTTATGATACTTTTATATAATATTCAAGAGTTGAAACTGATATGATTTCTGTAGAAAGAATATAAGAATACTTAAATAATGAGACTGAAGATATAAACTATGAGAAATCTATTGATAAAGAATTTTAAACAATTCTCTTAAATGGAAGATAAAATGCAATAGAATTTAAAAATATCAACTTTTCTTATGATAACAATAAATTAGCACTAAAGAATTTTTCTTTGAAAATTGCTAAAGGTTAAAAAATTGCAATAATTGGAAGAACTGGATCAGGTAAAACATCTATTCTAAATGTCCTTTAAGGATTATATCATTTTTAATAAGGAGATCTTTTGATTAACGGAATTAATGTATGATTACAAAAATATTATTAGGTAAATTAATTATCATTAAAAAATTGGAGAAGTCAATTATCTATTATACCCTAATTTGGATTTCTTTTCAGTGCTAATGTTAAAGAAAATTTAGATCCAGAAGGAAGGTTTACAGATCAATAAATTGAAAAATTCATCTAAAATACCTAATTTTATTAAGAAAGAAATAATAACATTAATAGTCTTAATTATTTGGATACTAAATTCAATATTTCTTAAAATGGAGCTAATCTATCTTGTGGTGAAAAATAAGTTCTTAATTTTTTGAGAATAGTATTATTGAATAAAGATATTGTTTGTTTAGATGAAGCCACATCTAATATGGATCCATACACTAATCAAGTATTATATTTATAATATATAAAGTTGTTAAATGAAAATTTAATTGAGTTTACAAAAGATAAGACTTTACTTGTTATAACTCATAGACTTGAAAATATATAATAATATGATTAAATTGTAGTAATGGAAGAAGGAGAAATAATAGAATAAGGAAATTATTAAGAATTGATTTTATCAAAAAAAGGATACTTTAGAAAATTGATAAATATTCATACTACAACAGTAAACAAAATTGGAATTTGATTTTTATATATTATTTTTTCCTTATTCATTTTTTTAATTCTAAGAAATATAGACTATTAAAATTAATATTAGTGTTAATTTTATTGGAAATTGATCATTTAATATAAATTATATAATTATAGAATAAAATTTAACATCATTTTTCCGTCTTGGATATATATGGTTTTTCTGAATGAAGTAGAGGAGCTCCAATATCTGGAATTGGAATTTAATCCTTACAATTTAATGAAACTTTAGTGTCTCTCAGACTACTATGTTATTCATATTTTTCCATCTATGTTATTATGAATTACACTGTTCCTTTCATAACATCAATAGGTCTCTTAGAATTATGTGTTCCTTCAAATTATATTAATTCCTTTATTCCTCTAAACTTTTCTGATAAAATTTTAGGGTGCTTTTCTCCAATTAATGTATCACCTTTAGCTGATAGAAATACTATAGCAACATCAGTTTGTAATGCTATAAATATAATTCTATTTTATACTTTGTATTATTTGAATGATATTAAGATCATCAATATTAAATTTAGCTTCTTTTCTTATTTTAGATTTCACGAAACACCAAAAACAATTGAAACAACATCCGGGAATGTTATAATTGTTGGATGCTAATTCTTAACACAAATTAGTTAAATTTGAAAAAGGACTATCACAAACAAGCATTTTAAAGTTAGAATTCAAACTGGCTGCTAATATGGCTGTTACAGAACCCATAGATCTACCCCACAAACCGATTTAAGTTATAAAAGGCTAAGCAACTTTTAATAATGAAGTTAACTTACTTTATTTAAACGTAGGTAATTGTAGAGATCGTTTACATCTCTTGATTCATAAAATCCTAATGAAATATACTCTCCTTATGATTAACCAGAACCTATGTTTAATCAATTAATTACCAGATAAATCAATTCCACATACTGATATGTTCTAAGGAAGTAAATATTCAAGTATTGTTAGAGATTCAACTCTGCTACTTGAGTTCCCATGCAAATAAATCATGCAGGTATGAGGCTTATCTTAAATTCTAACAGGCTCAAATAAACTAACCATTTTTATACAGGTTACCTGCACTGAAGTGTTAATCCACGACTGTTTGCCATTTCGAAGTCTACTCTCTTAACTACAGTGTCATGAACCATAAATATTTCATTTCCCATATCTTTCAAACGATAATTATGTCTCGGAGGTCTAACAATAGGCTTCCATAACTTCTCTGTGCACCTATACTCAGGTTATTTCATATTTTAATATTTACTATCAATAATATATAGTATAGAGGTTTTAAACAAAAAAATATCATATAGAGTTAAGGTCCATGAATAACTGGAATTTTACTAATTCTTAAACTATTTGAATTATAAGTCTATAGCTCTCTTTCTAGAAATCTTCCAATTTCATTATCTTAAAACTTATTCTTTAGACTAAATTTTATAATTTTTCAGCATCATTAGTACTTTAATCTCTAATTACAATTCAATTTGAGATAGAATTTTAGTTCCTTTATATTAACTTGAAATTAGCGTTTATGATGTTTTGAAGAAATATCTCCATTTATTATCTAAAATTTAATCTTATACATCTGTGTAATTCAAATCTTAACTTTCTGAATCTTTAATCAAAACAAACCTAACAAATTATGTTAATGATATGTTTCCATTATTCCTATTATTTCTTGAAAATACAGAATATCCACTACAATAGATTCATAATTAAATATCCATCAAAGCTAAATAAGGAATTTATTCTGCTAAATCACTATTTGAGTAAATTAAAAGTAAAAGATATTCTAAAAATATCATTATTTTCTTATAAAAATTGTCCTTAATTTTCTAAATCATTTTTATAATCATAATCTAACATGTAATTAATAGTTTACTCTAATAAAGATGTGTCTTATTTGATAAGTATTGAAATTTCAAAATTTAATTTTCTTTTCAATTACTTCATAATTTTTATTCTATCAAGTAGTTTAATTATTATAATATATTCCTCATATCAATTACTTCCTAATTTATGTATCTCAAGTGATTTACAAAAATTCTACTTATTTTAATGGCAATATCTTATATCTTTATTTATTATCTAAAATTAATTTATCAGAAATACTTTGTCAGTATTTTAGCAAATCAACTATTCCTAAATATTCTAATTAGTTATTGTAAACAAATTATATCATAAATATTTATATTTAAAATATTTCAACTTGAATAATTAATTTAATATTTCAATTAAATTTTTAGATCCAAAAAACTACTACTCATTTCTTTAATAAACTAACTATTAATTACTTAAAGTAATTATTCATGTTTTTATTTAATTATATTACTATAATTATTTGATTAACACTTCTTAATTTGAAGAATTATACTTTCTGAAATACTCTTAATGATTTATTAAAATAATACGTAATAATAATCATTAATGAAATACCAGGAATAAAAATTAATTAATAAATCTCAAAATTTTTAGATATAAATTTAAGATTACTTCATTAAATTTTGATAAAAAGTTTTATCATAACATTCCATATTTCAAGCCAAATTTTGAATTAAATTATGTAAATTTTGGTAGTTTTTAATAATACATAGAAAAGAAAAAAAATTTTGTTTAATAATAAAAATATCATAGAATTCATCAATCCTGATTTAAATGGTTTTATATATACTCTTACATTACATCCATTAAGCATATCTTTTAGGCTACTTTTGCGTCAGTAAAAGATTCGAAATTCTTAATAGGAAATTCGATAAAAACCCTTGAAAACTTAATCAGTAAGTATTTTGCTTTCATATTAAGATTAGAATTTAAAACTTAAGGTCTAACTTATTTATAAAAAGTGGTAAAGTAATAATGAATAAGCAAAATGTTTAAATTTTAATTGTCCTAAGAACATTAATTCTTAAGTTCTTATAACAGATCATTCCCATTATCTATTATTTAGTTATTATTACAAGTTTTCATATTTTTTAAGGATTAATATTTTTTTTATGTTTCTTAATACATTGCTTCAAAAGATTTCTACTGTAACCAAGCATGTAGATTTTAATGTGATTTTAGTTAATATAAAATGTCTTCTAATTGTAAAATATTATTTTTCTTAAGATTTTCAATACACAACAAACAAGAAACACAAAATCTAATAATGAATTATTTGAATAAAAGTATTTCATCTTATACGCTGTCATCTAGTTATTGTTCATCAAAAGCGTTTAATGTCTTAAAACCTAGAGCATGTAGAGATCCTATATATTCATATATTTCATAAAAATAAGATTAATTTTGATTATAGTTTTTTGTTTATTATAAATCTTAGTCTTATTATTATTTTTATTATTATTATTATTTTTATTATTATTATTATTATTATTAATTGGTTTAATTAATGGGATTTTATGATATTATAGCATAACCACTGAGTTTTTACTTTTATGAAAGGATTAATTCTTTAAAAATACGATGGGTTTATAATTCACTCCAAGTAATTCTTTTTTTTGGATCACTTATAATCATTTAATTAATTAATTCTGGAATTAATTGATTCTTAATATATTAAAATAAAATTACTTCATAATTTGGACATTAAAATTTTTAAGTTTCTAAAGATTTATGAAATTACTGAAGCTCAGTTTTAGTTTGAATATTTTTATACATTTGTTAGAATGCCATATAATACAGTATCAATCCTAACTAAAGATTAAATTCAATAGTACTGAAAAAATGTCACTTTACTAATCGTTGGAATTACCTTATGAAACCATTTCTGGAGCAGCAAATAACTTTACTTCAGTATCGGAAAGAGTGATATTTCTTCCATTAATTTTGTTAATTTCGTAATCAAAGATCTATTGAAGTGAGATATTATACTTTGACAATATATTTCCCTTTCTCTTACATTTTCAAGAGGATATTACTAGGTTTTAACTCAATAGGAGAAAAAAAATATTTTTTTAGGAAACAATAGCCTTCAACTATTTAGTATAATATTTCAATAATTTCTTGGCTTTTGAGTTTTTGTGTTTTTTGTTTTAAATCCTATAAATATTCTAATAAGCTGATATCACATTTTTCCAGAATTAGATAAGTGTATTATGTATTTTGCTTGATTATTGCAAGGATTTCCACAATATTTTTATGATTTTGTTATTTGATGTTCTCAAAATTTTCAATAGTTCTCTAAATTCCAACGATATTAGTTTAATATGGTTTACAAATCACATCTTTACGATTCTTTAAATCATATGCTTAATTAGATTATCTTTACAATCCTGAATCATTATTAAGGTCGACAAAATATATTTCATTTAAGATAATAAAGTTTTGAGGTAGATTCATATCTAATTAATCCCATTTAATTCTATTTTCTGGATTGTAAACAATCATTTTTTAAATTAATTAACAAAGTTCTTAGGGGTATTAAAGATTAGATGGACATTAGAAATGTTGATTAATTTTAAGTTTTTCATGGAATTCATTAAGATCTTTAAAATCTTATACATTTCCTGGTTTATCTCCTTTATAACACAGTATATAAAGAATGATTCCAAGCTATCGAATAATATTTAATCACTCTTACTGAATATATATCACAAGAATCATTATATCTTTTTGATTCAGAAGGACTTATGAAAACTTCTGGAGCAGAGTAAAAAGGAATTCCAGTTCTAGTTTCTGCATATCCGTCTTAAGTTATTCTACTCACACCAAAATCAGATATCTATATTTATATTTTTAAGTTTTACTTTGAATATAAGTCTATTGTTTGTAAGCCTTTTATATAGAATGCTTTTTGGTGTTAAATCTCTAAGAATAATTTTCAAATCCCTTAAATTCTAATAACCTCTCACTATTTAGCCTAAAAAATCATATATTTCATCTTTAGTAAACCATGTATTATTATGCTATTTTTCTTCAAATAATTATTCAAGATTTGCATCACATAGTTCTGTAAAAATACAAAACTTTTCATCATCTTCAATAATATCGTAAATATTTAAGACATTTAAATGTTTTGGGATAGTGCTTTTAAGTTTCTCAAGTACTTGTATTTCATTTTACTAATTAACATAATGATGTGATTTGCTTATCACTTTCACGCACAATTATTCACTCATTTCTTTTGAATAACATTTAAGTATTTATCCTCTTTTCCCTGAAGCCACAATATCCTAAGTATCTATAGTGAAATTCTTTTTATATATTAGACGAGGATATTAAGGATTCATGTTAATATTAAAATTTATTAAAGTTATATCAAAACATAAACAGTTTATATAATCATCCATCTTTAGCTATAGGAATGTTTCTAAAATTATTCTGCTTAATTCTGGATAAATTCTTCTTAGAATAATTTTTTTGCTGTAAGATCTTTATCTTGGGAATAATCAAATACTATTATTCACATATAATATTATAAGTGGTAATGATTTTTAAATATACTACATTAATATTAACAGGCTATTTTTATTTAATATTTCTATTAACAATATTTTTATACATTTTTACATATTCTCAACTTTAACTTTTTATTATTATTAAAAATATTAAAAAATTTAATTGGTAGAATAAAGGTTCATACATCAATAAAGCTAAAGTAGTACTTAATAAATTAATAATTAACTTTGTATAAGCATAATATAGGGCAAAAATATCTATGTCTGATATTTAGTGTAGGTTCTAATCTATACTTTTTAAGTTTGTAAAAGGGATTTCATTGTATAATGATAAGAATCTACTTTAACGAGTTTTAAGTCTTTTAATTATTAATCTTTAATTGTTTAAATAATTTTAGTAATTTAAAGACTTCAGTACATTTTAATGATGCACTTTTTATAATTTTAGTTAATTCAAATATTTTTTCAATTTGACAACCACTTTTATTTCAGATTAAACAAAATTAGAAAGATTTTTTGTTAGCTTGATCATTTTAATATATTAATATATTCTTTTTGAACATCATTTTAGTAATTATGTATAGATCTATTATTTTATGCTATCCATGTCCAATTATATAATTTAGAAGTAATAAATAGATTCAGATTTAATCTACTTGAATACATTTTTATATATACAAACATCTTTAGTAAATTAGATAAATCATTATTACATATATTGTAAAAGATATCATTCTAATTATTTTAAGGATATTGGCAATTAATTGGCCATTAATTTATTTTCTATTTCAAAAATCTAATCTGATCCTGTTCTCACTTTATTTATTCTATTTATTATCTATGGTTATTTAATGCCAACTGATAAATTCTTTAATTTTATGCCTTCGTCTTTTTCAAGTTCTTCTATAATGTCAGCCCCAGCTGAACTTAAATCTTCAAATGTTATTCTTCTACTTGTGTTTTCTAATTAATTTGATAATTTTCTAGAAGTCAAACATTGAGTTCTTTCAATACTTTTTAAATGTAGTAAATTTGATTTAATTTATAAATGACTTTATTAAATTTATAGTTTAGGACTTCTAGTAAAATCTTCTCCTCTTTTGAACATGTTTTCTAAATAATCATAATCAGGCTTTTAGTCAAACTTCAAACGTTTTACATATTCAATGTATTTTGAAAGTTCAGGTGGCAAATTAATATATGTTTCTGGTTTAAATGCTTCTTTCATTCTTTAAATCTTGTAATATTTAATATTCTTGTCTTCAGCCATAATATTATTCCATGGCAGAGTGCCCATGAACAAATAAATTAGTAAATAACCGACGGATTCAAGATCGTCTCTCCTTGATTATTCATTTCCTTTCAATGAGTTTATTGAAGCATAACGGGCTGTACCTATCATACCTTTATTTTCTCGGAATTCTAAGTGTTTTCCATCTTATATGAACAATTTTGACAGTCCAAAATCTATTAGATGTACTTTCTCTTAATGTACTACAAAATTTTCAGGTTTTATATCTCTGTGAATTATGTTAGCGTTATGTAGTTCTTTAAGCAAGAGAATCATTTATTATCCTGTATTCAATATTGTTGTAGTATCAAATTTCCCATATTTTATTCTCACCTATTCTAAATTATCTCCAAGCAAATTCATTATAAAATAGGTGTTTTTATGATCCTACCCTGAAGTAATCAATTGACTAAAACCTATAAATAGTTATTTATCATATACCTTTTTTTCCTTTTAGTAAATGCAGGATCTTTATTTCTCTTTAAAGTAAGGTTTTTTCCTTCTTCATTGAATTCTTTACTAATTTACAAGCATATATTTGACCAGTTGATATTTACTTGACCTTCCATATATACCCAAAAGAACTTAAGTTTCTAAATTATATAAATACCCTTCCCCTAATTTATCAAGAAATTAATAAGACTATGAAGCTGGCTTATTATCATAACATTTCATTCTAAGTTAACAAAAAAATATTAAATATTAATAAAATGTTCATTTTAGAATAATCCTGAATAACAAGATCTAGTGATATATTATTATTATATCTTTTAATGAATTATTATTACTCATTTATTTATTAAATGTTTGTATTTGGGTCTAATGCTAAAATTTTCTTTGATCTCAATCTTGCCATTCATTAATTATTATATAATGATGAAAATTATAAGATTAAACACAATTTGTTCAAATATATCATTTATTATTCTTCTATTATTAATCATCTAATTCTTGCTTCACATGAGAGTAATTTGGATATTTTTACTAGAATCTTTGGTTCGGGTTATTCAATTGATAGAATTGATCACCAAACTATTGCATCATGGGCATGGGATAATTTATTGGTTGCATCGATTATTAAGGTGTCTACTAGAACATGTCCTTCAGTAGATTATTTTATTATATCTATTGACCTAATTAACTCATCTATTATAACTGTTATTATTCATAAAAAGCCTAAGGAGCATACCTATTTAAATAATTGAATACTAATACATTAAGGGAATATATTATTAGGGTATTCCACCCTGAGGCATTTAGTGCATTTACATCTAATTTTACTAATTCAATTCTGCTTATAATTGTTTTTATTGTTAATTATTTTGAGGGTTAGGAATTTAATGTTACATCATATTTTGAAATTATTCTGCCATTTATTAATTTATCGGTTAAATAACCTATTACATCTAACCAGGAAGAGTTGAGATTAATTGTAGGTTTTAACCCGCTATTTATCCCTACATTTATCCAGGCATCTATCCCATCTGAGGCACTTAGATCATCATTTATCCTGACATTGGTCCCATCATTTACCCTGGTAATTATCCCATAATAGGCATCTAAGTCATTTAAGGCATCTACATTTAAGGATATAAAAGATTGGGATATAGAAGTTGATAGAAAGGTTGTTGTTGTTATTGTTATTGTTATTATTATTATTACAACTATTATTATAATTATTATTATTTTTATTATTATTATTATTGTTATTATTATTATTATTATTATTATTATTATTTTTATTATTATTAGTATTATTGGTACTATTACTATTACTACTATTAAAGCATGTTTTACTATTAATTAATTTATGATTCATAAGTTGATGAAAGTATTGCAGGTTGGATAGCCTATTATTATTAAGTTTGTTTTTGTATTTATTCTTTTTATTTTGATGATTATTATTATTTTTATTTAACAACATATGGTCCATCATGTGGCAATTACTATTTTGTCTATGGTTGTACAATTTCTTTTTTACAATCTTTTTTGCTCTCTTTTTTTTGCTTAATTATTTCCATGACTGCTTTTAGTTGGGTTTTAGGAAAAACATGTATATTTTATGAATCCTTATTCATGATTGCAAATTGAACATTAGATAGATTGTTAGAATCACTAATTGGTTCCTCATTTAATTCAACTGTTTCTCCTTTTTAAACTACAACATCTTAATAATGATCCTTAATTTTAGTATAATCTAAGTTTTAATCTTATTAATATTGTTTTAAAACTTTCTATAGTATATTTGTTGCATGAGAATTACTGGATTTTTGAGCTGCTTTTAGCTTCTTTTTTTGACTATTATTTAAATCAATAGACGGTTCCTGTATTTTCTAGTCATCTTCACGATTACAATTAGAATAATTAACATTTTATTTCTTAAGCTTCGATGAAAGTTCATTTAAATAGAAAAAAATATAGCTAATTTCTTGTTATCCTAACTCTTCAATTTTATTGAATTAATTTATCTAATGTTTTTAAAGTTCATTCTCAATTTATTATTTATCCAATAATTAAATCTCTTATAATTCTAACTTTTTTAAAATTTTAAAATATCTATTTTTTACAGAACTCTCAGTTCTATGGTTTTTCATTTCTAAAGCAATATTCTACCAATTTTTCCCATGTTTTAATATGACTTTCATGAATAAAAATTCTTCAGTTGAGTCCCAAGGACCTTTTTGAATTTAGGGATTTAGTTTATTAATCCACCTATCTCTAACAAATTTTGTCAACTTTATTGTAGATTTGTTGCTCTTTTAAGACAATTCTTTTGCTATGTCACTCCAATTAAATTGTTTATTTTCTGAAAGATATTAATTGCAAATTTCTTTTAAAGCTTCATCTTCATTTTTGCTCCATTATTATTAATGAAATATTTATATTTTTTAGTTTTCTAATTATGATCTGCAATCCATTACAGATTTGTTAAGCAATTTTGAGACTATGTTCCAAACATCGTCAGGTATTTGAGTGTGGATTATATTTTAATTAGAACAATAGGTCTGTATCAAAGACTTTAATAGTTTACTTTGATAGTCATTCCACTTTAAAGCTTCTGATTAATTATTTATAACCATAAGATATTACTCTTTTATCCTATTACTAGTTTCTTCATCTAAATTAGTTAACAATGATAAGTATTAATCAAACTCGATTTACATTTTAATTTTTAATCAATATAATATATATCAATATATCAATCAAGTAATAATACGTTATTTATAAAGAATTCTGTTTAACATTGCTGGTTATTTACATTTTCAATTCTCAATTCAAAATTAAACTTTCTATTTTTTCTCAAGTTATTTTTTTTAATGTTTAATTGAGGCATCAATTTTTTCTATTAATCTATAGATTATTAAATGTATACCTTATAACTATTATTTGAAATTTATTTTCTAAAAGTGCGTATTTAAATTGATAAATGTGTGAAATTTAATGATGCCTCTAATTATATAAATTTTATAAAAATGGATATTTTATTGATTCTATTTTTGTTTATAATATGATTCATTAATTAAATTATTAGTATTTTGTATTATTCTATAAATTTGATTGATCAAAGCCAATTTATATTATTTAAAATAGGATTTTTAAAACTATATCTACAAGAGAAACTAGTATTGAAAACCTTTTCATATAAATGGCTTTTTAAGTCTTTTTAAATTTTGAAATATTGGTTGCTGTTACTTGATTATTTAATTATATTGAGTAATAATAAATAGAAAAATAATTTCTGATATTTATATACTCTTAATTTAAATAAATCAATGGATAGAGTTTTAAATATGAAAAATTTATTCTTAATGTAAAGTAATGATAACTAGAAGTTAATATTAAATTTTTCATCATTTTTTAATAATCTTAGTTTATAATGATAAGTAATAAATTTTATACAGTAAAAATATAATTAGATTATTTGATTATTTAAATTTTAAATATGAGAATTTATAATATTATATTTCTACTTAAATTATATAATATAAGATTTATCAACTAGTGATTTTTTTATGTTGTTTAATCATATTTTAGATTTCATCAAGTACTTTGATTTTACTTTATTATACTTATTTTTATTGTATGACATAATCTTTAGTTTTTAATGCTTCTTTTTCTTCAAACACTCTTTCACTTTCCATTAATTTGACCTTTTCCTCTAACTAAATATTATAATAATTTAAATTACATATTTTTATTCTGATTATAATGTTTTTTAATTTTATTTAACTTTTAAATATTTATTTTTATATGCATTTGCTTATTCATCACTAGAGATTAATTATTTTTTTAATTCTGATATAATTTTTTTTAATTCTAATGTTTCTTCTTTTGATTCATTCAATTAATGAATTAAAGATTCAACTCTTTTATCAATCTAAAATAAATCCTATTAATATAATTTAATTAAATACCTCTTCATGTTATTATTTTAAATAAGCTATTTCTTTATCTGATTCATATAACAAATGCTATAACTTCTTATTTTCTTAATGAAATTAATCAATGTCAAATAACATTTATGATTTTTCATTTTAATCTAATTAATATTATAAATCATATTGAGCTAATTTATCTTCATAAGCTTAAACTAAAGATTTTTAAGATTCTAATTTTGATTTCAATTCCAAAACTTCTTGAATTTTAAAATTAGTTTCTTTCAAAGATTAATCAGTTTTATTTCTTTAATCCTCAAGTTATGATTACAATCTCAAATAATCTTGTTTTTAATCTTATATAATTTTATTATAAGACAATTCTTCTTTTTATTATTGAGTAATTTATAATTCTAATTATTGGATTTGATTTAATAATGATTATGTCTTTTCTTTTTTTCGATTAATTTATGTAAGATATTCAGTTTATAATTATTACTTTTCTTATTCAATTTTATTAATCTCTTGTTAATGATGTTAATCATTAAGTTTGATAAATTTTTCAGTTTCATCAATTTTAGATGTTTAATTGTCTATTGCTATTTGCAATATTTTTTTTTCTTCTTATAATTCTTTTATCTTTGATTCCAATAATTACATATTTTACCTATCATCTTAGGCTGCCAATTCAAAATATTTATATTAATCTTCTTTTTATTATAATGCTTATTTTAATGTATTATTTTCATCTTTTAATATCATATATCTTTTTTCATGTTCTTTTCTAAATAATTATAAAGAATTATTTACATTTCAATTTATAAAGAATCATTAATTCTTTACACTCTATCTAAATCAACTTAAAACATAGCTTTCTAATCATCCAATCTAGAATCAATTGTTTTAGATGAATCTTTAAGTAATCTGATTTTAGTCTTTTTCTTTTATAATTTAATTTTAAATTCATTAAGTTGTGTTTTTAATTCTTCATTGCCTTTATTTTAATAATCTGCTCTTTCTTTCTCATATTTAACTAATAATTCTTCTTTTGTTTATAATTATCTTTCTTTATCTTTTGTGTCTTAAATATACTCTCTTAAAGTAGCCTTGAATATAATAAAGTCAGTACTTTTAATTTTGAGTTCAGATCTTTGAGTTTATTATATTTATCTCTAGATACATAACCTGAGTTATTTTAAACTGTAAGATCTCTCCAACCATTAGGAGAGCTACTAATCAATTGATCTATATCTCTTTTGCCTTAAAAATTTCTTGTCAAAAGATCATTGCTGGAACCTTGATTAGTTCTCATTTTTTTAAATTATTTAATAACAGCCAGTTTATGTATTAAAATTAAAAATTGAAATTGTATGATAAATTAATATTAATTTTCAAATTAATTTAGGTGTATGTGAACCTTTAGCACAAGTTGGTATTTTCATGAATTCATCCCAATCATATTTTTCAACCTTTTTATATAAATATATTAAATTACTCTACAACATGTCCAAAATTTCTTAAGATCATGGAAACAAGGTTCTCCTGGATGATAAAGACATTCATTATTTTCATTAGGATCATATTCTTTCAAACATCCTTTATTTGTACATTTATATTTTCCTGTTGGAGTAACAAATATTTATTTTTATACTTTAGCTAATTAAGTATAAATAGAAATTAAAACCTTATTATTATTCTAATAATTTCTTCTTTTCAGCTTCTTCTTTATTATAATCATCTATTTTTCTAACAGGTTATGGAGTGTTATCAACAAAATTATCAATTCCTAATATTCTAGAATTTACATTAATACCTTTTTAAGCATTTTATACAGTTTTTGATTAATAAAATTCACCACCTTCAGTGACATCTATATTTGTATGTTTACCAATTGCACATGGTTCAATTTTCATAAATTCATCCCAATCATATACTATCTTATTACAACATGTCCATCCTTTTTTGAGATCTGAAAAAATGGGTTTTCCAGGATGATGTTTACATGCTTAATCATTATTTTCATTTTCATTGTAAGGCTTCTTACAACCATTTCTTTTACATTTAGTTTCCATTAATTAATAATTAAAAATAGTAAATTATTCATTAAATAATTATTTATGATTCAATCTATTCCTCATGATAGGTGTGTGTATGTTACCTAGTATAAGCCTGAAACAACTCTTGAATAATTAAAATAAGCATTCTCTGAGTTCGGAAAGATCGAATAATTATAGTAAAATGCTAAATCAAATGGAGTATTCATAGTATTTGATTCACATGATGCAGGTACATATTTATTTAATAAAATAGTGAATAGAGCAACATCAAAGACAGTTACAATAGGAGGAAAGAATTTAGATGTAAATGAATACTTAGATATGGACAAATTAGATGAAGAAGCAAATATATTTATTGATGGAATAAGTCCGACAACTACATAATTGTAATTAAAAGAGAAATTATAAAAATATGGAAAGATTTTGAATATTAAAGTTTAGATGTCTGATAAAGCTGGTGTTGCTTATATCTAATTTGAAGAAAGGAAATCAGCTGAATAATGTTTGAATGATTAGAAAAATTTAGGAATGCATATCACAAGGTAAATTAATCAAATAACAGATTAGAGCCATTAAGAAGGGTAAACAATAGTAAATTAAGAGAGATTAATTATTCATTTCTAATATTAAATCTTAATTATCATTGGATCAAATTAAACCATAATTGGATAATTATTTCTCTGAATATGGAAAAATTGAATTGATTTAAGTAAATGTTAATCCCAAAAATCAAACATACTTTGCATTTGTCAGATTTGAAAATTCAGAAGATGCCTATAAAGCTGTCAAATCCACAAAACCTTTTCAAAATCAAATTATTAATATCTAATGGGCTGTTAATTCTAATGACAATATTGAAGCCAATTTATATACCAAAAATCTTAAACCAACTGTCACTGAATAATAACTAAGAGAAGCATATGAATCTATCATTACATTAGATGATCTTCAATTATTACCACCAAATAAATCTAATAAATTATCAGCTTATATTTATTTGAAATCTGCTGAAGATGGCAAAAAAGTTATTGATTTAGCTTTTAAAACTAAAAAAATATTTGATTTGTATGATAAATTGACTGTTCAAATCTCACCTATGTTAAGTCCAGCTGAAATCATCTAATTCAAAAAAATCCAATCAAAACCAACATATTAACCTTATGCTAATTCTATGCCCTTTCCTCCTTATTAACCACTCTAAGGATATCCAAACTAATAAAATCCTCCTTATGGTGCTTATACATAATAATAACCACCTTATTATGCTGGTGGTTATCCTCCACAATAACCACCTTATTAACAAGGTGGATACTATTAATAATAAGGCAATTATAATCAACACAGACCAAAAAAACATCCATATCCAAATTAATATCAAAACTAGCAAAGACAACATTAACCTAGAATACCAGATTTATAATACTTATAGAATTTGTTAGCTTAAGGAAATGAGAAAAAAGTTACTGATACTATTGGAATACTCTTGTTTCCTTTAGTTAGCTAATAGGTTGAATAAAAATTGGTAATTATTAATAATATAATTAAGGCACCTTAAGTAACAGGAATTTTATTAGATTTTGAAAATTATGGGTTGGAAGATTAATTAAAAATGCTTTAGAATGCACCTTATTTGAGCGAGCAAATCAATCAAGCTGTAGATCTAATAAGAAAATCTTATTGAGTATAAAAATTAAATAAATACATAT
This sequence comes from Paramecium primaurelia, assembly GCA_905182975.1. Taxonomy (NCBI): domain Eukaryota; phylum Ciliophora; class Oligohymenophorea; order Peniculida; family Parameciidae; genus Paramecium; species Paramecium primaurelia. The sequence continues at coordinate 236,530 of CAJJDM010000109.1, forward strand.
AAATATTATTATAATCTAACATTATTTACTTTTTTTATTTATGATTATAATTTATATCCTTTAATTGATAATTCCTTTAGAAATATTCACAAATACAATATGTTCATCATAAAATGAATATATATTAGTATCTGATTCTCATTTTATGCTCAAAGAGGGAAGTAAATCTAAATATATAAAATATAGATAAAATTGAATTAATTGAATAGTTTAATCCATTCACTTAAATTAAGCTTATGGATTACGAATTACAAGATTATAATTTAACTTTAATAACAAGAACATAATTTTCTGATAGATTGTTATTTGTATTCTAAAATACTAATATAATCCATATTAGAATCTGCATTCTACAATTTTCAATCTCTCAAGATACTATAAAAAGTTAGAATTTTTTAATAATGGAAGAATTATCCGTTTAACCTATGGGTATATTTTTAAATACATACTTTACTAAAAGCTTTCTTTATATAATTTATTAAGAATTTTAAGATCCAAACTAATATTTGATCTAAATTATGAATCCTACGACTAATATTGTACTTGATTATATAAAAATAAGAAAATAGAAGGATTGCATATATAATATAGAAGAGAATTCATTTAATAATTTTTATTTTGCTTAATATAATTGTACTGATTGGGTTGTCTAATTATTTTCAGGATACCCTATTGAACTTTAAAAAACTATTAGATATGATGATTTTAAATTAATATTAAGATAGGTTTCCTTTCATTAGTTCAGTGAATTATTATAATTTCTATTTGATCATTATGTTTATTATTATACACTATCAATTGATTACTTTGAAGTTGCATTTGAATATTAAGATGGCAATATTCTATTTAATGATTTATTTTTATAAATTTTAAATACAACCTAAATTGAAAATGATAATTTAGTTAAAAAATTTGGAGTTATAAGAAAAGAAAGGCCAAGAAAAATGTTGAAACTCAATCAAGATTTGTTATTTTTATATGATGAACATATTGAATTATTTAAGAATGGTGAATTATCATTTGATTTACCAATTTAATTAGATAACTTTTTTTTGTTTTAAACTACTTATCCTTACTTTTATGGAGTAAGAAAGAATAAGCTCATATTAATTAGAGCAAATTAAATGAATCCATTATTTAGATGTTCAGAAAATAAATCATTTTAAGCTACATTTTATAGAGATTATAATTAAAATTAACTAGATTGGACATTTACAACAAAAAAGATAGAAATGAAAAGTGAGTAAATTTTATATTTTAATTTAAATCAATTATATTAACTCACAATTCCTATTTTAATATAAGAGATTCAAGAAGATTCTTCAGAATTTGAAATAATTTTTAATAAATATATTTTAGGTGGACCATTTCAAATTTTAAATGCAAAAAGTGATTAGAATATTATTGTTTCCTTAGAAAGTATGTTATCATAGATTTGTTAATTTTAAGACTTTTCTAAATTCTTATGGTGGATTGTTTTAAATTTTAATATAAATGAATAGGTATTAGTAGTTTAAGATGATAATTTAATTATACATTTAATTGATTGTAATTTATAAATATCTAAGAAAATATTCAAAGTAGAGAGAATTATTCAAAGATAAATTTCTTAGAAAAATAATTTATTAATTATGTAAAATAGTAAAAAAAGTTTATTTTTATTTGAAATTAAAGACAATTTTAATTATAAAATAGATAAAATTACGTTCAATAATGAAATTAAATATATCCAACCAATTTTTTAATACTTTTATGTATTTCTCAATGACTGGGAATGCTATTTGATTCGATCAATAACTCTAAATCATCCTTTTAATATTGAATAATAACCAAGTATATAAAATACGTTTTTAAGATCTGAGATTATTTTATGGAAGAAGATTTCAACTAATAATGATATTTTTGGGACAGAATAAGAGATTTAATTATAAAATTAGAATTTCAATCATTGTAAATATTATCATTAATATAATAGTGATTTAGATAATGAATGTTTATGATATTATAAAAGTAAAATAATACCAATATGAATATATTATAATCCATAAATCTAAATAGTGTGATATAATTAAAATAACATTAAAAAAGTATTATTAAATTAATTTTTAATTTATATTCATGTTTGAACTACCTAAATTAAATCAATCATTTGAATATATTTGGCCAATATGTATAAATGAAAATGGATAATATTTAACAATTGCAGTCAAAGATTATTCAACAAATAATATATTTGTATTGATATATGAAATATCTTAACCTTATTCAACTATTTTAAGAGATATTATTTAAATAGACTGTTGTGAATGTTCATAACTTATAAAATCTAATGTAATTGTTTATTAATTTCAAAATTTAATATTTTAATAAAGGATTAATTTTATCAATTTTAAAGTTAAATATGATAATAATTCAACTTAAATGTAATTTAATAATATCTCTTTAATATTGAAATCTAAAATTACATAAGAAATATAAGAAGGATTTTAAATTTAAATAATTTCACTACTTCAGATGGAAGGCTTGTAGCAAAATAATAATCAAAATTTAATTTTAAATGATCATCAACCTTATGTTTTTGATCCAAGAAAATTTATACTTGGTTCTCTTCAAAATATTACATCTTCATCAGTTATTATTACACCTGCTTTGAAATTGATTGATAAAACAATAATATAAGGAGAATCTGCTAATTAAATGACATTTCCATTATTTATCTACTCTAAATTTATTGCGGAAATAGATGGCAAAATTTTTGATATAATATAACTCTAGAAATAAATAGAAAATTCAAATCCAATTATGGTTTTGTTAGAAAAAAATGGTCAATACACCTATATTACTAAGAGAAAAAATAATCATACAGATATTAAAGTTTTTGATTCAAATTATCATTTTAAGTATCAATTTATAATTGAAAATTGAGTCCATAATTAAATTAGATAATTTCTAATTTATAATATGTCCTAAAACAATTCTTTTGTATGCTATGAATACTAATTAAACTTAATATATAAATTAAATAGCTAATTCATATATAGAATGTACTATTGAAAAAATTAAAAATGAAAATTAGATATATTTAGCTTATGATAAAAAGTCTGCAGAATAAAATTGCATTTTAATAGAAATATTAGGAAATAATAAAATTAATTATTTTATATTTATTATTGATATTGAAAACAAATTTAATGGTTTGTCTGAATAATTTTATTCAATTCTATTAATAGATATTCAAATTTATGGAAATAATTACCTGAATATGACTGGGTTTTACTTTAAGTAGGAAAAAAATGCTTAGTTATTTTAATTAATAATTGATATTTAATTAAATTAGACAAAAAATCTTATTACAAATGGAATTATTAAATATCCAAAGAATACAAGTATTAACAAATTACTGTATCTAAATTAATTTCTTGTTATATTATTTAATTACAAAATTTCATAATACGTATAAATACTAGTTTTATATGATCTTCATGAAAAGGAATAATTTGAAATTTTTTACTATATTTAATCAATTGAGTGTGAGATATATGATATAAATTATCATAATGATACATACTTTTACTTAATTGATATTAATGGCAATTATACTGTGTCTTTGTATCAAATTAGTTAGTATTTATTTGAATTCAAAAAATAACAAGAATAAGTATATAAAATAAAGCTTTTTAATTAAATAGATTCAATTGAAATGATAATTAAAATTTAAAATCTTTATGATTAATATTTGAGTCTTACAATAGAACTGCTATTTTCAAATTTATTGTGTATTTTGTTAATATTAAGTAGAAAAAGAAATAAGAAATGATAATATATATAAAATTGAATAGAATATAATGAGATTATAGTCATTAACTTATAAAGCCTCAAAACTTTCTGAACTAGGAGATCTAAAATTAAATCTATTGTTTTCAAATTCAGCTGATAGAAAAGCATATTGGTTGTAATTCAAAATATTCTTTATTCAATTTAATAAATCTTTGTTTCCAAGATGTTTCATTTGGATTAATTTTAGATATATTCTGTAAACTATTATTTTTGGATTAAATATTTAATAAGTATGAGAAACAGTTAAACTATTCATTAATTAAGAATTCTCTCTTAATAATGATAAAACTTACTTTTCCAATTCTGTATGATCATAACCTTGTTATTTTTGAGATTTTCAATATCTATAATTCTTTAACTAAATATGAAATTTAGAATAATACTTGTATGATTCTACAATATTTACACTTTTTAGGTCAATTCTTAAATTTATTTTTATATTGAATTGGAAAGATTGTTCTGATTAATATTTATTATTAAAATTTAGGATTTACTTTCTTCTAGTTATTAAATGTGTGATTTCATTATAGAGATTTCTTAATTTTTTGAAAATATGATATTCTTGTAATGAAACTCTCTTTGTTTATATTACTCTATTTATTTACGAAATTCTTCATTCTTTTTAAAGCACTATTATTGTGAATTCCAGAAGTAGTAGCAATACGTATTAATCTTTTTGTAGTATAATTAATGGATGAATTGGAACGTGATGTTGAAATAGTATTATTATACTGTTAAAAAATTAAAATAAATTATAAAATAGCATATTATATTATTATATATTGTTTTATATTTTGTATTTATTTCAATATCATAGATTTGCTGCAATACTGAGTTTATTACAAGTATCTTCTAGCAAACTTAATAAATGTTCTTCAGATTATTCTCTATTAATTATTATTTGATTAATATACCTTGTTTTCTTTTCTTAATCTAATTCTACTTTGACTCTATTAACAATATCTTTAAGCATTTCAAATATGGATTATTCACTTTCATCTCTATTTCTTTTTTCAACATTGATTAGATTACTTAACTTTACTAATTCATCAGTAATGGATTTCATAACCTATAAGTTAATATAAATATACTTACATTTTAATCTGATTCATCTCTTTCATTGGCTTCATTTCTAATAGCCTCTTAAATTTTAGGTAAATCATTTTATAATCCTTAATGAATTCCTTCAATAGAATCAACTCTTGCTGCAGTTTCCTTTTATACTTCAGTTCTCAATAATGCTGTTTTATCTTCCAATAATCTTAATACTTTAGTTTCTCCTTCTTTTCTTGTTTATGTTTCATTTTGAATAGCATTTTCAAATTTCTTTTCTAATGCTTATACTTCTCTATTTTTAGTTTCATTAGCTTATTCCTTAGCCAATCTATCTTCTTCTACTTATTTTTATAATTTTCCTAACTAAACAATAATAAGTATTAATAAATTACTTAATCTCTTAATCCATTCAATTTAGTAAAGATCTATTCTTAAAATTCATTGAAAGCATCTTCAGCTTATTAAATTCTTTATTCAGCTTATTCAAGTTTTTGAAATCTCTCATTTTCTACTCCAATTTAAATTGTAGATAATTTCTCTGAGATCTTTTGAATTCTTCCGCTTGAAGGTGATGCTTAAGGATCTAAAAATAGTTAATTCAATATAATACATGAGACTTAGGATCTTGAATTGTACATTATAATTAATAATAATAATAAAATTTATTTATGAATTAATTTCAAAAACAGTCCCTTTTGAATTATTATTTATAAATAAATTCATCATTCTTGGGTTATTAATTTAATCTAAATAATTTGATAATTACACTCCTTCTATTTTCAAATTTTAAATATAATCATAATTATCAAATTCATTTTCATAAAAAGAATAACACTGATATTTATATTTCATTCAAATTTAATTATATCAATATATCTTTAACATTTCTGCTTGATTATTAATAGAACTTAATAATTAATATTTAAGTTTATCTGCTTAAGTATATTCATTTAATAATTCTCCTTTGTTTTTTAAACTTAATCTTTATAATATAATTCAAACTAGATTTTTGATTAATTTCTTTATAGAACTTAGCTAAATTCTTCTTTTAATTCTTAAAATTTCTCATTTTTATAATTTTTTTATCATCTAAATTCAATTAATATTAATCTTTAATTTTATCCTTATTTAAATAACACATTTAATATTCAATATTTTACCAACCATAAACACATTTCTTAATTATTATTATTATAATTAATACCCTTATCTTTTTTAAACTGGAATTAGAATTCTACAAATAGTAGTTCTATTTTATATTATTTTTTATATCCCATTAAGGTCTTTTGGCATATTATTAATTAATTAATTAAGATTTTTAATTTTCCAAAATTTAGACATAATTTGTATAATAAATTAAAAAATGAAATACATAAAAATGATCGATATTTTTGGTGCCTAATATAGATAATAGATCTAATTAAACTAAAAAGTATAGAAATCTGTCTTAAGTGGAATATGTTCATTAATTGTTTTAGGAGCTAGTTTTGGTTATTTTGTTTATGTCATGAATGAATGGTGGAGTTCCAAAATCTTACCTAAATCAACTAATATTATGAAAGTTGAGAATTACTCACAAATTTAATATAATGAAGATTCCTTATTTGAATTTTGTTATTGGAAGTATAGTGATAAATAAATTGATCCATTTAGATTGTAGAATAACATATTAACACCTATTGGTATCTACTTTATTAATGGTATTCCATAAAAACCATTTTCTCTCTTAAATAAATTACCAATAATGTCACCATATAATACAAGTCTTTTAAGTGTTGATAATCTTACTTTAGTTCAAAATAGTGGTTTTGATAACTCATTAAATTATACAACAGAATTAATGATAGTAATTACTTAATGTAATTCCACACTATTAAATAGTGGATATTAATGCGCATCTGATTACGAAATTTAAGAATTTTTTAAAAAGTCAGTAAATTATATCAGTTTTTGGTTGAATTTAAAGTAGTATGATCCATATTCCTAAAAGTTTTAAGTTGTCAAGAAACATTATTATTTAACCTTTGATTCTGAAATATCTCATTAAGGTTAATTAATATTGACTTAAACAAAAGCTACTATAGATCATGGAATTTTATTTAGTAAATATGAATCATAAAGCTATATTTACAATGCTTAATTGATAACAAGTGCAACATCTAAAAAATTTTGGTCTACATTGTTTAAACAAAATACTTATCTTAATTTATTTATACGACTTGATCCTATGTCTATTGATACATAAATAGTATATCCAAAACTTGGAGAAATACTTGCTTAAGTAGGATCAATAATGAGTATGTTAATGACTATTCAATATATCTTGCGATATTATAATGAATATATATTAGAAGTTGATTTTGTAGATAAATTATTGGGTTTCTACTATCAAGATTATTTGGAATTAAAACAATCTAAAGATAAAGTAGACTTAAAATTATGTAAAGAATTAATAGAATAAGCTAAAAAGAAATTAGTTTATACTAATATTATTTATGAGTTATCAAGGATTTAATTATTCTTATTACACCATTTTGGAAGGAATTAATTATTTTAAGCACATTAATATGCTATATAAGCAAAGGAAGATATAAAGTCAGGTAAATATTGTTTAGCTTTTGATATTGCTACTATTCCTAAGGTTGATAGAAATAGAGAATAAACTGATTAGCATTTTGAAAAGGATGATTTTATTTTGTTAAGCAGAGGCATAACTAATATAATTAAAAATAATGAAGATTTAGTTAGAATTTAATTAGATGTAGGTAGTGCTTCATAGAAATCACTTTATAATTGAAATTAGAAATAATAATTAAGATAATTGATAATAGATTTTTATAGTCAAATAATCTTGTCTTCAGTTAAATATGTATATCCATCAAAAAGCATTTAGATTTCTTTAAATTTAAGTTATTTTAGTTATTCATTAAATATTGTTTGTTATGAATCACTAGTTTTTTGACAAGGCCTTGTCTTATCTTCTTATTTTGGTTGATATGGAGCAATCATTGTTTTATTTAATAATTTATCCCATTAGAATTACTAAAATAATTTATGATTTTTAAGTTCTTTTATCCCATTTTAATAACCCAATCGATTTTATTATTTTCTTATTAATAATTTATTTGTAAATTCAATTAAATTGAATGAATATTACAAATGTTCTTTAAAATTTAATTAAATCTATTTTCCTAACATTTCATCACGTATTTCTTTTTTTGTTCTACCTAAATATGGTCTTTTACCAGTAATCATTTCATAACAAATAACACCTATTGCATAATAATCAACACAATAATTATAATTTTATTTTAGTATTATTTCAGGTGCCATATATCCAGGTGTACCACTTGTTTCATTACTATTTTCGTTTTTATAATATCTAGCAATTCCAAAATCTGTTATTTTCAAATATCCTTTACAATCCAATACTAAATTTTCAGGTTTTAGATCTCTATGAATAACTTAATAAGAATTTATGTATTCTAATCCAAGAATCATACAGGCTACAAAAAATTCTATATTATTTATATATATAAATATACTAATTTATTCTTCTCTAAATGTTTTATTTAGTAATATATGATATCTAAGATCACCTCCAGATAGGTAATCGAGTATTAGATATAAATGATCTTTATCTTAAAAGGATCCTACCATATTAATAATAAAAGGATTCTTAAGTTTTTATAACAGTTACTTTTCATTCATAACAGACTTTACAGATTTTTTAGCTAAAATTCTAAATAGAATAGAAAGAATACTTTGATTTTTTAAGTTCTTTCATAGCATAGATCATTCTTGTTTTTTTGGATTCAACCTTCCACACATTTCCAAATCCACCTATCCCAATAATATAATGGAATATGAAATTATGCCTAAATTTTTATTAAATTTTCTGTGTTTATAATTCTGATGTAGCTTGTGTGCTATCCTATATCTAAGTTAAAATGAATGAGTAATACCATTATTACAGTACTAGTAAGATTCAAGAGTGGTCTTTTTATGGATGATGAATTAATTTCTTGAAGACCCATATAGAAAGATCTATTAAATCTTTAATTGAGATTAGGACTATGAATTCGAGGTTGAGACAGATTAATTTCGAATTATTTAGGTTTGATGATTTCTCTATATTGAAGTTACACTCTTTTCGGTAATTTTGATCCAATCCTAAAGTTTAGGCATGATGGAGATACTTCTCCCATTGGGATTGTCCAACATTGTTTAATTTGGTTTGGCTCTCTTAATCAACGGAGAGCTTGAGTTTTTATTCAGAAATACTCTGACATAATAAAGCTAATGATATTTCAAAATTTAAGATACAATTTGATATAGGTTGATGAAAGCTAGGACTTCTAAATGGATTAAGATAAGGTTTTTAGTTATTGATTTGCCTATTTAAATAAGGATCAATAAACGATTTATATTACATTAATATATTATTATCAATTTATTTGTAATTTTAATTACAATTCATTTTTTTTTAATAAAACAATTTGATTTAATTTCTATTAATTCTTATACTTAATGTTATATTTTGTATGAAATTCAAAATTAATATACTTTCCTAAAGCATTTTATATATTCAATCATTAAGATAATTTTTTATTTTATAATACCCATAAATATGACCTATTTGATTTGAATTTGAAATTATAAAATATATTAATTATTTTAATTTAGATCAATAAGAAATTCAATTACATATTTCTAAACTCTACAAATATTAAGGAATATAGATCATAAAATATAATAATATCATTCAAAATACTAAAAGTAAGTATTGAAGACCATTGTATAAGAAATTAATAAAATCTTTAATAATTACATAATTAGTTAATTTTAAATAAAAAAAGTAAATCAAAAGTATTAATATATTGTATTAATTCTTAACATTCTGCGCATTATTTTGACACAAGATTTATCAATTATTTAAAAATTCTATAAATTTCTATAAAAATCTATTAATCAATATATATAAAGCATTATTTAATTTAAATTTCTTATATATATTTTATAAATATATAGAGTAAAAATTCATTTATTGAAATAATATACTCACAAATTATCTAAAAATACAATTAGTTTACAATGTCTATAAATATTATAAATTATATCAATCAAAAAAAAAAGAAAACTTAGATTTTAATTTAAAGATGATTTTAGTCTTATATATAAATATCCAAAAACTAAGTCTATATCAAAATTTTATTATTTAAATTAAAATAATGAATGATCATCAATATCAATATTGGCCCATTTTTCAAGAAAATGATTCTACTAAAGCATTTTGGAATAAGAAATATGAATAAAATAATGATTGCTTAATAATTTCATAATATTGTATGAATCGAATAACTTGGAAATGTAGTAAACCTTGTGAATATCAATTTCTATTGAATTAAAATGGAATACTATATTATTAACACAATAATAAACCTAAGGGTTATGTATAACTGAATCACGACATTAGTATTAAAATTATAGACCTTAAAATTTCAAATAATAAGAGCGATCTTGTAAAAGTTATCAGAATCAAAAGAACTAAAGACATCTTCATTTATATTTGGAATTAAGATTAGTAAAATTATTATCTATCTCTTCTCTAGTAAATCTACCTTCTAATTCTTTAAGAACTTATCTTAATTCTCATTTATCTAAAATTTAGATTAACTTTACACGCTATCTGATGTCATAGCTAAAGGAGGATTTTCCAAAGTCTTTTCTCTTACTCCTAATATAAGACTACCTAATTAACCACTTAATTATGCAGGCAAAATTTATAATAAAGAGGAACTCCTTTAAAAAAAGGATTCATAAAAGTTCTATAATTTTATTCGTTCAGAATGTTATGTTCTTAGGAAACTGAACTCACCTTACATACTTAAACTTTATGAAATCATATAACTTGATGAAATGTTAAGTAATTATAAAAAATATATTGATTATAGTTTTAGTAACAGAATATATAAAAGGAGGATCATTATATTAATACTTAAAAGACAAAAAGAAATTAACTGAAATTGAATCTATATAAATATTACTTAAACTTACTATTGCCCTTTAAGCAGTTCATAATATAGGTTATGTACACAGAGATATTAAATTAGAGAATGTATTAATTGATAAAGATAATCTAAAATTAATTGATTTTGGTTTCACTGAAAAAATATAAAGAGATAGATTATAAAATGGATAAGGAACAGCTGGTTATATTGCACCAGAGGTTTTTATGAGATAACCATATTAAGAAGTTGGAGATGTATTTAGTTTAGGTGTAATATTTTATTCAATGTTATGTGGAAGAGCACCCTTTCGATCTAATACATATGATGGATTATTGAAATTAAATAAGGAATGTTAAATTGATTTTTCAGAATCTAGATTTCTAAATGTCAGTTAAAAAAGTATTTATTTGATGAAGGCTATGTTATAAAAATAACCAGAAAATAGAATCAATATTTAAGATTTATTGGCTTAATTATAAGCTCAAACCCTATTTTCTCATTCAGGCAATTTTATATCAACTTAATCGATAATTGACGGTTCTGTAGGATTGAGTTTTAATCATTTATAATCAAAAAACACTTTGAAATCCTTTTATTAATAAAGTTAAAATTCTGTAAGTGAAAATTCAAGTTAATTATCAGATCATTAATTAAAACAAAAGAAAAGAAGATTTAAAAGCTAAAGTATGGATAAAAAAGGATAATTCCCTAAATAATCTTCATTCAAACCATCATTGAAATATGTTTATTAAATGGAAATATAATAAAGTTATGAAGACAATATATCAATTGGTGATTAGGAACATCCAATTTAAGATAAAAATCTTTAATTTTTATAATTTTCTTATTATTAATTAAATAGATAAAAATTTGTTTGATTTCATATATATATATATCTCATAAATAACAAAAATCATTTTTATATTCTAAATTCTTAAATTTCTTCTTCACATTTCCTAAATTATAATCATTAAATTAATTAAATATATTCTCATAAATCTTATCTTCTATTAATTAAATTATATTTATTACTTTTATACAATAAATATAATAATAATGCAAGTATATCTGACACAAAAGGCAGTTCTTTAAGTATTTAAATACTATAAATTTCCTTAATGCTTTCTATTGATGCCTCATATATATTCTAATCAACTCTTATCTTATTAAAAATACAATCTTAATCAAACATATGACTTAAATTGATACAATTTCGAACTATAAATAAACTACTTGTATTAATATTATAAAATATTGTTTTTAACTTTTGTGATAAGTAAAAGAGATGATTAGTATATTCATCACTTGAAACTTTACATAAACTACAAATCACTTTGAAATTATATCCTTATGAAGTTCTTTCATTTTTATCATAAGAAGCAGCTAAAAATAACTCAAGCATTTTTTTTTGGTAGTTTGATTTAAGTTATAATTTAAGATGAGAGCAAAATTACATAATTGCTTAAGCTAATATTTTTAGAGAAGGATTTGAAAATCTAATAAAATAAATAAATAATCCACCTACTGTTTTTTCATATATAGCTTTGCAAATCAATTCAAAATCTTATTGAGACTCTAAAAATTGCATATCTATTTAGCTATCAAAAATATTAAATTTATCATATTATTTGATATCAAATAAATTACAAAAATAATTAACCAATTCTGTGGCATCTCTGACTATATTTTTTAATAATTCTTTTTATTTTATTTTTTATATTAATTTCTTAGCAGATTTAAAAGTAATATAAGAAGATGTATAATTATTTCTTTTTTAAAGTTCTACTATTTCAAATTATATTTAATGATTTTCAAAATCAAAAGTTTTATTATTTATTTTTATAAGTTATGTTAAATTTTAAGAGTTTAAAATTGATTATTTACTTTAAATATGTTCAATCTATGATTTTGGATCTATTTAATATTGAAATTTTTGATTTAATATTACTCTTTAAATTTTATAATAAATATTTGGATGATCAATTTTAATATCCTGTAATAGTCTAACTTATAAATAATCTATTTATATTTAATCATATGTAGTTATCAAATGACAATATGGACATGACCATCTACTTTTATTTGGTTAAGAATTAAAAATTAAAAAGGAATTTAAATCAAAACAATTAATATGTGAACAATGTTTGCCTCTAGCTGGCAATTACAATTGTTATGATGTAAAAGGATCTAATAAATTAATAGATAAGTTTGATTAAACTTAAATATCAATACATTCTTCCTAATTTTCATTTGGTTTATTTATTTTATCGAAATATAAAACTTTTTATTAAGTTATAATTTATTCTATCTAATCTTTATCACCATTTATTATTTTTTATTTTACATCTTGCCATTCAATATTTTTGACCAGCACAATTCCAAACAATGAATTGAACTCATTCTTATCCTTGAAAATAAGTTTAATACAATTTTATCCTGTAACTATATGATTAGGAGACCTAGAATAATTACAATTATAATACACATAAGCAAAATCAGTCTCGTGATATTTTATCTAATATTTTTCATTAACCCATATTTCTATATTATTACTAGGCCAAACAAACAATTATTTTTATTCTTTCATCTTTATACAAAATATTGAAAGGATAATCTAATTCTTTTTGATATCATCATAATATTTGTTCACTTCAAAAGTAAACATAAATTATTGTTCTTAAACTGTTTTTCCAATCTAAAAGATTTTATTCTTTTTGTTATTGAATCTAACATAATGCTTTTTAATTAATTATTTAATGTACTTCAATTTATTTAAATGGATTGCTTGCTTGAAATGTGCAATCTACACATCTTTATTCTAATGGTTATTTATCTGTTATCTAATAATCATAGCATGGCCAATGGCTTTATCTTTTACAATTTATACAAGAAAAACTATCTAATGAATTTTATTATTCACAATAACACTATTTTTACATTTATTAATAATAAATAGAATTATAATATATTCTTANATTAACCAATTCTGTGGCATCTCTGACTATATTTTTTAATAATTCTTTTTATTTTATTTTTTATATTAATTTCTTAGCAGATTTAAAAGTAATATAAGAAGATGTATAATTATTTCTTTTTTAAAGTTCTACTATTTCAAATTATATTTAATGATTTTCAAAATCAAAAGTTTTATTATTTATTTTTATAAGTTATGTTAAATTTTAAGAGTTTAAAATTGATTATTTACTTTAAATATGTTCAATCTATGATTTTGGATCTATTTAATATTGAAATTTTTGATTTAATATTACTCTTTAAATTTTATAATAAATATTTGGATGATCAATTTTAATATCCTGTAATAGTCTAACTTATAAATAATCTATTTATATTTAATCATATGTAGTTATCAAATGACAATATGGACATGACCATCTACTTTTATTTGGTTAAGAATTAAAAATTAAAAAGGAATTTAAATCAAAACAATTAATATGTGAACAATGTTTGCCTCTAGCTGGCAATTACAATTGTTATGATGTAAAAGGATCTAATAAATTAATAGATAAGTTTGATTAAACTTAAATATCAATACATTCTTCCTAATTTTCATTTGGTTTATTTATTTTATCGAAATATAAAACTTTTTATTAAGTTATAATTTATTCTATCTAATCTTTATCACCATTTATTATTTTTTATTTTACATCTTGCCATTCAATATTTTTGACCAGCACAATTCCAAACAATGAATTGAACTCATTCTTATCCTTGAAAATAAGTTTAATACAATTTTATCCTGTAACTATATGATTAGGAGACCTAGAATAATTACAATTATAATACACATAAGCAAAATCAGTCTCGTGATATTTTATCTAATATTTTTCATTAACCCATATTTCTATATTATTACTAGGCCAAACAAACAATTATTTTTATTCTTTCATCTTTATACAAAATATTGAAAGGATAATCTAATTCTTTTTGATATCATCATAATATTTGTTCACTTCAAAAGTAAACATAAATTATTGTTCTTAAACTGTTTTTCCAATCTAAAAGATTTTATTCTTTTTGTTATTGAATCTAACATAATGCTTTTTAATTAATTATTTAATGTACTTCAATTTATTTAAATGGATTGCTTGCTTGAAATGTGCAATCTACACATCTTTATTCTAATGGTTATTTATCTGTTATCTAATAATCATAGCATGGCCAATGGCTTTATCTTTTACAATTTATACAAGAAAAACTATCTAATGAATTTTATTATTCACAATAACACTATTTTTACATTTATTAATAATAAATAGAATTATAATATATTCTTAAGATATTTTAAAAGAATTAGAAGAATATAAGAATGAACGTATATTCATTCAATAATAACATTTATTATGTTTACTAATATAATACTTATTTATTTCTAACTTATTATCATTAATTATTTTATTTTTGTTTTATAGTATATATAATTTGTGTTATTTTTAACAATAAATTCAAAAACTTACTTTGATTACTTATAAATGTATTTAATTTTTATTATTGAATTATTTCTAATTCAAAGAAGTTACTCTAACACCTGCTAGAATATTTCAATTTCACCTAACCAATACTATTATTCTTATTACCCAAATTTATTGATCTTGGAAGCTAATGTTGAAAATTTTAATAATGTCTAAAGTATCAATATGGAAATTGTTAAAAAGTCATTTGCAATTCCTTATCATCAAAATTTTTTAGCACTTCAGATTATTAATCCATTCTAAATGAAAAATAAGATATAAGATAAACTAATTTGTTAGTTATTTAAAGTTGATGAATATAGTATCAATTGTATTGAAAGTCATTCAATTTTTTTTGATCAAAAAGATGAATTTAAACTAGTAATCCAATTATAAACATAAAATATATCATAAGATTATTGTGATTATATGCATTTTGATGAAACTAAATAAATTTTTATTTTACTTTGTCACAATTATCCTATGTTTAAAATATATGAAGTAAATATTCATAATGAGACAACACTTCTATAATAATTGAATTTAACTATATAATTTTAAGAAAAGTGTAAAAGAGCATAATATTTATTAAATGATTAGACAATAATAATTGCATTTCATAAATGTACTCATTGGATGATTCTAATAACAGATTAATCAAATAAACAGATTCAAATTCTATTGGATTATTAATATAATTTAATGAAAGATGTATTATTGGATTTTTATATTGTAAATGAAATATAATTTTGTGAAACTACTTCTACAATTTTTCTTTATTTTATAGAATAAAACCGTTATGCAAGTATTCAAATTACTAGAAGCTAAATTAATATTTAACAATACTTCATTTATATAGCTACAAATTTAATTTAAAAGTTAATAATTAATTCAAAATGTTCATTAAAAATACCAATCATCTATAATTAAGAATATTCAGAGAATACTACAATTGTAAAAAATTCTGAATTTGTTCTATATAATTTGTATGAATTTAATGATATTAATTATATCTAAAATTATCTTTTTTTAAAAAGAAATACTGAACTTATTGTTGATATTACTAAATACATTAACTAAACATATTAAATTGAGACAACTCCTTTGATTTTTTTGGAATAACTTAATTTATTTTATTAAATTAATCCTAAAAATAAAATCATTTAATTCTATAGAATTTCTTCTTTAAGAAAAATATTTAAACCTAGAGAAAAATACATTTTTCTGATTGATGAGGAATAATAACTCATTGGGAATACAGACAATATTTAATGTATAAAGATTGATTATAAAGATAAAGATTTGAATAATATTTTTGATATTGAAACTACATTTAACTGCAAAATGAAATTTAATTGTAAAATAGAAATAATCTAATAAAACTCCCTTTAATTATTTAATTTTGATTTTTTAAAGAATAGAACTAATTATTTAAGCATAGGTATCTAAAGAGTGATAATTAATAAAAACACATGTATTATTAAGAATCTAAAATATTAATCTTATTATAAAATTTATGATTTATTTACTTTAGATTAAGATCATATAATTTATGAAATAGATAAATATTTATTTGTTTATAATTGTTAAAGAAAAAGAGTGTTATTGTAAATTGGTTTACTTTCTTTATAAGTATATAACTATTTTAGTAATATTTTCATTTATGATTAGAAGACTAATATAGGTAGGTTTCTTTTTTGTAGAACTTAAACGATTCACTAATATAAAATAAAGTTTGACCATAATATTTCTCAGATTAAACAATTTCATTAATTTTTGCTATTATAATCAGGTTCTTATCAAAAAATTGAAATATTAAATTTACATTAGGGTGCTTTGGGCTTTAATTCAACAAAGTCTGCATATTTAGAATATTTAAATTTGTAAACATCACAAGAAACTTAAGTGTTATTTTACACTTAAATTTATCATCTATAAATCATCTAATTTCCAGGTTTAATAGCTTTTAAAAAATATAATTAAACTAGATTTCTTTAATTCCCTGACTATCAAGTTATTTATATTTACACTATAGTAAAGTATATTTGTTTTTATGTACAATAAATTATCTTTATTCGATATTTTCGATACACTATGAATCAAACACTATTTTTTTATAAATAATAAATGAAGGTGGAATACTACAAAGATTTAATTGGACTAATCCAGATATTAAATTCTCTAATCCATTATAATACAAAGTATTTTAAAATTACTTATGTATTCTATCAGAGAAAAATCAATCTTTTAATATTTTGGTTTTCTATATTTTACAGGATGAAGTGATTTTATAGGAAGTTATCTAAACAAAAAATTCCTTTTTTAATATTGAATAAAATTATATAATTTTGTATGATAATGAATAAGGATTTATTTTAAAGAGTTTGTTTGTTTATGATTTAGAAATTTAAATTGAATAAATGGCTTTGAATAAATTTATTTTAAAAGATCATATAGAAATGAAATTTCAACCTAATAATTTAGATGATTAATATCATTTTGAATTAAATATATAAATAATTAATGAATGCAGAAATTTGAAAACATTTTTCAATAAAACTGAAATATATGTTAATAATAAATAAGATTTCTAATTTAAAGTTACAGATTATTTTTATGGTCCTATAGATAAATTAACCTATAGAATTAATTAAAATAAACTAATTAATATCAGTCCAATAAAGTAAAAACATCAAATACTAAAGTGCATAAATTTGAACTAAACTTTTTGTATAAGAAAAATTAAATTTGTTGATTAAAATTAATTAATTGATGAATTTCTTTTCGCAATAATAGTTTTTGATAATAATAATATAATGTTAATAGAATGTTTATTTTATGATTATACAGCAATTATTTGGTTGGATCATTTTAATTTCTTAATTGCATAAAATTTTAATTAAACTTTGTATTTTTTTAAGTATGTTTTAGGAGACTAAGATACTTTAAGATACAAAATTAAATTGAATTTTTAAATTGAAGGAAGTAATAATATTAAAAATG
Organism: Paramecium primaurelia; assembly: GCA_905182975.1. Taxonomy (NCBI): domain Eukaryota; phylum Ciliophora; class Oligohymenophorea; order Peniculida; family Parameciidae; genus Paramecium; species Paramecium primaurelia. The sequence continues at coordinate 254,906 of CAJJDM010000109.1, forward strand.
TTAAAAGAGAAGGAAATTTGATTGAAATTACAACAGATATAAATTAAGTTTACTTTAATATTGAAAATGGTTAATTTAATTAAACTAAGGGTTTGAATAATATTATCGACTTCATTGTTTTATAAAATACAAAAGATCATTATATATTACTCCATAAGATGTAATCTTCTTTTAATATTGATTTTTTGATTAGTATATTTCGATTAAATGACTAATTAATTATTTCTTAAATAAATATAANTTATCTTTATTCGATATTTTCGATACACTATGAATCAAACACTATTTTTTTATAAATAATAAATGAAGGTGGAATACTACAAAGATTTAATTGGACTAATCCAGATATTAAATTCTCTAATCCATTATAATACAAAGTATTTTAAAATTACTTATGTATTCTATCAGAGAAAAATCAATCTTTTAATATTTTGGTTTTCTATATTTTACAGGATGAAGTGATTTTATAGGAAGTTATCTAAACAAAAAATTCCTTTTTTAATATTGAATAAAATTATATAATTTTGTATGATAATGAATAAGGATTTATTTTAAAGAGTTTGTTTGTTTATGATTTAGAAATTTAAATTGAATAAATGGCTTTGAATAAATTTATTTTAAAAGATCATATAGAAATGAAATTTCAACCTAATAATTTAGATGATTAATATCATTTTGAATTAAATATATAAATAATTAATGAATGCAGAAATTTGAAAACATTTTTCAATAAAACTGAAATATATGTTAATAATAAATAAGATTTCTAATTTAAAGTTACAGATTATTTTTATGGTCCTATAGATAAATTAACCTATAGAATTAATTAAAATAAACTAATTAATATCAGTCCAATAAAGTAAAAACATCAAATACTAAAGTGCATAAATTTGAACTAAACTTTTTGTATAAGAAAAATTAAATTTGTTGATTAAAATTAATTAATTGATGAATTTCTTTTCGCAATAATAGTTTTTGATAATAATAATATAATGTTAATAGAATGTTTATTTTATGATTATACAGCAATTATTTGGTTGGATCATTTTAATTTCTTAATTGCATAAAATTTTAATTAAACTTTGTATTTTTTTAAGTATGTTTTAGGAGACTAAGATACTTTAAGATACAAAATTAAATTGAATTTTTAAATTGAAGGAAGTAATAATATTAAAAATGTTAAAAGAGAAGGAAATTTGATTGAAATTACAACAGATATAAATTAAGTTTACTTTAATATTGAAAATGGTTAATTTAATTAAACTAAGGGTTTGAATAATATTATCGACTTCATTGTTTTATAAAATACAAAAGATCATTATATATTACTCCATAAGATGTAATCTTCTTTTAATATTGATTTTTTGATTAGTATATTTCGATTAAATGACTAATTAATTATTTCTTAAATAAATATAACATAACCACTCCTTTAAGAAATGAGGAAAGCACTTGATGATAAATTTTCTTTTTAAAATAATTCAATTTTTCCACAAATTAGATTGATTTCTTGTAAATTGTTCATTGAAATAATAAGAGTTAAATTATTAATTATTTTAAGAACTCACTCTTTGATAATAGAAATATAAACAAATAAAGAATATATCAATGATATACATAAATCATCTTCAATTAGGCATCCTTTTCTAGATATTGATGGAATTTTTGTTTAAGCAGATGAAAACATCCTAATCCTTAAGTTTTTTGATAATGTAAATCTGTTTTATTATTATGACTTATAAGAAGATAAAGAATTCCTAGATTACATATATTCGTCATAGATCCTTGAAATTAAAAAATTCAATACTACTCATTATCTATTATTTACAAATGATATAATTAGTATTGGGATGTTTGAATATACAATAAATTTAGATACTGATTTAGATTTAATTGAAGGATTAACTTTAATTGCTGAGAATAAAGTATCAACAGCAGAGATCACATTAATTCTGAAGACATAAACCAGTAAGTTTAGTTTAATTATATATATATAATTAGTAACACTGTTTCTTATAGAATTTTATATTAGGATTAAGAAGAAATAAAAACAGTTGAAAAGATGAATAATTATTTTGAATATAAATATATAATATAATTTTTATTAAAATTAATAAAATATAATAATATTGATTATGAGAAAAAAACAGATAAACTCTAAAAAAAAATGATTTAAAAATCCTTGTTTTAATTTGAAAATATAAGGGAATGAATTGATTTGATATTTAATAAAAAGTAATGAATTAATCAGAAATAACAAACTACTTAACACAAATGGCTAAAATATTTGAGAGATTCAAATTATTATCCATGACTTTAGATTAATTTGAAGAGAAGTATATGAATAATTAAAATGAAAATAAGGAGGAGAAAGAAATTAAAGAAATAAAAAAGGGATTAAAACAATAATTGGATTAATTATAAGAAGTGAAAATATAGACCCCAAAGTTTAAATATGATTCAGATAATAAAACTTATTATTGTTCTGAATGTTCTAAATAATGCAACTCAAAATCAGCTATGTTAAATCATCAATACTTTAAACATAATCGACCAAAAAAGTAAGGGTTAAAAAAATCTATCAAATATTAAATTAAAGAAATAGATGTTGATGATAGGATGGATGATTTAATTATTTTATAATGATTATATATGAATTATATATTTAATTCTCAAGGGAATTACAAAAAATATCCCAATGTGATTATTAATTATTTAAATTTATTAGAAATGCCTCTAGAAGCAGCTGTAGTAGTTTTGGATAACTCAGAATTCTCTAGAAATGGAGATTTAGAGCCTTCTAGATGGAATGCATAATAAGAAGCCATTGAATTGTATATTAATATTGTTATTGATTCAAATATGGAAAGTGGAATGGGATTGATTTTAGGAGGAGGTAAACAAGTAAGATTGTTGATGACTCCAACAAATGATAGAGATTTAATTTAAGGTTAATTCCATAAAACAAGATTAGAAGGTAATCAAGTCTGATGAATAAAATAGGCAATTTAAAGTTTTCTGTTGCACTTTAATAGGCATCTTTAGCTTTGAAGCATAGAATCAATAAATAATAACATCAACGTATAGTGGCATTTGTTGCAAGTCCAATTGAAGAAGAAGTAGATACTTTAGTCAAGTATAAAATGATTTAAATAATGTTAGTCTTGCAAAAAGATTAAAGAAAAATAATATAGCAATTGATTTAATTAATTTCGGAGAGTAGAATGAAGAACATCTTTAGAAATTAAAAATATTCTTTGAAAATGTATAGAAAGGATCGAGTTCAAAATATATCAATATCTAACCAGGAATGAGCGCAACAGAAACACTTTTTTCAACTTTAGGAAATTATTCTGATTTTTAAGCTGAGCCTGGATAATAATAACAATAAGCTCCATAATAAAGCACAGGTGGATAATTTTCTGAATATGGAGGGTTTGATCCAAATGTTGATCCAGAGATGGCTTTGATAATGAAAATGAGTCTTGAAGATGAAGCATAAAGATAATAATAATAATTAGCTTAGTAATTATAATAATCTTAACAATAATAATAGTAACCTTAATAATAATAATAATAATAAATATAAGAAGAAAAAATAGAAAATGTTATCGAAGAAGAGAATGATGAACTATTAGAATAAGCGAGATTATTAAGTATGCAAATAGAATAATAAGAATAACAAGAACAACCTAATTAAACTGCTTAATAGTAATAAAAATAAAGTTAACTCACTTAGAAGTAAGTATATTTATTATAACATAGTTAATTATTCTAAGATTAAAACTTCCTTGATGAATTATTAGATGATGTAAATAAGGACGAAGAGTAAGAAGGTCTCCTAAAAAAAGATGCAGACAAATCAAAGAAAGATTGATACATTATAAAATATTTAATATAAACAACTATTAATAATATAATTTAATGGACTATTATATATAAACCATTCAATAATTATAGTAGACAATTTAATTAGCTTCTAATGAAAATAAAGAATTGAGTTAAAAATTAATATCCTTGCAAATAAAATATGATCCAGAATCAGATCTATAAATAAAAAATTTAGAAAAAACTTTCTTGCTTTAACAATAGCAATTAGCATAGCTTAAATAAGAGAAAATTAAAAACAGTAGAATATAGCCATTAAACAGTGAAGATAAATATTAGATATTATAATTAACTGAATAGATAAATGAAAAAGAGGCTGATTTAAGAACTATAGAGGATCTGATGTACTAAACTGAATTTCAAATCAAAACTGCAAATCAAGAATTATCTGAATTGAAATAAATATTAATAGAAAAATAATAGGATCAAATATAACTTAATAAGAAAGCATAATAGCTCGAAAATTTGATACGAAATATTAATGGACAAGATAGTCTACCGATGTCATACATTAATGAAATAGATAGACTAAATAACAAATTACAAAATTTAGAAAAATAATCTAATATTTAATCAAGGCTAACCTACTAGAGTTATTACAAGTAAAATTGATTTTACATATTATTTTATATTATATATGATTAATAATGGAATTTTTAAACCAAAGAGATTACCAACAGCAACAAAAAGAGTAAAATAATCTTCAAAACCAAGCATAGATTCCTTAATGTTTAATAACATTAACAAATAAAGTGTAGCATGTGATTCTCAATTTTTTACAACATCAAGAAAAACTACTCGTCCTTAAACTGCTCTTTAATTGCCTAATAAAGATACATTATTTGAATTACCATTATATTCAAATGATGAAGAAATAAAAGAGTCTAAAAATAAAGATGTATATTTTCATACAAAGATGAAATTATTTGCCAAAAAATATTCAACTACAATGCCAACTCACATGAGTACATAATAATCTATTATTAAATCCTAACCATTAATTTAATCTGCTACCAAAAGAACTACTAAAACTAATAATTCGGTTGCTAAGCCTGTGACTAAACAATAAACAATCGAAGTTGTAAATTAATAATAAGTACTCCAACCAACAACTATGAATATCAATTAATTCTTCTCTTAAATTTAATAGATTAGATAAGAGCCTTAGTTTATGCAATGCAATTTAGATAATTTTAGTAAAACCTAAAAAATATTGCAAATAAATCCTGAAGAAGTTAAAGCACTTTATGAAGAATTAGCACATTTGGATGTCAAATTCATGAAAATGACTGCTGACACTGAGGCTTTCATACATAATCTATATGCTGATAAAAATAAATTCTTGAAAATAAAAGATAATGTATTAACAGAACATTAATTAATATTTCTAACTGACTAACTAAAGATTAAAAGAGAATTGCTTGAATAAGGTTAACCATTTGATAGTATAAATTTTGATGAAATTGACAAAATTGTTTAGAAACTCATTTTTTTTGAAAGATTTACTAAATCAACAAGGATTAATCTTGTCAAATTAGGTTAGTATATAGAAGTTCCTCCAGGTGAATATGTATTTCATTAAGGCGATTTTGGAGATAATTTATTTGTTATTTTATCAGGAAGCGTTGTAGTAAAAATTGAGAAAAAATTTACACAAAATGGACCTGTAATTGAATAAGTAGTTTCATCCCTTTATGATGGTTAACATTTCGGAGAGTTAGCCATGATGGAAACTACATAAAAAGGTTCAGAGGAGGTTCTTGAAGAAAAATTAGAAAATATTAATGTAAGGTCACTTAAAGAAGTGAAAGATTAGCTCATTAAACAATAACTTCAAGATCTAGGATAATAAGATGAAGCATTATAAAAATAAAAGATTAAAGAATTACAGAGGCAAAACACAAATATCATTAATTTGGTTAAAGAAGATACTATTAAAGAAAAACATTATATTATGAATTTAGCTAATGATGATGATGAATTAGTGCAATCTTCTGGCTTAACAAAATCAAACAATATTTAATATAAAAAGGTAGATAAAGCTTAATAAAGAAAAGCTTCAATATAAGCCAGCGAAACTTGTCATTTGTTAGCCATTAGCAGAGAAAATTTCAAAAATATCCTTATGGTCTTAATGCAAGATGAATTAGAGCAGAAAATCAAAATGCTTAAATCTTTGAGGTTCTTTAAATAAATTCAGCCGTTTGTATTAATACCTTTAGCAAATTAGCTAATCCCTTAAAGATTTCATCTCGATGAAGTTTTAGTTAAGGAAGGAGATCTCTTAGAATTTATGTACATTTTATATAAAGGATCTTGTAATGTTATTAGAACTATAAATACGGAGAGAATCAAAATACCAGAGCATCATCGGAAAAAGTAAAACAGAAAATCCTATAGATATTATTAAGAACATCCAATAACAATAACTCATAATACACCTGAAGATTATTTGTCTTGCTTAACACAAGATGGAGATATTACATATAAAGTTCCTGATTATGCTATCTGTAATAGCAATAATGGATATATCCAATATAAAAAGAGTTATATATATAAAAAATTGTTTCCTGGAGATATTATTTTTGGGAGAGTTTTAACAGGATTGAGACTTGAGGGTGATAAAGGTATAGACAGAGCAAGAATGACTATTGTTAGTTCATCTAGTACTACAATAGTCTATAAAATTAATCTAAAGCTAATATAATTTTGCCCAGAATTTTTAATAGAACATTTTACTAATCAACTCTTAATTTACAAAGAAGTTGATCTCATTGAATAGTCTGCATTAAATTAAGAAATCAAACAAATCTATTCCAATAATTAAAAAATAGTAAAGGATTAGGCTTAATTACTTTCAGAAATCGAAGAAAAATAAAGAAAGATAGACTTGTAAGAGTATTATAAGAGAAATAAATTAAGAAAGCCTTAAAATGAGAAAAAATAGGATCTACGAAATTCAGAATGGGAACAATTTAAAGAAAAAGTTGTGATACAACAATTGTTGTACAACAAAGTCCAAAACTGATAATCTATTTATATTAAATAATAATACTTAATTATTTACTATATTTAAATATCATATTGAACTTAAAATATCATAAACAGAATAATTTATTAGAGCACATAAGTAAGAAAATATTACTGTTAAGTGAAATTTATTTAATATGTGCATTTTTATGTATAATTTTTGACTCAAAGAAGAAAATTTTATTCAACTATTTCAGTGAAGAAAATTATTTCTCATAATATTTTCCATTTGGATTTTTAAAAATACAGTTTAAGAAAGAAAAAATTTTTCATTAACAAGTAAAACTTATTAAATTAATATCTAATTATAATTAAGATTTGACTATTATTTTCTAATTCAATACTCATTTATTAAACTACGTTTATGACTCTTTTGATTTCATATATTCATATAAACATAAAATTTATTAAACTAAAAATTCTTGATTTCATTTCTTCAATAGAAACATTAAAAATGTATAGATTAAATATTTTTATTTCTATTCAAAATAATGCTCCATTTTTTAAGTTATTAGCAGATGTGTTATAGTATTAATAAATCTTAAAAAGATAACTTTTTAATTAATTAAATAATAAATTGTAATTGTATCAACGTTATATAAGAAATACATATCCAGTCTTAATTTATACGCTATAATTTATTTATAAAATAAACAAAATAAATTTCAGACTTATATATCATGAAATATATATATAATTAGTATACAATCTTGATTTGAGTCTTAAATAAAATGTAATAATTTTATGATAAAAAAAATAATTAATTGTAATTGAAAAAAATATGGATTATATGAAAGTATATCCTGTCTTAATTAATAAGCTATTATTATTTTTAAAAGAAACAATACAAATTTCAATATTCTATTAAGTGAAATAAATATATAATAAATAAATAATATTTATCCAGTCTTAAATAAAATGTAATAACTTTTGAATTAATAAAATATTAAAAAAAACAATATAAATTTCAATATTATATAAAATGAAATAAATATAGAAAAAATTTACAATATTGATTTAAGTCTGAAATAAAATATATAACTTTTGAATTAATAAAATATATAAATATAATTAATAAAAAATATTTATTTAGTCAATTAATAAATAATATTTATTTAGTTTTAATTAAAATGTCATAGCTTTTGAATAAATAGAATATTAAATTGTAATTTTATAAAATTTGACATATTCCAGTCTTAATTAAGTAGCTATTATTATTTAAAAAAAAATATAAATTAAGATAAATTTCAGCCTTATATAACGTGAAATATATATTTAAATAAGAAAATTAAATCAAAATAAATACACAAAAGAATATATCTCAGGATTAACAGTACTTTCAAAAAGTTATATTTACTCTAAGGAGAAATAAATCCCAGAAATTGCACAATATTCGATCAAGTTTTCTCTAACATAAAATCATATTGATTGGATAAGATAAGAGATTTAAGAATAAAATATAAATGAATTATGGAACTCAAAAACTATTTATTAATATTTTACGATACATGTTTAATTAGAATATGATTTTGTTTCTCTGACGAACTTTTAAAAATATTTAAGAATAAGTGGGGCTAGTTTTCATCAAGTCAAAATAGGAAAAAAAGAAAATTTCAAAATTAATAGGGAAAGCAAGTTGTTAAGTTATTATCTATCATTACTTTCAATAATGAAATAAAATGTTTCATTGTTATTTTTTGATGATACCACATATACTCATCATTCTATAAATCCAAAGTGTAGGTAACTTAAAGGGGAGAAAAAATATAGACGTATTTTACAAATGTAGAAATCCCTACATGCTATTGGTTGTGAATGGTAAAATGGTTTTAGGTATTTTTAAATTTGTAAGGGAATAGTTAATTAATACATTTTTGCTTAATTTTTAGAATAATTGCTGAAAGCTGCTTAAAAATTTTATTAATATATGACATATGTCTAAATTATGGATTTTAACCAAGTTAATGTCTAAAATTAAATTATTTAAATTATTTTTGTTAATAGTTAGATAGAAATATATATATAGCTATAATTCTTGTCGATAGAAATGATATTGCCTGCTTTGATTATATATTTATTCGTAAGATTACCTGGTAATTTATAGAGAAAGTTTTATTTTCAATCAAATATTCCAGATCTAGTATTACTAATCATATTTGTAAANTATAATTAATAAAAAATATTTATTTAGTCAATTAATAAATAATATTTATTTAGTTTTAATTAAAATGTCATAGCTTTTGAATAAATAGAATATTAAATTGTAATTTTATAAAATTTGACATATTCCAGTCTTAATTAAGTAGCTATTATTATTTAAAAAAAAATATAAATTAAGATAAATTTCAGCCTTATATAACGTGAAATATATATTTAAATAAGAAAATTAAATCAAAATAAATACACAAAAGAATATATCTCAGGATTAACAGTACTTTCAAAAAGTTATATTTACTCTAAGGAGAAATAAATCCCAGAAATTGCACAATATTCGATCAAGTTTTCTCTAACATAAAATCATATTGATTGGATAAGATAAGAGATTTAAGAATAAAATATAAATGAATTATGGAACTCAAAAACTATTTATTAATATTTTACGATACATGTTTAATTAGAATATGATTTTGTTTCTCTGACGAACTTTTAAAAATATTTAAGAATAAGTGGGGCTAGTTTTCATCAAGTCAAAATAGGAAAAAAAGAAAATTTCAAAATTAATAGGGAAAGCAAGTTGTTAAGTTATTATCTATCATTACTTTCAATAATGAAATAAAATGTTTCATTGTTATTTTTTGATGATACCACATATACTCATCATTCTATAAATCCAAAGTGTAGGTAACTTAAAGGGGAGAAAAAATATAGACGTATTTTACAAATGTAGAAATCCCTACATGCTATTGGTTGTGAATGGTAAAATGGTTTTAGGTATTTTTAAATTTGTAAGGGAATAGTTAATTAATACATTTTTGCTTAATTTTTAGAATAATTGCTGAAAGCTGCTTAAAAATTTTATTAATATATGACATATGTCTAAATTATGGATTTTAACCAAGTTAATGTCTAAAATTAAATTATTTAAATTATTTTTGTTAATAGTTAGATAGAAATATATATATAGCTATAATTCTTGTCGATAGAAATGATATTGCCTGCTTTGATTATATATTTATTCGTAAGATTACCTGGTAATTTATAGAGAAAGTTTTATTTTCAATCAAATATTCCAGATCTAGTATTACTAATCATATTTGTAAAATTTCAAACTATTATTTTAA